>JAUMJM010000004.1:7800000-8222500 GCA_033558235.1 Neomorphus geoffroyi
TTATATTGTTTTGAGGGCACTATGACATAATGGGTTCAGTAAGTTTAGAGCTTTATTAAGAGTCCACAGAAATTAATCAACAATCATGAGACAGAAAATGTTTAAATAAAGCCTCAGGACTTGAGAAAAAAACAAAACAAACCAACAAAAATTAGACAAATACACACCCTGGGGATGATGGATAGCTGCCAGAAAAGTTATGCAGCATGTTTCACTTTAAAGTTGGTAAACACAAATTACAGTTACTCAACTGTATGCACTGCTGGCCAGAAGAAGGTGATGGCAAATTCAGTGAAAGCTCTACCAACAATGAAAACCTGGTGATGAACTAAAGGGAGGGAACAATACCAGAATTTTTATAAGGAGGGCATGCTGAAGGCCTTTTCAACTGTGAGAACTTCAAGAAAGAGGTATTTTGTTGTGGTTTACAAATACAGTCACCACAAAACAACTACCCACATTTTTTTTAAGTGGAGCTATTAAAACATTTTACAGAAATTATACACACAGCAAAAGCCTACAAAAAGCTGAAGTGTAGCATCCTATTTTGCACTTGAATTTAGCATATACTGCAACCTTTTCCTCACTAGAGTAATCCTCCTTAATATAGACTGGTACTTAAGTTCAGAGAGTTTGTCACAAAACACTGAAGCACTAACTCCAGAGTAGTTCAAAGCAGACAAATTTAGCAGGGTGAAATTTCAATGATCTGAGAACAAAAGTTAAGGAAAGCAGTGACAGAACAGCTGAGAGTATTTAAGAGGGAGGTGAAGGAGCAGGTGCAAATTTGTAGTTAAGTCCTGGAAAATTATTCCTTAAGATTTCAGTAAAATGCAAACACAGGACTCTGAAAAGTCTGAAAAATTTTTTTGTTCCCCTCTCCCCTCACTTTTTTTATTGATGTTTAAGAAAAGATAGAATACAAACCCAGATAATTTTAAACTTGTTTGACAGAATCAGCTTTCAATTCTTCTGTATTAATTTTGAAACTGAATATCTGGGATACCTAGATACTGTCTTTAAAAGGTTACATATTTTTGCTGGAAAGGACAGAAAAACAGGAGTTGAAATCCAACTTCTAGTTTTGTCCTTAAGCCTACATCTCTAGGAAAACTGGCCACTCCCTATATTCCTCTTTTTGTATACTGTGGTGCATTTTTCTGAACTCAAAATACAAAAGAAATAAAAAAATTATAGACAGTACCAGAGCTGAGAGACTAAGGACTGGTAGACCAGCTGCTACAATCCAGGTTGCCATTAACATCTACAATGCAAATTAATTTTAGTCAGAGGCTAACAGTCTAGACCAGAAGTATGATCTAAGAAGATAAGGTTTGTTGTTTCAAATTACTCAACTGTGTATAAAATATAATCTCAGCATACGTTTCCTCCCACTTATTCACAGATACTTGAACATTCAGATTTGAGGCACTATATAGTCTTTTTAGATACGGTTAGTTACCCAGAAATAGGGACAATGGCAGAGAGTTTTTGCACAGAACATATGCAAGGAGCAGCATGTTCTAGCATTTTTGTTCGTAATTGCACAACTCCTCTTCCTCATTTATGATTTAACAAAAATCTTTTTCCAAGTTTCTTGATTAATATTCCACAGAACTGCAAATTAAGTCATAATATAAGAAGTTAGGGACTGCTTAATTGCTTCCCTGGCATAAGCACTTGCCCTCAACTTGCCTGCTACAATTAAGTAAATGAAAACTGCTAGTGAAAATCAAATTAACAAATCAGAGAAGACTGCCTGCAGCTTGCTTTTGTACTTGAAATTGCCACCTGCTTATTTGTTTGTTTACCTGGACATTCAATAAAAAAAAAAAAAAAAAAGGAATTATGAAAGAGTCTGAAAACGCTCAGAAAGGGCAAAGAATGGAACCTGCTGTTCATCTGCCATGAACAGGCTAATTTAATCTGAAGTAGTGTATTTTAAGAGCATTATCCTAATAAATGACCATTGTGCTTAAAGAAATACTGTCCCCTTTCTTTCTTTGTGCATAAACCAGCAACAGAACTTCAAGAATAAAGCTGCGTAATTGAGGCTCTGCCAAATCAGTGACAATCTGGGTTGAAGTGTAAGTACAAAGATATCACCTCTGGCTCAGGAGGTGACTAAGTGGCTACAGACTGGGGAAGATTGCAAGAAAGTCTTACAATACTCATCTCGTTAGTATGCTCTTCCCCCACTATCTGTTGCTAGTCACAGGAGAGAAATTATATTGGGTTAGACAGACCCTTGGTCTGACCTACTAAATACTTCTCATATGTTGTAGGGGTTATAGAGACCTAAATTCAATTATACATCTGCCAGCAATTCACACTATACTATAAGACCATGCTTTCTGTTGTATAAAGTTTTGCAAATGTGGCAATCTACTTCAGACAGAACATTCCTCCGGAATATTCCAGGTTTTATATATATATATATATATGTATATATGTGTGTGTGTGTGTATATATATAATCATTCATTCAATTTCAAGATGAAAGCAAGGAGGAAAAGTACAGCTTGAAAAATCAGCAAATGAAAAGAAGCTCACTGGAACATAATGTAAAGGAAGAGCCATACCAGGGAATGGGCCCAGGACATAATGAGTAATTGGGATGAAATGGATGAGGGTAAATAAGAAGTAGATGCTGGAGTAAGGAAAGACAAGAGCTATGTGGGGAACCTGGAAATCCTTGAGGCCTTAGACAGAAAGTAGAAGTCAGGAGAAGCACGAACCAAAAAAGTTATTACGAAATATATCCCAGCTGAATTAGACTAAATGGGAATGAGTTATAAGATGAACAGCAGGAGATGAAGCCCAGCAGCTCTGAAAGAGTGAGGCAAACCAGCAGGAACAGGGTGAAAAGTGAGAAAGGAAAATGGAGGTGCCTAGCTATAGAGAACAACGTCAGGAAAATAAAAGATTGGCTCATGGACAATTTGGGGAGGAAAGAGTCAAACCAGTGAAGTAAGGAGGAAAGATGCAGAAGAATCCACATATTACAATACTTAGAATTAAGTTCAAGATTCAAACAATTTTTCCTCTGCTGCTGGCAAATACCTGTGAAAAGTTCTGACAAAACCTTGTCACTTTTTGTGCTGGTGTAAACAGAGGTGGCAAGCTTATCAGTGTTCACAGACACAACATTCACTAATGGACTGGAAAAAATCAATATGATAGATTAAAAAGTTCTAGGTGTACTGATATTACCAACATATTAGGCTTTTGGATTTGTATTTCCTTTTAAAATATATAGGAAGTAACGCACATCAAGTTTGATTTCATTGTTCATATTGTCCAACCACATAGAAATGTTATGGTCTATACAATCTTCATTTAGTCTCTGTACAGTCAGAAAGCTCGTAATACACTCACAGACCCAGGTCTCAAGTGTACATCAGACTCATATAAAGAGTGTTCTGGAAAGTAGAAGGTGGATCAAGACCTTAAGATAATCTTGTCAAACTGAAAATGAGTCATTGGTGAACAGACTATATCAGATATCAAAATTAATAAGGTTATAAAATGTGTATTTCTTTCCCCACTTGTCTATCCATAAAAGCAGGATCATTCTCTAAGGACTGTGTAGATGTTGTTCATGTTTGTGTAACAATCTAGTTTTAAAAATAACCATTTGATAAAGCGAGATAAAAATCAGCAGTTGTCATTGAAGAGATGTTTGGATAGCATTCAGGTACATATGGAACGCATTTCAAAAACCGACCAGTCAACAAGACCCTGAATTGTTCTATCATTAATTGAGCACCATCGCGTGGGAAAAATATATTAGTTATTTATAGGAAAAATATTGCGTAAAGGAGAAGGCTGTTGCCTGCACAGAATTAGCATCCAAAGCTGAGTAAGCAATAAACAGTTTGTTTTCAATCAGAAAACAAAACAAAAAGACAAACTAAACTCAAATCCTTAATGATAATAATAATAAATAAATACAATACACTTCTGCAGATGAAGCTGAAACTTATGATTAACTAAATGGAAACAAAATGCTTTCTTCTGAAAATCTATGCTTAAAAAAAGAAAAAAAAAGGAGAGAAAGTTGGATTTAGAAGAGACTGAGCACTGTAATGAGCTATCTGTGTATTTTCTGGGCATGAAAGACACCACATGCCTGTTTATCTTACTGTGAACACAGAAGGTAATGTTGATGTTAAAGGGTCTTGTAGATTATTCTGCCACTTAAAACAATGTTGCTGTTTCAATTCACCTGTTAATGGTAAGTACTACTTTTGTTCCCAATTCTTTGCCTTTGAAGACCTAGTGAATACAAATGTAGTTATTGAGGATGCTCTTTATAGTAATACCACAACTTCATTTATTTATGATCTGGAGTTTTAGATTATTTCATTATTTTTTTAAAAAATGTAATCCATTACCATTTATCTGCTTGAATTTAAAGCATACAAACCTGGAATTATTTGCAAGGTAAGACTGTTCTCCAGGACAGCAAAGGAGAATTCATCGTAAAAGGTTAAAAAGTAATAGTTTGTATAGGAGCCAAAGCAAGATGCTCTGAATAAAGTCAAATCACAACTAGAGCTTTAGATATGGGATTTGCTCTTGAGACTTAAGCAAGATCTTCCCACACACAGATGTAAAAAAATGGTTCCATCCCACAGATTCACAGAAGTTAATTGGAAATTATGCAAATCATTCTTCCTTATAGATATCCCCTGAACACTGGAAAATAAGCACCTATGTTTTCTGGTGGATGAATTTCAGTTTAGTGTGATTACTTTTCAAAAACCATTATTAAAATAAAACTAAGAAGACAGTGCACATTCATTCATAAGTATACCCATTTTTTAATTATTAAACAGGATAAGTGGAAAACAATTCCTTCTGCTTCCTGCCCAATAATTTTGGAATACAATTTGTATAAAATTGAAGCTTCCTCAACACCACTAAAATAACTAACAAGATTGATTCAATCCTATTCTTCATGACTTACACACTTTGCTCTCTTTGAGACCTATCAGCTGTTTTTACTGTAACAGTATTTCATACTTGTGAAATAATGCAGGCAATGTTGAAACTAATAAGCAATACAGTTATGCTCGTCCCTAGCAGTGTTGTAGCACTGATTCAAATTAAGATCTTGAATAAAGACATTTCTGAAACAACAAGAAAACAGTAAATGACAGAAACATTGTTTTTTTGTAAATCACTGCAAGTCAAAAAAAGACTATGTTGTGGTTTGAGATTTTTCCAAGGAATTTTTCTTCCTCTTGCCAATAAAGGGAATTTCAGCAGACGCAAGGAGGGATGGGGGGAGGATTTTTTTCTGATTAAAGATCTTTAATATCTGATAACATATCTTAGTTTTCATCTAAACTAAGACAGACTACCAAGACAACGAAAACTCAAAAGGAAATGAAGACTGATATTTCACTAGATGTCATATTCGACTTTGTTTTCAGTGCAACTGCTTTGACAGAGGATTGGTTAACAAAGAACTTGGGTGGTATTACAGGATTTTATTGCTGCTTCTCTCTTGGATTTTTATTGCATTTTAAAAAGTGAACAATCTCATATTAAAATATAAGATTAATAGATAAAACATGTTATATAGCATTTGGGAGTGCCATGCTGATAATGTACAAGTATTTCTATCACTTCTTATCATAAAGACACAGAAATTAGTGCTAGGATGATGAATGCATTTTTAATAGACATTTAAACATTTTTCCATTTTTCACCGACATCACGGTCATCATTCTTTATTCAAGAGCCTGGGTATGGGTACAGTGCTATGATTACCAGAAAGAGAAATCCACAAAAACCAATGATCTATCTTAGCGGCTAGATACCTAAAACTGAGTAATACAAGTATTTCTAAACACAGCACAAAACATTAACTAGAGTGTGTTAGAGACATACAAACCAGAGCCAACTACATCCCATACATACAGAAGTGTTCTTTAGACTTTCAAATTTACAGGCAATGCTATGCATTTCATTTACATATCCGCTCCTTTCTTACACCCAAACCAAAAGTTTTTATGCATGTGCAAATCCCTGCACAACACAGGTATATGTATGGTATTAAAATTTATGAATATATATATATAGACGGCTTACAAATATAGAGGAGGAGGAGGGAAGGAGACACATATAAACCAACTTGCAACCAGAATGGTGTAAATAACTTAATGTTGGTTAACTGGTCAAGCTGGAAAATTTGAAAT
Organism: Neomorphus geoffroyi; assembly: GCA_033558235.1. Lineage (NCBI taxonomy): Eukaryota > Metazoa > Chordata > Aves > Cuculiformes > Neomorphidae > Neomorphus > Neomorphus geoffroyi. Next base: position 7,806,209 of record JAUMJM010000004.1, read on the forward strand.
TTGAAGAGAAAACAGGGAAGGTATCCCATGATGACCTTTCATGTATTTTCTTTAACTAATTGAGGCAATAGTAAATTTGTCAGCACACTGAGTGAACAACCATCTTGCTGTTGGAGAAAGAAAAGAGTGAAGAGGAAAGAATGAGTAAAAGTACTGACTTTAAAATAATTGAAGGGAGTTAGACATTTTGAGAATCCTTGCATCAACTAAAACACGTAAAATTGGTAAAGATACTGCAACACATGTATACGTCCTTTCTGAAAGATGGGAAAACCAAGAGGAACCATTTTCCACAAATTTTATATAAACTTTTACTCACTGCAATTCATATTATATGACTTTTCTATTACACCAATGATCGCCAGATTTTTCTTTCCACTTCAGTCAAACACATTTTAGACTAGGAAAACCCCACAAATTTTGAAATGCACTAAATCTTGTTTCTACCTTAGAAGTTCTTCAGAAGACAGTAGATATATTGTAAGTAATTAAGGAACAAGAGGGTAACCTGATCCACCAAGTATAACAGATCAGCCTTAATGCTGATTGATCTGCTATTTAATCTTCTCCAACTCAACTTCTTTCCCATCTTAATGAGTGCACTTTGAGTCATTCACTTGTGAAGAAACATTGCAAAGGGATAGAACACTTCAGAAAAAAAGTGACATTGTCTGGAGAAAAAAAAACCAACACACAGTCAAAGAACAAGGCATTAGTGGCAAAGAAATCCTAAGCGGGAAGATACAAAACCAAAGGTAGAAGGAAATTCTTCACTGAGAGGGTAATTGTTCATTGGAATGCACTGCCTAGGAAGGTGGTCGAGTCACCATCCCTGGAGGTGTTCAAAGAGAATTTGGATGAGGTACTTAGTGACATGGTGTAGTTGACAAGTAGGAGTAGGCGTAGGCGTTGGGTCATAGGTTGGACTCGATGATCTCAAAGGTCTTTTCCAACCTCACGATACTGTGATACTGTGAAACTTCTAACAGGTTAAAATTACCATGCTTGTCACAGAAATAAGCTTTAGGCTAATTCTGTGGTGCAACACTTGCAACATCAGGCAAAGAAAGTCTAAGCAGGAGGAGAAGATATCTAGGGAGAGAAGAGTAGGCAGCACACCAGGTCTAAGACAGTGAACAGTAGGAGATTCAGGCAATGCTTAGTTGTGTAGAGGCCCAGGGGAAAAAAAAAAAACCAAAACCAAAAGACAAAAAAAAAAAAAAGAAAGAAAAAACCTAGCACAGTATTATTGTAACTGAAACAGATACAAGTGCAAGAATGTAGAATTCAGAATAAAGATGAATTTTGTGCTGGAATCACATCCATCTCAGTGTTGTGTGCTCTGCTTCTAGGTAAAACCCAACTGAGATGAAACAAAAGGTTATATTTGGTCTTTGGCTGAAGAAATCAATCTTGAGCCAGTCAGCTCCAGAATAGGTTGTGCTAGTACACATGACATGTCGAACTTGGAGAACCCCTGTCTCAATTATTTTCAATATTTCCAAGAAATCTGGATTTTAGGGGTGTCAATCCTGTTAGCTCACCTTCTGTATTAAGTTCTTTATAGATGGAACATATGGAAGCATATAAGTAAGGCCTTTGCTCTGATCCTGCAGTGGATCCAAGCAACTAAATCCTCATGTATGCACAGCTCTCTGAATAACAAAATTAGCATAGTATAACAGCCAGGTATAGGGATTAGACTGAAGATCATATTACAGGATTAGGTTAATATATGTGCAATGGATTTTGTAGGAAATCACCAGCCTTGCAGTAGATGCAGTCTCAGTGTTCTATTTATAGTATAATCTGCTACCTAGTCAGGTTAAATTAATATCCTGGTCCTTTCTACATATACTGGTTGGCATATTCTTGGTACAAATTTTCAGAATAAGCTTTTATCTGGGGTGGCATTTGCTGTTACAGTGCAGTTTAAAACTAGGTACAAAATTTGTGTCAGCACTTTTTGTCCCATGAGGAGATAAAATCTAAGTATTAAAGCACAGATAATGCAGACATTGTCCTGAGAAGGCTCATATCTTCTTTCAGCTTCATAATAAAGGAGTGCACTAGAACTCACAGACATTTTATAAGCGGGTTTTTTAGGTTTTCTAGCCACGGAAAAGCTTTGCTATATTCTTCTGAAATACATTTATTTTCCAGGAACTAGCAGGTTACTCTTCTGCTTGGACTAAAAATCTATTCTGATTATTTCAGACCAAACCTTAATTTGTTTCACACTAAGTGACAGAAATCCATGATCACCTTCATATAGTTGATCTAGTGTCAAACAGGACAGATTATTATTGTCTTATCTTCAGCAATACAGTGAGATCAAATAATATGGAATCAAATCCAGGGTCAGCTGATATATGCAGACTGAAGTTCAAGATTTGAACAGAATTAGTTTTCCCACTTCTCAGTACCTTTTTTCTAGTGAAGTTTATCTATCAGGTTATCCATAGGAAATAATAATCCAAAGCCTTACAAAAGTAAGAATCACAATTTTACTCAAGTGAAGCACCAAGTGCATTAACATGATGAGCAAATCTTTATATATATCCCAAATATTTGGTCATCTGTCAGAAGACGTGAACAATCCCAATTAAGAGCTAGGTATTGTAAACTTCTGTATCTTTCATCTGCTTTGTTTGAAGCTGAATATATATGTAAACATGTAGATGCAGTTTATGGTGTGTATTTTATCTGAGTAGTATTAACTTATAATTTCTCGAAGTAGATTTAATATTAAAGTATTTTCCAAATAAACTTTTAGGTTCCTGTCCAAACACTTGTTTTCTTGTTAGAAACTGCAGTCAATTATTTACTAGACAGGTTAAGAAAAAAGATATTACGTGTGCTTTGTAAATGGCTGAAAAGATATTTTATATAGCTAGAATATTATAAAACTTACTGCATTAAGCAGAGAAGATTCACTTACTGTAGTTGTGTTCTGACATTAAAGAAGTTTATATTTATTATATTCTTTCAGCATTTGAAAGAAGCACTTTGCTGTTTTTTCTCTTACATTCAAACTGTATAGTTTATAGATTATGATAAACTGCATGGAGGATGAACATGTAGACAATTTGTAAGGAAATTACATGTGCTCACAACTGTTGTGGGAGCCTTGGGTGTTTATTTCACTTACAAAAAGAAAAGGAATTTTTATAAGCAACAATGAGCAATTAGTCCACAAAAATCCCTGCTGAAAATGTCCAAGGATTTTACTGATATAACATCTGGTAAACAAGTGTTTGGGTATCAAGAGGATGAAATAGGTTATTAGATAAGTAAAATGATAGTCTGAAGGGCTTGTTCTGTCATCATCTTTTAAGCCTCATTATGGTAGCTGGAGCTCATTTTCTCCATGCGAACACAACCTCCATAAACAGCCATCATTCCTACACTCCCAGGAGCCACATCTCCATCAGTGTGAGATTTCTCCAAACTCTTGTCTTCACAATTCCCTTTACATCTCTACCTGCCCGGTCTTTTTGTGCAAATCAAGTGCACTTTGCAAAAAGGCAAACAAAAGAACTCAGCTACCTCTGCTACAGCTTAAGAGAGGAAGAGGAAAATCTCCAGGGCAGGGGTGGAGCAAAAGTTGTTGGAGCTAATATCACCCCAGAACACCTGCTTGTGACCAACTGGTTACTTGCCTGAAGAATTCAGCACTAAGCCATGTTTCCTCCTCCCCTCGTTCCAGCTATAGAATTAGTTCTATCCTCTTTGGCAAGACAAGCTGGCAAAGTTAAGGACTTCAATTGATACTGTGATTTTCAGAGAGATTTATTTTAATAAGTTTTGACTAATCCTGCTGTTTTGAAATTAAATATGAAGAACAACAAACGCATTTTCCAGGTTTGGGATATTTGCATATTTGAGTACATTTTCAGGCACTGGTATGAATATTTTACTTTTGTCATAGCTGCTAAATATTGATACCCTTATCTTGATAGCCCAACCTCATTCAACTTCACACAGTAAAAAGGTTATTCTAACGCCTATGATGTCTAGGCCTCTTATCTTACTTAAAATCACACATAACATAAGATTGCACTTGAACTTAAACATATTTTAAGCCAGAGCAGAGACCGACATGACATTTCAGATTAATTATTATATTCTTATTCTCTTACTTTAAAGAAGAAATGAAATAATTTTTACAATTTCTTTTTGCTAACCTTTGGACTATTTGTACCTTTATTAAAGCATATTGTGACTAATAGGAGACAATTATTAGATGGATTTTGATTAATCCCTGTATCACTGTTTATTGACTAAAATAAAGTGCAAGGATCAGCTTCCACTTGTTCAAATTTCAATTAAGCTCAGAGGTAAAGCTTTAAGTTCAAGGTACTAACAGCTAAAGATCAAATTTACAAAGTTTTTTAGGTGCTTAAAGAGGAAGGTAGGAAAGGTAAAGGATTTTCAGAAGTGTTTAATTACATTGTGTGATTTTACCTGCTGAGGGTCACCTCTTTTTTCTGTAAAACTCATAGGACATTTGAGAAGGTGTTCTCACTTTCTCCTCCCCTATCCATAACAAAAATTATTTATAGTCACCAGGCCTCTCATTCTCCTTCTCCTGGATCTTAATATCTCCTCCATTACTTCACACAGTCATTCCCTAATCTTTATTTATCTAGCCCGTTTTGGTGGGGTGGGCTGTTCTCAGGAGGGCCTTTCAGAGCAAGTCGAAAGAAGTCAGCAGGCAGCAGGGACGGGAGGTTAGACAAAGCAACCTCTTCAGCCATCCAGCAGCAAGAACAGAAGGAGGCTGTAGTCAGACCCTAAATGCTCTGGAGCCTGCTCCATGAGTCAAATGTGATCTGGACCCTTATTCCCCAATGTAATAACGTCTCTAAAAGAGCAGCCTTACCATAAGTAGCACACGAAGTGTTTTCAATGAAAATAAGTTTAATATTTCAGAGTTTTATTTTTTTAAAAGAAACATGAAATATTCTGGAAATAATTATTTGGTCAAACTGTTTCCTCAAGTGAAAATACAAACCACTGACCAGTTGAATGATAACAATTACATCTTTCCTATATTTCTAGATTACGGAACTGAGGTCCAAAAGTTTGAAAATCAATTTCACAGCTAACTGTGCCTCCTTATCCATAGCTTAACTGAGCAATACGCTATTACTAATCTTACAACTAGCAGAAAAGTATTCAAAATAGTATTTTCACTGACTGAAGTTTTAACTGCAGGAAAATAGCTTCCATGCACATGTTTTGGCCCAAACACCGCAGCACAGTGGTATACGTGGCTGTTGCAAGTATTCTGAGTACAACTTGTGCTAAAGGTAAGTGCATGCTTTTTTAAAAAACAAAACTGACATTTTTAAAAAGGAACTTGGAATCAGTGCTCTGGTACTGTAAGCACAAGCTTATGTTCTCCAAAGCTGATCCAGCAAAACACTTAAAACGTATACTAATACAGGACTAGTAATATACTTAACGTTAAGCTCTGATTTAGTGTAATGCTTTTAGCACTTGCTCAAATGTATTTTGTAAGATAAGCATACTGAAGTACTAAAATCTTAACATACATTTTTCCAGGACTGTGGTCAATGTTTGCCTCCAGCACAGCATGACCTGGTTACTTATGTGTTTGAAAGCATCTGAATAGACAAAGAGTCCAGCTCTCTGGTCTAAGTGCATTGGTGGCACTGAAGTTAAATAGTTCCAGCCTATGGCTTTAAACACTATACAACATACACACTTTGCAAGTCTGCACTGGACCTACATACTAGTGCCATCACTGCAGGTGTCGTGGACACATCAGATGAACGTTTAAAAGTCTAGGACACAGGTTTAGGTGGGTTTTCAGATTCAGAACCAAAACCTCTGAAAACTAAAAGGAAAAAAAAAGAATTAAAAAAGTATTAAATATCTACCCAGAATAATTATCTACCCAGAATATCTACTTATCTGTAGTTTGTCTGGATTTGGAAACTTATAAAATTTTTAGATGTACATAGAATTACTTTTTTTTAGAGGAGGATATATTTTTTCTTAGCAATTTAATTCATATGCTGTTAACGAAACAATCTCTTCCATTTCCTTAAAATCCTCAGGAAGTTTTTACAGCAACTGTTATGTAGCAGTTGAATTTGCTAAAAGAAAAATGCAATACTTCCAACTATGATCAGAACATAAAAATGACACTACTGTGGTTTCTTTCTCCCTCATTTGCTTTGATTTTTGTCTCGTGACAATCCATTAAATATTTCCTTCATTCTTATTCTCACCTCTTACACAGGTATACTGAAATTCCCCCATCCAATTTCTAACTATATTTTGTATTATTTCCTAATTATATTATTTATGGTAAATTATTATTACTAAACATAAACAGAAGTGCTGTTCAGATTCACCAAATGCTATTTATAATATTAGCCAGGCTTCATCTGTAATACAGAACAGTTTATAACTCAGTTTTATTGTTTTTCAAATGTGTAAATTATATATTTCACAAAGGCAACAGTAATAAAGCAGACTGTAAAAATGGCAATATCTGAGGTGCCTTGGCTCTATCATCTTACAGTAGTACTTTCCTTTTAGAAATATAAGCACTGTGATAGAATTATGTGCCATATAAATTCTTTCATAAAGCTCTCTCTCCATAGCTGAAACTAACGTAGTTACGTAACTATGTGAATCACATTAAGCACACAAGTTCACTGTAATGAAGTTAAATGCACAATTTATATCAAACTAGTGCCTAAAACACCCTTTATGGACTTGCACGTTTTCACAAAACATTTCACAAATCTTGAATATTCAACCACCTATTAAAACAGAACCACTCTCGTGCAAAATCTAAACAATCAGTTTAAAGATAAATAAATATTTCGTGTTGAGCAACCATGTGACGTTTAATATTACAATAGCTGCTTATTTGCATCACAAGGGCCAGATACACAAAAACATTTAAGCACTGAATGTTCCGCCCTTTCAGCATGATACAATTATCATATTAGAAAGAGAATGAGCAGCTGTTAGGTAGATCTGTCCTGGCACAAATCCATTCAAATAAGTAGATAATAAAATAAATACATAGAAAGGATACCTTACCCAGTCTGTGTCACCGAGCTTCAAATATCACTTACTCCTAGTCCCCAACCAAACCTGAGTGAGCAGTGATATTTCAAAGAAAACTTAGGGTTCCCTGAGCAATCTTACTCAAGTTCTACTGAAAGTGTATTTCCCCCCCTCTGCCTCAATTCAAAAAAAAAACCCAAAAGCTTAGCAACCTCTTTGGAGGCTGCTAAAGGAGCCTTGTGGACTTTTGTAGCTCTAATCAAACCACTTAGACGGGGGATGCTTGTGAAGTATGTATTTTATAACAGCAGCTTCAATTACAGGTCTGATTTCTCTATCAGCTACTCCCGAAGACTTGTATCATTCACAATTTCCTTCTGCATCGTCACTTAGGTCCATCGATAGCTTTTCAAAAGTTTATTTTAGATTCTTTCCATTAAAAGGGTCTGGGGGTTTTTTAGATTGTTTCTGCCTAAGCAGGTAACCTGACACTTTTGTGATATTAAATGAGATGTCTTACAGGCAGTGTACCAATATTAACAATGATTTTCCTTCCTTTTAGTGCTTTGAATCATAACTTGAACAGTTTTTCAATCTAATTTTCAGGATTAATTACTTTTGCTTCCCACTAGCACATAGAACACAATGAGTATCTGAGTGATCTAAAACTAATCCAGCTTCTAACAATAGTCTTTAATAATTTGATTTTGCTCACCTCTGCTGGTTTATAAAGGCCTGCTTCTAGCCTTGTGAGACAAATTCCAAGCTCAAATTCAACTAGGACTTTCAGTATATAGTACTCGCAGGCTTTCAGTACATATACTGAACTCACATCAGAACTCACAGACATTCCTTTTTACTTCAAGCAAAAAAAGTCCTTCCTTGATAATATTGCCCATGAGTACAAGCAGAAAAGAAATTCTAAGAATGTTCTAGAGCAAGTGATAACACATGCTAGCAAGCCTACAGTTCACTATAATATTACAGTAGGATGCCACCTAGTGCTTAATACTCTGAATTAAAAATAAGAGGAACCAGTTTCATAATGGCATAAAACGACCTGACAGCATTCGTGGCTGATATTTTGCAAGGCTATTGCACTAGATCAGTTCTCAGTAAATAGCTTCACATCTAGCTTATAGAGGTAAAAACTGGTACTATATGACTTCTACTACAGTGGGAGTGATATTCTTCATAATTAATTGAAAAAACACATGCACAAAAAAGGTAAATTTTTTGTTATGGAAAGCAGCATTATTTTGTGACATAAAGTGATTTTTTAACTGCAAGTTCGATCCCTGGTTCACTGAACATAGCAGAGGCAGTCATTTGCTTTGGATAAATCCGTATGAACAGTGAACAACTTGACACTTGCAAGAGACATGGCGATTCTACGAACACTTGATATCTTTCACACAAGAGTGAAGAACTAAGCAGAGTGCATTAGGAGTGCAGCCTCCCTGCTTTCATTAGTGATACTGAGTGTAATGCCTCAACACAGCATTTGCATATTTGCCAGAGATTAGTGTTTATTTTTCTTTATAATTACTTATTTAGAGGATGGATAGTTAAGGACTTTGCTAGGGTGTTCAGACCATTTTGAAGCTTCCTTCTTGCTGGCCTGAAGGGGGTGTGTGTGTGTGTGCACACGTGTGTGTAGGAAAGTACTTTGCCGCTGTACGCAACTAGACTCAAACCAGGTTCGTGCCACATCTGTAACTGAGTCATATATCTTCTTTTATTTGAATTAAAAAAAATAAAATCCAACAAATAACACATACTGAAAGAATGGCTTTAATCCATCCAAAGGTTGCATCACTCACTTAATGAGCTGACTTCAGAGATACAGACTGGAATTTTATTAAACTTCACGGCACAAAACCATAGCCAGTTTATCTTGTGTTATTAATCAAGACCTTAAGAAAACGGTGCAAAATGTCTTTGGGGGGAAACAAGATGTTAAATTACAGCCCTGCTGTAATGACAAGTGCATTCTCACCATTCAACATCTTGGTCCAGAGAATTCAAGCAATGTCTGTTCTTCCTACATAATATATGATCAGTTTATTAAACATGTAACTATGATCTTCCATCTATCATATTCTTTAATTACTTCCAAAAGCATGAAACCAAATGTGTGAGAATCAAGCTGCATTGCAATATTTGAACGTACCATATCTTCTGAATTCTCCAATGAATAAAGCATCTGTAACTTTGAAATTATTAGCTCTCTAATGAACCAAAATATTGTCATCATTAGTCTAGCATCTAATCACCTACCACACTGAACCCTCAATCCCCCGGTCATTCAGAGACCTTTTAGTTTCAGTTGTGTAATTGCATAATTAAACTTGATATTCTAGTCCTTTGTAGCGTTGTTTTAGGCTGCAGTGCTTTCCTTTGGGGATAAAGTGAGAACACTTGCATAACTGCATTGCACACTCAGGACCAGCCTGTTCGTTGTTATGTTGGATGGGGGTGTCCATACATGTTTCCTCTGAATCTACCCAAAGTGGGACTTCTGATGATATTATCAAGAGAATACCATTATGTATGTAGACAAAGGAACATGAGATGATATACAGGAAAACACCGTGTAAAAGCATGCAATGAGTTTTACCACCCAGCTGTGTGACAAGAAGACTCGGCTGAAAAGACAGTTCTGTGAACATGGGAGTTCAAAAACTCAGGGTAGGCCTCCTGCTCTTCATCCAATTTTATGGGTAGTTACGTTAACTCAAGAAGTGAGCTTTAGGAGGTTACTCGTAGAAGAATTCTACAAATCACCTGTCAGATTGAAAAGTATGAGGAAAAGCAAGAAGCTTAATCACAACCCTATTTATGGATATTACTGGAAATTATGACAATGAACTGCTGTATTTACTTACAATGGGTATGAATGGCAAAAACACTTCCAGAAAAGCTTATTTTTCTTTTGGTCTAGAATTTGATATTCTGGGGGAAAAAATCCAAACCTTTGATCTTTTGCCTCACTATCTCAAAAAATTAGCTTTGTTTGCTCCCTAACATACTTTCTTTTTCAGAAAAAGTGATAATTTTAGTGATATTTAGTGCTGGATCCTTTCCATGGTAAAAATAAGGGCTTTTCAACAGTGAAAATATTCCATTAAACTTGTATAAGGATTAAAAGGAGATTTTCAACATTATTGCTTTTCAGAGACAGACTGTTTCCCTTGTATTTATACTTTGAAGGCTTCATCCATAACCTCTTTTGAGAGTAAGCTCGAAAGAATGGGATTTATTTTTATTGATGGCTATTTATCAATTCCCTTATTGATTTCTTCTCTCACACATTCACCTTAGCCTTTACTTAGCATGGTCTTTCATGTGTCCTGCAAACAGAATGGGTAACCCCAAACCAGAAATCCACATCTGGACTTAACTTACAGAAACAGTACCCAGACACTAAAACATGCTTTGACCCACGCCAGGTATACAGTAGGTCTGAGTTAACCTTCCGCAAAGGTACACCAACGCTTGAATTAGATCAACCAGGTAGACCTTTTAATTGGTTCTTGTCTTATCAAATTCTTTGTATGAGTCAGTTGATGAAACGGAAGTCTTATGTATTAATCTAGGATTAATAATTCTTATTTTGTAGCGCAAGTGCAAAACCCAAGCCAGTACCAGAAACAAGCTGTTCAATAGTGAATCAGCAGGTCTAGCAAATATTCAGGTGTTCTACTTAGAAAACTGGGGTTATATATTACAGCTCCAAAGTATTAACTTTCCATTGCACATGCCTAAAAGCTTTTCTTGGATAACCGCAAAGATAGAGAAGAATAAATTGTTGCATTAGTTATTGTTTTAGTGGGATTAATGACTTTTAGGACAAACCAGCTACCCACGATTTTTGTTATAACACTGCTATGGCTTCTCTTGCAGCCAGAAGGAAGACTTTCTGCATCTTTTCCTGCTGCTCGTACACCCTTCGCGAACAACATTGCAGACTGATCAACCCGGGATTTCTCCTCTCACACGATGAAAGGACGGGCCGGTGGCTGACGTGGCACCACCCCCACCTAGCGCAGCCCAGCCGCACTGCAGCCGCTTCGGCTCACCCCCCATGGCAAAACGCCAGCTTTCTCATCTCCATATACATACGGGTGTATATATGTACACCATATATACACATACGGTGTGTTCACTGCAGCTGCTTTATGAAAATAGGAAAGCAGTGCTTGAAAGTTTAGTCTAATTTGGTCTTCTAAGCATAATTTCTAGTATTTTCAACTAGCATCAGTTTCTCTTCCTTCTTCTCTTTACTATGGGAAGGATAAGGGAGTGGCACAAGAGGAAAAGGATTGATTTTAAGGTAGGAGTAACTGGAAGGATGACAAGAGAATGACAACCAAAACGTCTCTTTGTGCATTGCTATTTCACTGGTCACCGGTTAGACAAGACAAAAGGAAGAACAATAAAAAAAAAAAAACATATCGAATTAGTGAAGTCTGGTAGTTCACAATAACAAACATACAATGTACCCATACAATGCAGCTGCTGCCCAAACGTTTTCATGAAGCAGTACTGAGCAGGGCTTTCTTTGGTCTCTACAGGATACCTCATAAAACTGGTGGTTCATGTTTCAGAAAGACGAAAACAAGAAAACACACTGAAAATATCAGGCAAACAAAGATCTTTGTTTTACAGGTAGCTTAGAAATTTATAGGAAAAAAAGATTAAACTGTGAATGCTAACATCAGATAATTGCGTGTAGATCTATGCAAGCATCAGAAACTAAAGCTGTGATCTCTCAGGAACAAGCCTACGCCTTAGGTTAGCAATCAGCAGCAAAGTCCAGTTGGAGATCCGTCACTAGTGGCTCATCCCAGGGTACTGTGGCCAGTACTTCTTAATCTCTTCATTAATGACATGGCTTATGGGATAGAATGCACCATCAGAAAGTTCACTAATGTTACATACTCGAGGGGGAGACTGACACACGAGGCAGTTGTGCTACAATGCAGAAGGACCTCAACGCGGTGGAAGAAAGAGATGGCAGGAACATAATAAAGTTCAACCAGGAGAAATGCCAAGCCTGCGTGCAGGAAGGAGTAGCCCCACGCACCGTTACACATGAACAAGTGAGAAGGGTATGGACCAGCACCTAGCAGCTGGAAAACAGCTGCAAAGAGAACAAACTTAGGGTACTGTTGGGCAACAAGTTGACCATGAGCCAGCAATGTGACTTTGTATCCTGGGCTGCATTAGGAAGAGCTTTGCCAACAGGTTGAAGAATTCTTTCCTTATGTTCAGCACTGTGAGGCCCCACCTGCACTGCTGGGTCCAAATCTGGAATCCTGAATACAAGGAATATGAATTTATGAGATCAGCTCCACCAAAGTACTGTAAACTCAATCAAGCTTGAAGCATGTGGGAGCAGAGGCTGAGAGACTTATGATATTGTTCATTCTGGATAAAAAAGCTTAGTAGGCTTGGAATGGAGGGAAGATAAAAATCTTGTCAATGTGTATAAACACCCAAAGAGAGGGAATGAAGGAAGGGAAGTACAAAATGACAGGTCAAGAGCCAACAGATACAAATTAAAACACATGGAATTCCATCTGAGAAGAATAATTTTTTTATTATTTTTATTTTAAGGGTGACTAGACACTACAACTGGTTACCCAAAGAGGCTGTGCAATCTCTGTTCTTGGAGATAATAAAAATCCAAAATCAAACTGTCCCAGGGTAATCTGCTTTTGTTGACATTGCTTGAGCAGGGAGGTTGGACTAGATGATCTTAGGAATCAGTTCCAACCTGAATGATTCTGGGATACTTGCTAGTTGCTTCTAAGTTTTGTTAACAACAAAACTAACCAAAAAAAAAAAAAAAAAGAAAAACAAGAAAAGAAAAGAAAAGTAACATCTCCCATGTTAGGATGCTGACTGTGTCTCATGCTCCTATCCATAGATTATTTAGATAGGGAAAACTGGGGATCTTGGGAGCCCAAAGAAATGGTTAAGAAAGTTCTGATGGAGGAGAGGCCCTTGAAGTGAGGGAAGATCCTGGAGGTCATGGAATGGATGGAGACAAATGCCAGGGGAGTGGTCTTTGAGATCTTGGCAGTAACGCCCATGACTGTTGCAAACTGCTACACAGCACAAATCAAAACACCTTTCTATCTGACCCACTTAGACCTGCAGCCAACTCACTGATGGGAAATGGTAGTCAAGACCTAGCAATCATAGCTGGAGGTCAGGGGGAAGCGAGCAAGTGTCTGAGATATTATGTAGGGTAAAATCTCTAATCTCATTTGTCCCTAGTCTCTTTGCATCCACAGCACTGGTTGTAATATTCTACATGGGGGAGGAGTGGTTCACATCTATGTATGTCAATGGCTACCATATGGTAAATTGCATCTATCTGTGACTTAGGAAGGTCTCTGGTACCGTGTGGTCATCTTTTCAGTCTGATGCCTTTACTAAAGTAGCAAGTGGCCACACTACAGTTAAATGCATTTGAGGGCAGCTTCCTGTGGAAGCAGAACACCTGAAGTATTATCCTCAGAAAAACATGATTAACACAGAGTTGGCCTCAGCCAGTCTCTCATAGGCAGAACATATATATTTAAGCTGTGAGTCTACCCTAGAGTTATTCAGCACAGAACAGGAAACAAAGCATTTATCATATTTCTGTCATTTCCCACTGCCACAGAAGGCCAAACACACTACACAAATCACCATTTACTTCTGCTTCCATTTTTTCTTTACCTAAAATGCCCCCTGACCAGTGTCTCAAGCCCATCTCCCTCTCCTCTACAACCCATTGTATTCTGTCTTGTAATACCTCTAGTATAATGCAGGGATGCTTGCATCTATTTGCTGCTCCACTAATGATGTGCGTCTTGAATGCTCCTTTGACAGCTCCAACATCTCCAAATTCTCTTCTGTATTTTCTCATGATTGTAAAACACTTCTAAATTGACTACAAAACTATTTCCTTGGAAACCAGCCCCTTTCAAGCATCATGGCAAAGGTAGGTACGGAAGTAGAGTTCAGCCAACTACAATATATGCGTTTGTGCAGCAGTCAGAAATAAGATTTACTTACGAATTAGTATTTAAACTTCATAATGAAGCAAAAATATCATAGGAAAACAGATAGCAGCAGGATCACTTTTGTCCTTTCTGTTCCTCTTAATTACTTGTGCTTTGTTCCAAATTAGACTATGCTTTCTTTGGAGCAATAGCCTTATTGATCCAACTACTTATGAAACACTTGGACATTCAGATAGGAATCTTTATGTGTGCATATAAAACAAACAACAGATGATAATGAAAGCCAGAGTTAACAGGTTCCTGATTTTCAGTGAACTAAAACTTGTGACCCACATTTTCAATTTAAGATTAATGAATGTTTTAAGGAATTATATAAGCTTCATAACTGGGGGGGAAGGGGATGGCAGATTTTTGCCTCCTGTAAAATGAATTATTAGTCTTTTGATGTAAAGACTGTTCTCAGAAAATACTACTTCAGGATGCATACATGCAAGTCTTACCAACTAAGAAAATGTACTACAAATGGTGCTTACATTTTAGGGGCACAAATTAGCTTTTGCAAACTTAGCCCTGCTACTGGAGTAGTTACTATGGCTACTTCAGGATTGATTTTAAGCACGAGTCCAGACTTATGCTTGAGCTCACAGTCTTCTCATACAAGTTATCTGGACATAAGCCCAGGCTGTGGTGATGAACAAATCCTGTTTCCATGGTACCCTTTAGCATAGGTACAAGCATGCATTTGTCTACAGTGAAGAGCAATGGCACCAGGGACAGTAGTACTTTCTCAGTCCATGTCTCCCATCTCATCTCCAAAATTGCCCTGTGCATGATTGAAGTAGTAGAAACAAGCCTGCCTTGTCTTCTTGCTAGAAGCATGTGCCAACAGGTCCTTCCAAAATGGCACTCCGCTATAGATATGCTACAAAGATCTGGACATCCATGGGTGCAGATCACAGAGCAAGCCATACTTGCCCCATTCTAGTGCCCATACCTTACCAAATGAGCATACTGATTTACTGCTCAGCAGCTGTCTGAAAAACCCGTGTGGAAAAACTACCAAAGAAGGATGTCTAGAAGGTGTACAAGACAAATACATGAGGAAGAGAAGTATTAACATGTATTTAAATCCAAGGGAAGTTTATGCAATACCTACAGCACCAGTACTTATCCTGACAGAAGTGGTAATTAGGCACAAGAAGAAAACGACACTGGTGCTGGTGCACACTGAAAAAGTATAAAAAGAAGCTTTTGCACATATAAAGGACAAGGGAAAGCTCTGCTGTTGACTCTTCCTATTAAAGGCCCACCATCCTTCAGCCTTTCCTTTGCTGCTAAAGATATACAGGATAGTTTTGGCACACAAAAAAATAAAATATATATATATGAAAACGTATGTGTAATTTTCATTCTAGGGAGAGAAAAGAAACCCACCATTGGTGATGTGTGGCCTGATAGGAATCATATTGTTCATGACTGGAAGGCACTCAAACAGGTGCAGTGTGAAAATAAATATCTTGTTTCCTTATTTCACAGCTAAGATGAAAAGTAAAGCTTCACTCTTATTTTCAAAATACCGGATTTTTTTTCTTCTGTTTAACTTCAGCAGCCATGAAGTATTTCTCTTCTCCCCTCCCCTCATCTCTGCCAAGCATAGAGTTTGATTCGCATGAGAGAAATCCAAAACAAAAATTCACACGCCACCCGAAATATCTTTTTGAACGACACCCTCTAAATCTACAGAAAAAAGTTAATCTCTTTAGCTACTTCAGTAAGATATATATTCTCCTAAATGCTAATCTTTCCATACCTCTATGGTAGAGTGTGTGGTTTCACTAATCTTTCCATACCTCTACCATAGAGTGTGTGGTTTCTCTCAGTGACCATTTCTATCCTAAATGATGCCAAAAATGCCAGCAAATAAGCCATCTAAGACTCATTTTTGAGTTTAAGAAAGAAAGCATCCTGTATTTTAGCACTGGTTGCATGAGGTGATGATTTCCACCAGTCATGTGCAATGAAAAAAGAGCTGGTCACAGAACATGTACTTACATGCATATGTGTAAATACTCCGAGCAATCTCATGCATATTCTACTACTTTAAGGACTAATCTTAATTTTATTATGAACTTCACAACAGCCAAGTCTCTGCTCATTAAGTCTTTGAAGCTAGTTCTCTGTCCGGCATTGAATTCTTTAGATAAGTGAAGAAATATTGTCTGGGGACGAAACATACGGTCAGAAGAACAGTCGGCCACTTAGGTTTTTAACTGAAGTTAGAAAACCAATTCTACAGAAAAGGCAACTCTACTTAAGTCAAAACATTCCACTCTGTGCAATAACAACCACTTCTTGTATCACAATGAACTCTCAACACAAGGCATAGACATACAGAAGTATGCAGTTCCTACAATGACCGTGTCTATATAGGTGTTTTTAAAATAAACCTTAGAGAATTATCAATCTGAAGTGATAGTATTTATCCTGTAATAAAAGAGTCCCTGTGAAAGATGTGAATGAATTTGAGCCATGCCAATTTGTTATATCATCTGCTCCCCCTTGATAACTAGCTGAAGAATTTTGAAGAACTGGTTTGACAACACTGGCAGAAGTAAGAGCACCAGAGGAATCTGAATGAATTGTACAAAGTACAATTAGTTTATAATCTAAATTCAAGAGTTTCTGCAGAATATTTCAACCCAGTTTCTAATAGCACAAAAAAGGTCATCCCTCTGCTTCATAATAACAACCAAATCACCTATTTATCACAATAGCCTGCTAAACCAACACAATTTTATCCTCACTATTATCCACCTTCATGGTGTTAAAATACTTAAAACTGCTGTCTATCTGCCTCCATAATGTTTTCTCTATACATGCCCAGACAGATCTGAATCTGGCGAAAATCTGTGCAGCTACACCGAGGCAAATGAAGTCTTATGGATCTGCACCAACATTGTAGCCAGAGGACACATACTGACACACTGCTGAGAAGCCATCTCCACCATCTTACTGTGACCACAAGCAAGAAACACGTACAAGCATGCTCTCAGTCCTATTATTGACTCAAAAGACTTCAGTTACTGAAGGTCAATCAGATAACAGAAGTGATGTTTTGCCTCGTCTGAAAGCAAGTCTTCTGAAAAATAGATTTTTGATACCTCATGCCATATCAAAATTGAGTTTTACTTTATTCTGAAGACCTTTCTAAATACTGACAAAACAACAGGATGTAAGGTGAAGAATCATAAAATATTGCAAACACACACACAAAAAAGGATCATTAACAAGTACAATTCCTAAGTAAAATTCCATCTAGGATTATACTGAGATTTTAAGTAGTATTTAATATCACCTAACGCATTTTTAAGTATCTCAACACAAAATATAAATGCAGTCTAAAAATCTTAAAGAAGAACCCCAAATCCCTGAATATTTTCTACAGAGCAGAGAGTTGCTGCTGCATTTAAATGTCTGTCTGTATTTTTTTTTCTTTCATTAAGTGGTAATTCAGCTCTTCATCTTTTCCAATTTTTTTACTCACTTTCAGGCAATTACCGTTGGGGGTGATGTTAATGAGTTATACGCAGCATATTTAGAAATGAAATACGCTTTTAGAGTATGAAGTTAAGTTAATGGAAGCATCAACCTGAATAGATGCAAAAGCCAGACATCTTTGATATCAGTGCTTGATTGATTTTATAAGTCAGGTGTTCATATGAATAAGTAACCCTTACTTAGCTCAAGGAGCATTTTGACAAGAAGTTTGCACTGATGAGCTACAAAAGCAGCCTTTTTATAAGGCTCTGCTTTGCATTGTCCCTCATATTCTTGATCTTGCTTGGTTTCACTCTCAAGTAATCTTAACATTGTGGAGGATCTATATATTACTATGAAAGCATTTGTACAGCTACTTGTAAAGTCTTTACAAATTAAGAAAGCTATGAAATTATTAATCCGAAAAGCTTGACTCTACTTCCAAAAATATTACACTTTACATATAATGTGGTCTTTATTGTCTTTTCTAAATTGTTACAACGAAACACAGCTGATAACTATTGACCAAGTATTTTCCAGTGAGCTCAACAGTTTACATTTAAAGTAATTTTGTTTTTAAATAATCTTTTGTTCATTCTTTACTTAAATTAACTAGAGACATTAGGAAATACTATTTCAATTCTAAAATAAAAAAATTATTGTAACGTAATATTTAAAAAGCCTAAAAGAATGATCTGTCTTACAAAACACATAAGCTTTCAAACTTTCAACCACATCAAAATTAAGTTAGATTTTGAAACTCAGTCCCTTGGTTTTGAGTGTTATGCTCTTCCTCTCATTAGGCTAAATCCCTAATCTGAAAAGAAATTAGTATTTTAGCCTAATGACTCAAAATAGTCTTGAACTTGTTACTTTATCTCCAATTATTATCTGCCTGTTTGCCACGCGGAAGAGACACATAAGGTTGTGCTTTGGCTGTGCAGCCCCAGAGACGAAAGGTGAGCAGAAAAAAGAAACAAATTGGATTTTATTGTAAAACCTTTGGTCCTACTGTGAACAGGAAGAATTCTAGCCTGCACTGAAAATGCCTAGCAACTTCTTTTTCTCCATCCTCCCCTGCTGCGAGGTCCTTTTGAAGAAGCAATGTTATAAAAAAACCTCACATGATCATGTCTATATTCCAGAATCATTAGCCCAGAATAGAAAATTTGTGGAAGAAGAAAATAAACAGATGAGATAAACTTATTTGTTAATGACAAAGGTATACAAAAAGACCAGGACAACTTACGCATGGAGGACATAGACTTTCTACGTCTTGAGATTTTGATTCAAAGTTATCTCTAAAATGAAACCACAACAAATCAAAACAAACAAGCAAAAATAAAAAAACAATGAACAGAAGAGTCCCTTAGGCATAAGGTCACATTAATTCAGTTTATATTCTTTTATAGAAACACTTTAACCTGTTGAAGACTCCACTGTCTTCCCAGGCAATCAGTGGCATCTTTTCATTAAGGGTGTTTTAGCTAACAATCACCTGATAAAATGATAAGGCCTGTGCTTATGTGCAGGTGGCTCACATTAGTAGAAGAATCCCTCTGGCTTGCAAATCTGTAATATACCACAATGTGTGTTATTAAGACAATTTTCTATGCAACCATCAGGTGTCACTGTATGTAATCAGACACAAGATTAAAATTGGTTTGGTTTTGGGGGTTTGATTTGGGGATTTTTTTAATATTTTAAGGATTTTCCCAGAGCCAAATAACAGCTCTTGTGAACTGAAAATGAAGGTTTTTATGTAATACCAATAATGTTTGAATTCAGCCATACTTCTAGCAATGTGGGGTTATACAGCCATGACTGGTTTGTTGCCAGAGGCTTTGTTTTGAGCTTATTTATTTTATTTTAGCATAGGTGATATAATAAATCAGATTTTAGAGCACTTCAAAGTAGAGTAGAAACACCACAGACACAACATAAAGCCTTATTAAACTAGAATATGCTTTTCCTGATTATTCATGTTCGTTTAAAAAACTGTGTAAGTAAATCTATAAGGTAGATTTCGTCCCTGGAATAGGTATTAACAATGCACAGTGCTCCGGTGTTATGCTAAATGTTACTTAATCTTTTCCCTCACAACCAGTATTAACATCGATTTACATACTCCAAGCAATTCAACCCTAGCTTCAATTAAGTGCGTACTATGAAATAAGCCCACACTTCACAGACCCAAACCTGTGACCATGCAATTACAGCTATAAAGTTTGTACAGAACTGGATAAGGGAAAGTGAAAAATAATATTTAAACTCATTCAATGGCAGATCATCTGAGATTTTGCAAATAAACACCTAGGATTTCAGTTCTGTCTGCAGCTGTATCATAAAGAGCAGAAAATGGTGCTTGTGCTATTTCAGCACAGCCAAGATCCATCTCATGAAACAAAGAGATTAATCCACGAGATGCAAGTTGAAAGTACTTTGAATATTACTTTGGTAATAATACTAACTAATTCATTGAATTATAACGCTCAGTTCCAAGCTGTTCTTTTACTCTTAATGCATCAACCAATAAATCTTCACCCAGAGTTTTAGATAAGCAGTGCTCATGCAGTGGTTCTGGTATGGCGACTAGCACACCCAGCAGTTTAACTGTTACACCTTTGTAATGGTTCAGGGCAAGAAAAGCACGGCTAGAGGCAGCCACTATCAACTCTCTACCGGATAACAGCCCCGTTACACCTCTGTCCTTCTAATCGACTTCGGATGACTAATAATCACAAGACCATCTTTCTTGGCAGGAAAGCAATTTCTAGAAAGGAGCAAACATTCAGAGCCATAGGAAAGTCTGAATTCATATATATCCTCTGATGCTGGAAAGTCTATACAATATTTGTTTTTTCAACTCCAACATGGAAGAATAAAAGGATAGCTGAGCATTATAAAGAGAGACTGCTTCTCCATCTGCACTGCCTAGCAGCAGCACCTGATGTAGTCTCCAGAGCACCAACATTGCCACAATTCACCACTACAAACCAGGGTGAGACGCTGGCACATCTGAGTCTAGTGGAGCTCTGACTTCAGCAAGGCCAGAATTCAACCCAGGTTCTTGTTGCCTCAAGAGACATGGAAGTGTGCTCACAGATATGAGGTACAGACATTTATACTACCACAAGCTGTAGCGTGTATTTTCATTTTGAAGGCAGAGTCTTATGGAAACCTATTGGATGCTCATGCATTATTAATTTTCTTCAGCTATAAAAATATAAAATGGAATGTACAATAACATGTTGTTTATTGCTTATGCCTGTGTGATGCTCAGAAACTCGGATCTCCTGCCAGACACTTACAAGCAGAACTGTTCCACTTCATGCTGATGACACTGCTCCATCAAAAAGCACTAATCAAATTGCCGAGGGCCTTCCAAACAAACTGTTAAACTGCATCATCAAAAAATAGTCAAATGGTACTGCCCATCTTAGTCTTACACTGACAACGTGAATTGGAAAGTCTCCAAATATAATATAAAAATATAATAGGTTCTGCAGATTTGCTTTTGAAATTCCAGCTACGTTACATCACTGTCCTTAATTGAATGGCAGCTGATAGCTATCACAATATTTAGAGGTTTATAAAGAAAAATGTTCCACTTCAAAGGTAGCAATGTGTTAGCATCAGATTTTAACTTGCTTAATGACAAAGATTCCTGCTTATCTAAAAATGTTGCTGATACCAGTCTGCTGGTTTCCCTAAACATTTCACGGTAATTTAAGAAAATTACTTCATTCCAAAGAACAAACACCTTCTGCTTTTCTCAGTTCTGTACCATGGAAATATTAGATTTTGTGCTAACAGAAGATCACCTTTGTACTGTTAATTTTCAGGTTTGTTTCATTTTCTTTCAAGCAAGCATTTCAGTTGATACCGCTAATGTAGAGGAGTAAAGCTGCCCTTATGCACCTGTTTCTTACATTGATGAAAAAAAGCAGGCACGTTTTTTGAGTTTGTTGATCATCTCCCTCTTAGTAGTTGTCAGTCTTACCTGCTGTCAGTCTTCTGCTTTGCCTCTCAGCTTTAGCAATGTTTTCAAGCAGAAGAAGGAGCAGTGGGTAGGATGGTGCCATCAGAGGCAGGCAGCTTTCAGATTGGAAGAAGGCTCTGGTATCACAAGCTGTACTCCAGGAAACTGGGTAGCGTCCTCATAGGTGTCGTCTTTTTAAGTGTCACAAATTGCCTTGAATAACAGGAGAAAATTAAAAGCCTTTATGCAATATAGATTTCCCATTTGCAGCAAATGGAAAGGTTTGGTAAGAGTGGTATTCTGACTTCATGCAATGAGTGCATCCAGTTGTTTGCAGAATCCCTGTGTTTACTGTTGGCCAAGTTTATATTAGCAAATAGTGTCATATATTAGGAACAGATCTGTGGAACAAAACAGTTGATGCTGAACATCTGACATCAATGCTGTATGTGTGTCCCATGCCTGACCACCTGTTGAGAGTGCACGAGGTGCGCATCAGGGAGCACAACTTCTACTTTAGTGCCATCTGAAAGTATAAACTGCTCCAAAATGCAAACCAAAATGTGGCAATCGGATGATTCACTGGAAGAGCATGCTCCTGACCTGAATGAAAATGTCAGTGTGTTTGTACCTTTTGGAAACCTCTTCATGCTTTAAACTCCCAAATTCTATAAGCACTAAAGAGCCAAACTGATATGTCGAAAAAAGGAAACAAAGATATTTTATCTTTCTGATTCACCAGCTGTCATTCACATTACCAGAGATGAAATTCCAAATATGAACTTCCTTGACACTACCTAACACTCAGTTCAGAGTTCTGTTTGAATGTGGTCGGTAAAACAAAAAAAAATATCAATATTTAGATGGTAGAGGTTTATTATATGCTGTAAAACAGTCACAAGTGCATCCGTATTTTTCACCATTTTGTTTTTCACATTTTTTTCCCAAGTGAAGTTGATGAATGTTTTATAAGAAGCAGCAACAGAGAGGTCTAGATAGGTCCTGGTACGCTGTGGGCAGTGGTTGTGTATGCTTTTTCAGGTAGCTTTGCCAATGCACGTTGATCCCTGTTTGCAGAACTTCAGTTCTTCTAGGGTTGGAAAACTCTTAGCAAAGACTGCCATCTCATCTACTGTGTTATCATGGTGTGGTTACCTGCGGAGTGCTGGGAATCGTATTCTGGGAGCAGATACTGATACATGGATCATCAGTTTTAAAAAACGCAAATAAGACTTTTCTTTAAATTATTTTTTCTTATTTAGACATATTGGAAATAAATGCAATTATAAAAAAGCCATGGGTAACAGAATAATAGACCGTCAATAGTTATTTGCTGCCTGTCATGAGATATTACATCTGGGATGAACTCTAATTTGGAAACTCCTCTAACACATCTTTAGTACCTCAAACATTTCTAATGAAGCACAAATAATAATCTTCACTATGATTACTGACAGGATTTTAAAAAATAAACTATGCATTTAGACAGCCCTTTTATTAGAAAAAGAAAGAATACGAGGCTCAGTATACTTAGAGGTTAAATAGAAAACTTGACTTTTCCTTCAGTACTAATATATCAACAGTTATCAGAATCATTGGGAAGTGGGGATGGAAAAGAGTATTTACTAATTGCAATATATATTAAATCATGGATCATTTTGAATTGACTCAACAAGTCTCTCCTAGATTTGTTTTGAGTGTTTCTACAAATACCACGTTTCCTGCGTACAGGCTGCTATGACCAGACTCCCACAGAATGCAATAAAGTTCCACTAGTTTTAGCAAATATTTTGGTGTCCAGCAAGATAGAGACTAGTATTATTGCCTGTAAATGTTCTTTCTCAGTCTCTGCTTTTGGATATGAAATATGGAAACAAGTAAGAAATACAATACGCTTTCCCATTGTGGTACAGGAATTTCCTGTTTGAAGGAAATTTGGCCAAAAGTTTTGAAAAATGAAAATGTCTCTTCTTCTCAAAGGGTACATATTTCCCACAGTACTATGGAATGAAAAGATGCGTCAATGGATTTGCACATTTCTCTGAACAGCCATAACTTATCAACACTGTAGAACTAGAGTGTTTTTCCAAAGGTAAATATAGATGGTGCACTTTCATTTTCATAGTGATTATTACTTTTTCATCATCTTTAATCTGCTTTAAGACAAATCACAGTCACAGTTTTCAGCAGCTGGGCCACTATGCAATGTGAATTAGCTGATACTAAAAAAGCTAATACTGAAAAAGCTGATACTAAAAAATCAGGAAAAAATATACCAAAAAAATCCCAAACCCTCTCAAATTTGTTTAATATCTGCACAGGTTTTTTAGTAAATACTTATACACAGTTATATATGTATATCAGGAAATATTTGTAAACAGTTAGGAAGCAGAAAAAAAGTTGAATTTGCAATTGATACCATTCCCAGTAAATAATCCAGTTTAAAGTATAAGTAACAATATGTAACAAGCATTATTTCAGAACAGTCAAACAAAAATAATCCAAAAAAGCCTCCTGTATTCATAGTGACAATTCTCTTATGACAGGATCACAGGAAAAGGTTGTAATTAATGCAAAAATAAAGCGGACAATCTATTAACATAATCTGAATAAAATCCTTCCACAGTTAAATGCAGACACTAAGTGCTAGTATAGTACTTTATTAATTAACAAAGTATTTATCCACTGGGAAATGAGGATAAAAGACTGTACACTTTGTCAGACTGCAGAAAAATGTGTTAGCTCTTCATAAGAAATGCATAAAACTCAAACAAAAGAATGATTATCTCTTTAAACCAATTACATTTAATCTCAGAAGAAAGAATGAATAAATCTGTTCCTTAGTATTACTGTGATACACCACTAAAGTTAGGGACATCACAGTCCTTTATAGATTTCAAGGCTAGTGTCAAGCTATTCCCTTGAACTGTTAGAAGTATTAGTATAGCACATGGAATTTTAAGTTATAGAGGTTTTTTTAAGAGAGGAATATCCTTGTAAAAGTGTTACTTTAAGTGGAGCTGGTTTTTAGGGAAATTAAAAACATGTTTCTTTTTAAAGAGTCTGTCGTATAGCATAGACTTCCTGGCCAGACACCTTTATAAGGTGTATCCTTGTCTTAATCACACCGTCAGAATGGCTTACACTTGCCATGTGCTCTGGAAGTCTTGCTTTTTCTTCGCTGAAACTTTACAAATGTTACATTTACAGACAATCATATTTTAACTAATTGTAAATAATTTCTTATCTGTTTTCCATAAAAAAATCCTCAGGCCTTCCAAACAACAAAGGATTTACAAATTAAAACAAACACAAGTGAAAAACCTACTGAAAAAAATCTTAAGAGAAAATATTTTACAGTAAACAAGAAATTAGAATAACAAAGCTAGAAGGCTATTGTTCAGTGGGAGACTATGGTTGTTAAAACCTGGTGTATACATGGACTAAGCTATTCTAAAATTACTAGTGAATGATTAACAAGTTTCTAATGTGGCTTCTTTCCAACGCAACCAATTTCCAAAGTGAAATGTTTTGAGTTCCATAAGAGATGACTCAACCATTAGATTTTATGCTAGTGATTCTGAGCCGGATCATCAAGATTCTTCCTAGTGACTTTAAGAAGTCCCATATCAGTTTCCATCCTCCAATCCAAGGGAGCACACTGGAGCCTTGCAACTAAAGACTTCTCTGAAAAGCTGAAAGTCGCTTCCTTGCTCAAGGTCCTGCATTGTCCCAGAAATAAGGAAAGGAATAGATTGAATTTCATTCCTGTGCAGACAGCCACATCATCACTTCAGTCTTCCTAAGGCCCTTCATTCGTATTATCTTGCATTTCCATATATTACTTTATTTTGATAAGAAAAGTATGACAATTACCATTCAATCATTTCTTGGAAAATTAAAAAAAAACAACCACAAACCAAACCAGAAGTGTTTTGTAACACTAATTCAAAAGTTTCTAGACTTGTCTAAAAACTGACAAATTTTCTTTGGAAAAGATACTAATGTTTTCTGTCGGGATGTTTTGATTCTTCACTCTTCTAGATAATTTTTGGACTTATGTCTCAGCTAGATTGCATTTCCTTTAATATAATGAAACATCAAAGATTGCATTGCAAAATGCAAAATTTGCTCGCTGTGTAAATAATTCAGGGGATAACTTTATTATCAATTTATGAACTTTAAAACGTAAAAGTAGTCTGGATGTGGAGACCATTTCATCCTGCATGTATATTGTGAGAAAACTTACTCCTTCCTCCAAGGCAGTTCTTTCTACTTGATGGGGCACTTTGAATACTCTCACTGTATGCAAAGCATTCATAATCAAGAAGAGATTAATCATTTATTTACCATTGATGAAAATGTATTGATTCCATGTTATTATCATTTTTGCTTTATGGGATAAAATTCTAGAAACAAAAGGATGAAAACAAAAGACATTCAGGTAGGAAAGACAAAAATTTCATTACAATGATTAAATGCTGATTTTTCTATTAAGATTTCAGTAAATTAATCAGAAATTATTTTTACAAGAACCCATTGAAAAACTAATGTATAGTGCAGTGAACCACTCAAGTAACCTTAAGTTTCTTGAACTGAATGAATGCTATGAAATTCAAGCTTGTCTGAATTTTTTATCACTTGTATTTATAGAAAATACATATATTTCAAATGATCAATCTAATACATAATTTTATTTTCTCTACTCTTTGTTAATCTCTTATTATTACAATTGTTCTGTTGCCCAGAACAAGAAATAGAAACTTTTCTAAAGTTGCAGAACATCTCTTTCTCAGAACCAGATCTAGAAGTCAGAATGTCCTAACTGGTCTCAGTACTTTAACTGTAAATCTTTTTGTAGCAACACTAATGAATTACAAAAGAGATTCTTGAAGTTCAGGTCCTTATGGAAAGGATGAGGGGGTGATTTCCATTGCCTAAATCCTTAATACGGAATGAAAAGCTCTGTCTATCAATACCTGTTTTGTGTAGAGCACAGTTACAGGCATGTACTGCTGTCTTTCTCCTAATGTCTTTGCATTTTCAATATCCTTCTGATGCACTTTTGTTACATACTTAATGTTGTTACAGGTGCAAAACTGTAATTTCAATCTTGAATGCCGTTGCACATGTGCCTCAAAAACACTGAAGGCCAAAACTGTATGCTGCTAACACAGATTGTGGGTCAACAACATTTTTCTTTGCTTGCTAATGCTTTATTGTCTCTTAGTATACATTGAAATAATAATGGTAATTTATGCAGATATTTTGTATGCATAGCAAATAATGAGAAACACCTGCAGAAATTTCCCTCCTTCTCTGAGTTCAGCAACTAATTATATTTTTAAATAATGGCTACCATTGAACACAATTATCTAAATCACTTTAAGTAATGGAATCTTTTAAAGGTGTTTTTGAAAATTTTCACACAGTTTTTAAACAGTCTTTTTATATATTGGATAGGAAACAAAGAACGTGGTAAGCAGCTCAGTAACCCAAAAATGTTTTGGCAGCTAAAAATCAGACTGTGCTTTTTTTCAGCCTTCTGTATCTAGTATTTTGCTGATTTAAAGAAAAGGCTAGGATTTCCCCAATACCTTCCCTTCCTGATTAACACTCATTGCTGCAATATATGAAAAATAAACTGCAGGAAAAAGTAAAATACCGAGCCTCTCCTGTCAAAGTGACTGACTCGGCAAATCTCTCATTTCCAAAGGAGAGATTTGAAAGCAAATGTGGGGATGGAAAATGGCAAATGTTGTGAATAAGGAATGAGGAGCAAAGGTCTCTGAAGACTAAAGTTACGTCCATCCATCTGAGAGATGCTCATACCTTGCACATTGAACATTCTTTCCAGCTCTCTAACTAAAAAGCACAGAAGTGTTTCTTGCTATATTGTCCATTGTAACTAAATAAATGAAAAAAAGTTAAAGAAAATCACATGACAAATAGTGCAATTGGCTCTGCTCCTGGATTTGATTCTCTGTATCTGGTTGTAAACTAAAGAAATGGGTTAGTTTTAATTCAGCACCTCTTCCTCCTATTTTTACTTCCTAGCTTTCCAGAATGATATAACAAAGAAGAAAACTGTTTTAATTACATCTGAAAACCCTCCACCTACTCCTAAACAATAAATGAAAATGAAGGATTACGCAAAATCTCTGTAACATTTTCTGCATCATATTCAGGTGTCTAACCAGAAGTTTTCTGTATTTCCCAGCACCTGTAGAAGCATGTAACTGTAATTGCCTTATTATTCACACAAAATCCACCACCAGCCTTCTCAGCAGTGAGTTAATACCGAGTTTTGCAACCCCCAAAATAAGTGATCAAGATTAACTCAAATGCAGGATACCCTGCTACAGAAAAATAAATTTAAGTGTAAAGGCAGAGATGGTCCAAATAGGATGGGGACAACCAAGTGTAGTCAAAGCTGTAGATTTGCTGTTGCCATGTAGTAGAGGTGAATACTATAAAAAAGTCTACACTATAGACACCATCTCACAGTCCTAATCTAATTCAAAATAGCTTCAGAAACTGACATTCATGCTACCGCTGCTGCTACAAGTCTGTGCTTAAGTCTTCAAAGAGCAGCAGCCAATCCCTGACTACATAGAGCACATTTTGATGTTCTACTTTTGTGACTCCGGAGTAAACGGATTGTTGTTTTGTGCTGTAAATACAGCATAACCTTCAACAATGTTGTAATGCACATGACGAATCTGGCAAAACACCCACAGTCCTGGCATCTAACATCAAAATGTAAAAGAAAACACAGCAACACTCAACACTGAAACATATC
Organism: Neomorphus geoffroyi; assembly: GCA_033558235.1. Taxonomy (NCBI): domain Eukaryota; kingdom Metazoa; phylum Chordata; class Aves; order Cuculiformes; family Neomorphidae; genus Neomorphus; species Neomorphus geoffroyi. The sequence continues at coordinate 7,834,608 of JAUMJM010000004.1, forward strand.
AGACAAGCTCTGAATTTTAAAACTCATCAGGGTCACTCCCGCTTGGTCACCTGGGCAAGACCCATGTCTACAAAAGGCAAGGCCGCCCCAGATTTGTGATTCGTCTCTTTCATCTCCTGTTGCTAGTGGAAACAGACATGATGCTCCTGGAGGTGGACAAGGATGACAAAAACTACTATTACAGCCTCTAAGAAGCCTATTTATCTCTAGTATTACAGGTGCATAGTACAGTAAAATGGGACAATTAGAGTTTAAAAGGAGGGAAATTAGGATTCAGTTATATGTATGATGCTCCTGTGTGAAGTTAGTTGTTATCCTAACCCATTTCCCTGACGCTAGGCAGCCACATCATGTAAATGTGGGAATCGATACTTACCTTGTGAAAAGAAGCCAAAAATTAACTTCTAATTTTGAGTTAATCAGAACAAGGATGAAGGAGTTTGGAGAAGCACTGATGCACTTTCTTTCATGCTTTATAGACAAAGAGTAAAAATTATTCTTCAAGCCTTTGTATCAGTATCTCGTACCTGCACACAGCTCCATGGCGTGACTTGCAGAATCATCGCTTTTGTACTATTGTTCCTTTATTTTGTACATTACATGAATTCAGCGGTGACATTATATTAAAAATGTCAAAAGCATTAGAGTGACTACTTTTAAAGTTACAGTCATTACTTCAATTTTGAAATTGACATTAAAAGTATCTTTTTTTTGTTCAAATTTATTACAGCTTGGAAAATTAACAAAATATTTCAGTTTGCCACAATGGAATCTGCCCTCGCAAGCAGTGTTAAATTCATTTTAATAGCTAATCTTTAGTAGTTGATAGCTTTTAGATAAGTGAGGAGGATTTAAATTCTAGACTTTTACTAATTTTTTTTAAAAATCTGATCATTGTCCTCCAGATTGAGAGAATATTTATCTCTAACTGTAGTCAGTAACAAGAGCTCAGGAAAACCGTAAGAATATGGCAAGTATGCAATAGGACTTCCAAGGATGCTCTGTCAACTTCCAGGAACCCATGACAAAAGGTCTGGTTTCTATTTCTTAACTCCTACGCAGGTTTGGGTTTTTTGGTTTTGTTTGGTTGGTTGGTTGGTTTGGGTTTTTTGCAATGTAGAAGCCTAAATATTTAATTCGCCTTTCCATAGGTTTCCATATGCAGAATCTTTAGAAAAAATTTTAAGATGCTAAAATGTACTAAAATCATTAGGTAAATATTTTTAGTTTCAAACTTAATTTTAAAATTGCCATTAAGTCTTTTGCAATTCTGAAATCAAGACTGATTTTTGTTGACGTGTGCAACAATGTCTTGTACCATGATAAAATTGGACTGTAAGGGAGAGTATATCCTATTAGTCTTGATATAGGTCAAATGCTGAAAACAATATCCAGGAAAAACCTAAGTTGTTATTGTTTCTCAGTCTTTCGCATTTGCGTGTGCTGTGTGTTTGAAATAAGTTTTCTGAGAGACATATAATGTGAAACATATCTCTCCAAGAATACCATTCCAACCTAGTCTTAATTTCCGAAACAAAATAGGAGATTGTTAACTCTCAGAGTTTGAAGAGATTTTCTGAAGAATAATAATTTAATTATTATTCTAATAGTAGATACAGAAAATATACCGATAAGTTAACTTCTATTTCATGTAGAGTTCTGTGTGGTGCTGTGCTGACTATAAAGGGAGGAAACAACATGATTTTACAGAAGTAGATGGCATAAGAACTAAAGGAAGACGAAGAAAGCTTCTCCCAAAATATAGCGATGGATATTCAGGGGAGAAGGGAAGTGTTTCAGAAATACAGTTGTGACACCCAGTGCAGAGAATAGGAATTACTTTCTACTTTCAGATCCCAGAAAGGGTGCCAAGCTTTTCTGTCTTGCAAGATCAAACACAAATTTGAGATGTCAAAGGCCAATATTAAGTATAACTTCAAAATATATGATTGATCATGTTCTCATATGACCAAATTACTTATGCTAACTTATACATTACTGAAATGTTATGCTAAGCTTTTCAGTTAGTATGAGGACTGAATAAAAAATTCCAAACAATACATAATAAGTTTCCATATAAACATCTATTCTCTCAGTTTAAATACTTTAAAGAGAAAAGAAAAAGTTTACCTCCTTGAAAAGTGTTACTGAAAAGACTTTTGCAACAGATTTTCTTAATGGCGAGGTTTTGGGGGACCATTGCCTCTCCCTTCTATAACCAACTATATCTTGGTTGGTACGTGGATGAAGTAAAATGTATTTTAAAAACCGCTAAGCTCTGAGTTTCCAGATGCATTTCACAAACTGAGGTCGCTCACATCGTCCACAAGAGGGAACTGTTGTTTAACAGTTGAAGATTAATTTCCCTGCTTCATTCAGTGCAATTTCCCTCTACTTATCTAAACCCTGCCAAATGGGATGTTCAGAAAGTAAAAGGACAATCTCGATCCTCATTAGAATATTATTTTTGAAGGCTAAACTGTTTTAACGTTTAACAGGGAGGGTACCAAAGATGGTGCTACTAATGGGATGTGCAGATGGAACCAAGTGACAGGCACCTGACACCAAACCAGAGGCACGATAGCGGTAGACATCACAAGAAGAACACATTTGCTGTGTTCAGTGCTTTCTAAGGTGAAAGAAAACTTTTCCCAAGGATGTATTAATTTTAAAAGATGTTACTGTAAAATAAAAGAAGAAATAAAAATAATTTGGTATTCATCATATCCGATTCCTCCTTGAACGAGTAAAAATGATGACCTGTAACTGGTACAATGTAAATATATGCTGTGAAGTGTTCATTTTTATAGTCCCCCAGACCACTGTAACTCGCCAAATCCAGACTACTGCTGCAGAAGATATATAAAGTGGACTCTTGGAGATTACACAGTCTCCTGCTGGATCCTACCCAGATCCTACAGTGCCAGAACTACAAAACAAGTTGAAAAAATATAAACTTCTTGAGGAGATTTTTTTGAAGCAAAGGAGAAGACGAATATATTCATTCATCTTGGCAGTCTCCTGATTTATTAGAACGTTAACGTCCATTCCTTTTGTACGATTTGGCAAATGATCAATAGAATTATCCTTCCTGCAGACAGCCTCAGATTGACCGTGGCAGCAGGTACAAAAGGCATAATACCAGATTAGGATCTGGGATGACTTGACAGTGTAAAGGGACTTCGATTTTACAGACTAGATGAAAAAGCAGCAAAAAGGTTGATAACGAGGCTGAAATTCATGGACGTGTTTTTGTGAAATTTGTACTGTTAAAAATTTTCATTAAATAACATATACAGAGACATATAAAATATAAATATATTTTTTTTGTTAACATTAATAGGAAAATTTGTAGGCAAAAAAGAGGAAAGGAGGCTATAAACTCTGTTTTTCTCTACCTGCCTAAGTTTATGTATGAGAGTTGTCCAGCTGAATATAATGGGGATAACTCATTGTATTACCTTTCCTCTAAAGTTAAGAGAAGCATTGCATGTTCAAGTCACAATTTTTGTGTATTTTGATTTCACAGCTACTTTTCCGGTACACAAAATAACTCTGAAAATAAACTCAATACCTCCAGAATTATTTAAATATATGTTGATTTTAAATTCCACACATTTCCTGGCCTTAATTTTGCCCTTTGTCTGAAACTAATAGTCATCAAAATTGCAGTTGCTTAACCGCTGTCTTTAAATAAGAAAACATTTCGCATTTCATTAACAGAGAAACCTCCTCATCAAGAATTTTTTCTTTCAATATTCTATTTTTATTCTTTCATTAAAAATTGCAATGAAATAAGATGTCTTATAAGTGAAAAAAATCTATCAAAATTAAGCCCATTCTCAAATTAATTAAATAGCACCATCCTCCAAACATTTTGTTGAAAAATGTAAAATTCTTTAACTTAAAATGCTGTGAATTAACATTTATTTTTTTGTATTAAAAAGGCTCAGCTTCTCTCTGTGCTTCAAAACTGACATATTGTGCAATAAACAGCAATCAGCGTAAAGATGCTATATTAAACAAACGAAGTTTTGTTTTGCTAAACTAAGCAAAATTAGTTGAATGCCCTAAGTAATAGTTGCTGGTATTTTTTTGTAAATTATTTCTCCACTTGTTTTTGTGTCTATGCATAAATTAAAAATCTGCTGAAATTTATTATTCATCTGAGATGTAATTAATATGCAAAATTATGCAAATTAAGATGCAATTAGGCTTCAATTCTCTAGTGGAATTTTCCATTATAATTTAATACAAAGTAATAGAGTAATTGGTGTCACGTGTAATTACGGTTACTCACGTGTACTTGCAGACGTGAAAATGGTGTGGTATATGTTAGTTATCCTATGCAAATGTACCGTACAGGCTCTTAACACTTGGGAACTAGGTAAACAAAGATTGTCTTAAAAAAGAAGTGAGCAATAGTGACCCTTCTTTCTTGTCATGTACTGTCATTTTCAAGAATGTGAATAATTGTAATTAATTTTTGCTGTGTTTATTCCTTAGAATTTATAAATAGGTAGCATGATGCAATACTAGGCTATCTGTTTTTAATGTCTTCTTTATAAAATTGTCCTTGGTAAAACAAAAAATTATTATGAAAATGACAAAAGTTTGTAGAATCAGTGACACACACAACAGCAGTTTGTTCAAGTTTCGAACAGAAAATATATTTCCTGTCTTAATGTGATACACAGCGAGTTTCAATTGCTTTACAATTTACTACTTCTTACTTTGCACTACAACCTATAATGCAAAATCAGATTCATACGATTTGGCTTGAGCTAGAACGTACAAACATTTGTGGACATGAGTACATGTACTGGATGAGCAAATCACACTGAACTCAAGTTCTCTAAGTGTTAACACCTGCAGGATCAGCCTCTGAGTTCATATGAACTATCAGTATAATTGGCTCTCTCTGATACTGCAAAATAACTCACAATGCTTTTCGGGTCACTTTCTTGTCCCCAAGTTTAATTCTTGCTTTGAAATTACAGGATTTTGGATACAGCAATAAACTACTCAAACCACCCTACTAATCCGAATGTCATAATTTGCCTAATATCTACATATGCAGCTACATAGATTATTTCACAGATTACTACATAGATTATCATGCACTTGAATTCAGAAAAATAATAAATAGATAAGGACAGGAAAAAAAAATACTAAACCCAGAATAAAGCTTTCCGAATTTTATGGTAACAAACAAAAGAAGAAAACCAAAAAATTACAACATGAATTGGTTCTTAGCTCTGACATAAGCCAGTAACATGTGCACAAAATAAAACAAATTATTCCATCTCAGATTGGTTTTGTTTTGTTCGTTTGCTTGTTTGTTTTTTCCTGAGAATGAAGGCATTTTGTACAAACACGTTTTTTGTTTTAGTGCTATCATATTCTCAAAACCATGTTCGTTCCCCCCGGGCTGGAACTTTTCCATTGTTCATGGTATAAGTTTAATGTGGATGGATCAATAGGTAGGTGGGGTGAAGAGAGGGAAATTGGAATGATTTAATATAATGAATATGGAGCTTCAGTGTGCCAAACCAGTTTCCTTCTCTTTCTTTTCATTTTCTCCTACTGCCGCTGGCTAATTATTTAAAGGAAAAGGCATCTATGTGAGAAAATAAAATCTACCATTAGTCTCTTGTGCTGCACCCTTCCCTAGCCCCACCCATTCATCCATATGTAGCTTTTCCATTCACTCCCATAATACCACCAATTACTATGCAGTGAGGACCATCCATATTCATATTCACATCTCACTGTGGACATTTAAGCTACACTCTGAGCAACACTCATACCTTAAACTACACCTATTATACAGCTGTTGTACAATTACTGTAAATGAAGTATACAATATGGGGCTCAGCTTGTATAATAATTTCTAATCAGTGATAGGGGAAGAGGATTTTGTGTGCTTCTGCCCAGCATACTTTTTGGTCTCCTTCGTTTCCTTCTTCTCTTCCTTCCTCCCCTTGGTGTTGATTCAATAAAAGCTTATTCTGAGAGGCACAATGAATAAATTCTCATCTGGGGTAAAATACCTTACCCTCCTGCAACTACAAGTTTATGCCAGCTGAGACAGTCAGCTGAGACAGTCAGCTTGTCCGTCTCACTACACAGCGCTGATCTCTTTGGTGTTGTTCTTTACTGAAATGGACTTATGCTTGATTTACAGTAGAGATCAGAACAAAATATGTAGCCTACGTACGATAAGATGATCAGAAGAAAGGTCAGAATGGAATCACTACAGGGACCACAACTAAATAAATTACTGGCCTCTTGTTTAGCTTGTGTTACTGTTTATTAGATAGTAACTGCTCCTTCAGTTAAAAGATTAGAGACTTTGTGGATCAATACTCTGATCTAGTGTCAAATCTCATATTAATAGTAAAGAGGAGGAAACTTGGTAGAATATGATGTATGTAGGTCATCCATCTCATTGGTGGGCTAGAGTTTTCACAACATTTTCTTTGCAGTATGTCCATACTTGAAATCTTGTCATTTGAACTTAGGATGGACTCATCACTTATGAGAACAAAGCCACAAGTGAAATATCTTGAAACAGTTTTGCACTGTTTCTGCTGCCTGAACTATGCTTAACACGCACTGTTTTTTATGGATACTTTAATATAATTTATTCAGTCTCATTCCTATGTCTTCTTACAAATATACTTTCATAAGAACAACTTTGACAGTTGTGAAGTCTTGACTAGTTCCAGAAATGTTCTTCAATAACATGGAAAATAATTTCAGTATCAGTAGATAATTTACAAACACAGAACCAATTTAAGACTTCCTACTTTACCTCCTTACATACAATATAAAGCTTAGACTCCATCCAATATTTTCACAAACGCCATATTCTCTATGTACACTCTTTCTTCTACACTTACCATCACATTGTCACGTCCTCCTGCTATGTTTTTTCTGAAATACTACTCCTGTCACTATGCGTAACTTACTCTTGTATCTTCACAGGACTGTGAATTGACTGTACAGGAACAAGTCACATCTGTTCTCCTTAGCAACTGCTTGCAGCAGCATAGCCTTAAGATATGTGGTCTGTCTTAGTAGTCTTGTAAAAGTCCTGTCATCTAGCATGCTATGCTATTAAATAGAATAGCAATGCTAACATAATTTTAATAACATTTTAATAGACAATACTGTTCAATTAGAGCAAGCTTTCATCTTTTCTGCCTTAAAGCAGAAGGTCACAGTCAATATTTCTGGTGCCATCCCATTGGGTAACAATTAACTGAGTTCTTGTCATGAATTTTCAGCTGAATAATTGTTGCTTTCCATGCTGCTGTTTCTTTCACAAGTAGATTTACTGATAGAGAAGTACTGTAGGTCTTTCCCCCTTCTTATGTGCTGCGTTACAGGGAAGAAGCTGCATCACTGCCCCTTCATCAGCAATTTTTTGTATATAACCTTATCTCCTCTCCTCTCCTTTCTCTTCCAAGAATCCCACTGCTCTCTGTACCAGGAGGGAACAACTATTTTCCAACAGAGACTAACCAAAAGGTCAGTCTCCTTTTCCTGTCACTCAAGATGTTCATCGATTTCCTTAGGAAGGTGGTTTGTATCACAAGGTAAAGGACCATATGGAGTTATTTGCCTGTTACTGCTGTGGCCCTTCTTCACTGGTGTACTTGAACATGGTGACTGTCATTCTTACATTCATGCACCAGTATCAAACATTTTACTCATTTCTTACAATCTTGAAGGTTTCTGTAGTGAAAGGGGTTAGTTCAAAGAGTTGTCAGCATGACAGAGAATGCTGTCACTTATGGTAAAGAAGTGCACATACCATTCAAGCTGGTAATTGTTCAGAGTAGTTGAATTTGTCAGGTATAGCAAAAGCTACAGTAGGAAAAGTCAAAAAACACCTCATTCTCAGATGACCTTGTAGAAGGCATATATTCAAAGCATGGTTTGTACACCACGTCTGCTGCAGTTCAGCTATCTCTAATTAGAACCCCAAACGCAGATAGACACCAGTTTGGTGTCTCTAGCCCAGGTTCCAGATACAATTATAGAGAAGATTTTCTCATTCTACAGATTAAGAAAGGGCTTCCGGAAAAACAAATCACTGCTGGTTAAGATAACTCCTTCCACAAGTACCAAGAGAATATTAATAATTTGTATTAAGAGCCTTGGATGAGCTTCTGAAGACATACAGTTAATCAGTAAAGTTAATGTTCTTAACTGGAGAGATGTGCGGGACCCAGAGTTCCAATCAAGTAACTTACCTAGTCCAAAGAGATCCTCTCTCTGTCTATGTAGGTACTGGCAAGGAACTGGTTTTTAGCTGTTTGATCATAGAAAGAAATGTGGAATTATCATGGCACTTTTCTAAGTCATAGTCTGATGAGCAGTGGTCTTGCTAGCAGCATCATTTTAAACTGCCCAACTTGTCCTTCTGTTCCCTGTCTTAATGTTCCCACACCATTTCTACCCTCCAGCTGTGCACCCAGTAGCATGGAAATATGATGAACTGACAAGGATTAAAAGTAATTGTTAAAAGAAATGTGTTTTGACCTGAGTCTGTCAGTCATATTACTGCTAAGAAGAGTGTGTCAGATTACTTCCTCCTTCCCCAGGCTCTGCCCCTTTTTGTCTGTGTCCTGTAAAGAAGCCTAGAGTGTGGACTTAATTTGTAGTAATTTCCATGTTATCCAGAAGACGATCCAGACCCAGCCCTCCATGTTGCTGCTTTTCTCTACTACTCACGTTAACAAATGTCAGGTGTTAAAATGTGTTATCTGATAGATTCCATTTTTACTTTAATGATCTCCTACTCTTATTTTCTCTCTAGGAAGCGTTGTTTGCCGTGTTAGTCTTTCATTGCTGTAAAATCCCTCCCGTCGTCTTTCTCAGCTTCTGCAGCAATAGATTCATAATCTTTGCTTACGAAGACTATGCAGTTTGGTACTATTGCCTCACTGACTTGCTTTATATTTCCTTACCTTTTAACCTGATCTTCCTATTTTGACCTCCCACTAAATGTCTACAGTTCAGGACTAGAGTTATGCTGAACTCTAGTGCTGTAAGATCTTCATTTAAAATTTCCCAGAATTTTCTGTGCATTTTTAGTTTGGGAAATACCAGAAAAAAGAGAGAGACAAACAAAGAGAGAAGAGATCTCAGCTACTGACAGAACAGCCAGCGCCCCATGTTTGCAATGCTGAAACAGGATGACAGGCTGAACTTAAAGTACAATTCAAATTGGTATTTATTACTTATACAGAGTGGATAAGTTTCAAGAGATAATACAACAAACATCTGCCCGTTAGATGCACTGGCTTGGTGGAGCTCCCCTGAAGATCGAAATTTGAGCTATATTTGGTGCCAATCTGTAGGAGATTTAATTTTGATTGGGTGAATGTCTACTCTGTTTTGTTATTTTTTTGTTGCAGAGCAAGACTGTGGAGCAAGGTCTCTTAGAAGAGAATTCCATCCTTGCCAAAACCGAAACTTGCATTTCAAGTGAAGATAGGAGATATGGAAAGCACAAAGCAAATAAACACAAAAGCTAAACAAAAATGCTCCAAAATCCTTTCTTAATTCATTGAGAAATTTCTAGTCCACTTTACATAAGACCTCTCTTCTCTTTTGCACCCCTAACTAAATAGTATGTAACTTCTATTTGAGGCCATTTTGTTCATTTATTCTGCTGAAAATCTTTATTTTACCACATGTTCAAGAATATTACCACCTCTCCAAATGCGGATCATCGCTACTACTCTAACAAAGACGCCATATAACAATTAATTGCTTTGCTTTGTATTACAGCTCATCAACTTGTTGGGAGCTATGAAAAAATGAAATAATGGGGGTCACTTCTGGAAAAACGAGTTTATTTTCATGCCAGCTGCAGAAAATGAGCAAGGCTGGCTTCATGCCAGTTGAAGGGTTGCTGTAAGAGGTTTCCTCCTGTATGCCTAAAGCAAAAATGCCTATCTAAAAAGTTACACATGCATGTACATGCACGCAATCTAAAATAAATACTACTTTGTAAAATAGTCTGGATTTCACATCTTGCCATTTTTTTTCTGTCACTTTATCTCCTTTATTTTTTTAACTTACACTAAAAAACTCCATTTGTCACGTATTTATCTCTTTGAAAAAGTTTTATTAATTTAACATAAATACTATCGCCCTGCCAGACAACAAGGATTTTACAGTTACTTGACCTGGAAGATAAGTACTACTGAACTGGTATAGTTTAGAGGTTGCTTAGAGTTTTTAGTCCTTTAAAAGCAGGTATGATCCCCTGATTCATCTATTTGTGAAACATTAAACGATTATAAGTTTGATACAAATGGAAGGAACAGCATAGGTATTTTCAAACACTCAGCACCTGTGTACTGATATTTTGACTAATGTGTCTTAAATTCCCCAGAAAGCTGAGCTCTATGCACTTAGCAGACTACTTAATGGCAGTATATGTTAAGGTACTGCCATAAGTCAGTTTGGAAGTAGCTGATAACTGGACTCATCATTCAGGAGAGAGGATACAGCCTCTTTCTAGCAGCAATACATCCTTGAAAATATTTCTTAACTGAGACTCAAATAGCACTTGACTTGGACACTGCACATGGCAGTGCCCTTAACCTCCACATTTCTGCCACGAGTGGAATGTGTGTTTCCTGTTGTGATTTCAGGACATTTGAATGAAGAAAACAAACTAGGAGAAAAGAAGGAAAACCTTTTTAATATTGAAATGTGTGAGCCTTAATAGCAAAGAAAAAAGAATAGAGTGTAAGTGATAAATAAATGAAACAAGGTGTAAAGAAGTATTAATGTTTTCATTATTTCATGCCATTTCTATTCTGTTGCAACTGATTTCCATAGTAATATAGTTAGCTCAAAATCTGTCTTTGCGTATAAGGTCTCCATAGAAAAAGCAAACGTGAAAATGGCAATATTTTCAACACTTCTTTTCTTTAATAAAACTAACGTTTTCAAATCTGCTTTTATTAAAACACAATAAATACCATCAATTTTTGACACGAAATCTCATTATACACTGTAAATATTTATCACTTTGCAGAAAGAAGATTATACATTAGTTCTATTCATTCAATTCAAATCTGAGTAAGAATGAATTCATGCTTTATTTTTCTGCATCTATTTAAAAAGGCCCAGTTGCTGGATGAAAATGAAAGAAATACTTTTTGTTGCTGCTATCAGATAGGCACAGAGAAATATCTTAGAGGTAAGTGCTCTGACACACTGTTCCTTGACCCTCAATTACTCTCTGCAAGTGCCATTTATGACTCTTACAAAGTCCTATTGATTTCAAAGGAGTCAGTTCATGAACACTTCTTTGGATGAAGAAGATACTAACCTTTCCATTTCTGGAATTTGGCTTCAAACCTGAACTGAGGTTACAAGGGAGAAAAGAAAACCTGATTATTTTATTCTCATTTTACCTTTGTAAAAGGATAACTATTATATTAACCAGGAGAGTTCAGAACACAGAAAAGCCTCTGTTCACAAAGCTCAAAATCAGAACTGAAGTGGTGTAATACAGCAGAACAAGGTGAATAGACATAAAAATTGTGGCAGCTTATGTTATGCCCGCCTGTACTAACCACCACTAAGACTGTCCATTATTCTTCTCATTAAATCTAAACTCAAATATTTTGAGTGAATGTTTAAGCTTCAAATTTCTAACTTGTGTAAGTGACACGTTTTCTGAGAAAACCATTCTTACTCTTTGAGTTTATGATTTTATATAGATAACAATACAGACCATATCCTGTTGCGTAATCTTTGAAAGAGTTTGCAAGTATCATCATTTAGTTGCACATATGCCGTCAGCATACGCTTTTACTAACCTATATACAATTAAGAACAGAGAAAGTGGGCTTCCTCCCCTTTTTTGGGGCACAGCCTTTGCAGAATGAACAAATTCATTGCATGCAAGGAGTGGTTTACACATGGCACAAGCAATTTGAAATTCTGCAGAAGATTAATAGTCTGCTAACAAATAGGCAAACAAAATAGAATTGAGGAGCTTTCAAATACAAATACATTTGATAATAGAATGCCTATAATCAAAAGATGAATGTCAAAAAAGGACATAATTCTGAATGAAGGCTTGAAGTAACACAAAACAGTAGCAAGTAGAATTTATTTACTTGATAATCACGTGAGAATCAAAAAGAACTATGGATTAATTCAGTCAGAAAGATACAAAAATCTTTCAGCCCATGACTTCATGAAGATTACAGAACTGCAGTGAAATGAATCCATCTTTTCTTATAGGAGTAGAGAAGAGTAAAGGACATTTTTTCATTCATGAACTTCAGTCCTCTGTCTGGTTATTGAGTCTCATAATTTTGCTAAAATTTGTCTTCAAATTGTTTAGGTCCTCTTTTTCTGTTGCCAAAAGTTGATCCTTTGAAGACATCTAAACATCAGAGCTATTCTTGTCTTTTAAGAATAAACCGCAATGAGAAAAGAAAGAGAGGGAAGGATAATTTAAAGCTTAATGGAGTGAGGACTGTGATACTCCCAAACTCCACCTTTGGGCTAATGAAAAAGTGAAAAAAATGTCATCATGGTTTCACCCCCATTGTCCTTTATCCTAGCAAGCTTAGCATCAACTATACAAAATATGGTTACACTTTCCTAGACTCAAAAACTTAAGATTTTGCTTTCTGCTAGATCAGGAAGAAATGTAAAAAATTATGCATGGGCAATTTTAATTAATGGTTTCTCTATACTGTTTCCCTAAAGAATTTTCCTCTTGCAATTCTATTCCACCTAAATGTGCAAAGTCCTGTTATTTCTATGACTTCTGTTGTCATCAATAAAACAATGAGTATTAGGCATGAATCTCAGACTTCTGCAGTTCATGTAGAAAACAATCAGTGCTAAAAAATCATCTTTGATACTGAAAATACGTAAGTTTAATATTTTTTCTTATGTTCAGATGATTATTCCAAAGGCAGAAAGCAATTTAGATCAATAAATAACCTACAGGTATTAATTGTGCATTATTTAAAACCTAGCACTCAGTTTTTCACTGTCCTTAAAAACTATACTCAACTTATGCGTAATCAAATCTTCCATTACTATCAGAGTATTTCTTTGAAATGGTGAATTTTTGATGGAATCGTAACTTCCATTTCCAAGCAAGCTTTAGCAGTGCAGGAATAAATAAACACTAATTACAGATAATATTTAAAAAAACCAACCAAACCAACCAGATTTAGGCTATTAGAAACTTCTAATTTAAGTTTGGGGTTTAAAAAATGGATGTATGTTTATGTATGTATGGATGAGTTTGAATTTTATCTGAACAAGTCTGTCCATCTCTAGTTCTTACAGGCTTGGAGAAAATCCACCTTCATTATTCATCTACCTAAACAACTATGTTAACAAGTACTTCTAATTGCCATATGGAACTAGATCTCTGAGAGAGATATTTATATGAAACAGAAACTGTAGAAAAGGATATTCTCTTCTTTATTAATCTGATGCCAACATTTTGCTAATTAAACCACCACATGTCTCATGTCACTTCCTACGTAGGTCACTGGAAGAGGAGATACATTTGGGCAACCTTAAGGATGAATCCCATGGGAGCATCCCACAAACGCATGGTATTTAATCTTGCAAGTTTATTAAACAAATCACAGAATATATTCCAGTCTCAATCACAGACGTAGCATGACACAATTAGAAGATTTATTGATTCTTTGGGCTAGAGATCTCACAGCTTGCACTACGGGCTCTACACCCACCAGAATCAACAGATTTGCTTCATCACAAGTAATCTTTCTAAACTAGAACAGGGAAGTTTATAAAGTTGAAACTGCCTGACTTCAACTTTGCTTGTTTTCAACTTTGTTTCTATTTTAACCTAACTATAAACTGAACACATTTTGTATTAGTCCCATGTGTCACCACCCTGAATTGCTGGCACGCAGCCTGCAATAGCAGAACCACTATATGAAGTAAAGAAAAAAAATAGAATAAACAATGTTTTCTTCAGACTAACTACCATCTGCCTGCATTAGGTTTTCTTACCTCTTTATGTAGTCTTTCTTTGCTCAGTGAGCAACACTGATTTGAATAATGATCAAGATCTATCTGCAAATACAAGGTTCTAAAAAAGGTTGGCCATGTCCTGTATATCATATTTTCAATAAAAGATGGTTGATTTTGACTGAACTATATGATTCTCAGAACACAATTCAGGTATGAAATTGCTTTTCCTAATAATTTCTGTACAGCAAAGTATATGGACATTTCTTTTGAAACTCTACTTTTTCTTTTCCTTTGTGGCATGTAAGGGTGCTAACATTTTTTTCAACAGAAAATGTATCTTTTTTCAATGTTCTTATGAAGTTCAATGGAGAGCCACAAAGAAGACAAGAGACTGGAGCGTCTCACATATAAAGAGAGGCTGAGGGAGCTGGGACTGTTTAGCCTAGTGAGGTGGAGATTCAGAGAGGATCTTATTAGTGTGTGTAAATACGTGAAGGGAAGGTTCAATCAGGATGAAGCTAAGCCATTTTCAGTGGTACCTAGTGGCAATGGACTCAGGATGCTCCATCTAAACATCAGGAAACACTTTTTTAGTGTGAGGGTGGTGTAAATCTGGAATAGTTTGATCAGAGAGTTTGTGGAGTCTCCATTCTTGGACATATTAAAAAACCATCTAAGTATTGTTCTAGGCAACTGCAAGTGGCTCTACTTGAGCAGGGTGGGGTGGTTGAACCAGATGACCTCCAGATGACCTCCAGAGGTATCTGCCAATTGCAGAACAGTTGAGGTTGGCCGACCTGATTGGTGTTCAAAATCAAAAAACATGCTTGACTGCTTTGCTAAAATGGTTTTCAACATAGAATTTCTGGAGGTTCTCCAAAGTCATAACGGAAATTCTGAAAGAAGGGACAAGGATAGAAGATTTATCAGCTTTATCATACTTTAACTTGACATTTAGTTTGCTTAAACTGTTCTCTGAAATAATTGTTAAGACAGTGTTCTTTTGTTGCCATGTTTTAAAATGAAATAAATAATATCTGCAGAATAGCATATTTTGTTACTATATCAAAACAAAATTTGGTGCATGTGTTTGGAAATAGGGCCTTAACAGGTCTCTTCTTTTTTTTGATTTAGTAGGTTTTTTTCATTGCATTTCTTTTTTTGACAATGCCAATCTTCTGAAAATATGAAATGGCCATCTTCTCAAAATTCATTTGAGCCTTTCCCTTTCGAAGTGTTCAATCTAAGCAACAAATATCTTGCTTTCTCCTGGGAAGCTTTTCCTTTTAAGATGTCAAATTACATGTGAAGGGCTAATTTCCATCTGGAGACCTTATCAGTGAGGATCTTTCTTCTTCACAACCTTGGGAGGGAAATATTTTCCTCTCAAATAACTTTTTTTTTTTTTCTTTTTTTTTTAAATCAGGGCCAGCCTCTAGAGCTGTAAGGAACTGTCTGATCCAGGCTGCAAATCATTTGCACTCATCCTGGATTCCACTTTAAAACAAATCTGCAGAAGTGGTTTGTTCATGTTCTCTGAATATTTGAGAATTCCCTCAGGGCCTTTCTGAGTTTTCACAACACATTTTTATGTGGGAAAATTATCAGCCAGTTTTTTATGGTATATGGTTATATATGGTTAAGCTACTTCTGTCACAAAACATTAGTTAAGCCATATGGCAGAAGTCATGTCATATTTCTTCTCTGCCCTCAAATACTTAAGACAACAAGATATATCAGCCCAATTCAGAAAGAATGTGGTTTGTTAGAAACAGAAACTGCATTTTAGTGTAGTTCTCTAATCTGATCTTGTATAAACAATGAAACATACTGTCTTTTAGCTATAATGTCTAGTTGATTAAACTGTTACTAAGCGGTCTTTAAAAGTGATTTTGCTGATTGTATTGACAACTAAGTTATGTTGCCTTCTAGAAGTCAACTATTCATCCAAATAGATTTTTAAATTTTTAAAATTTTAATTTTTTATATTTTTAAAATCAGCACCTCTTGTACTCCATGTGCAGTACAGGTTATACAATCTCACCATCTTCCTTCTCTCATATCTCTTTATATTCCTGGAAAAAATCATTCACAGCAAACTCTCTATCTAGCTCCCCACTAAAATGAATCCACTATATTCAGGAAAAAACATAAGATAGAACATCACTGAGAGTTTAAGTACTGGTTGGAATATTATTTTCTATAATGCTTTGAGAATACATTTAAAAATACTGTTTGAAAATCATAGTTTTTGACAACTGGACAAATGTTACACTGAATGAGAGGGGGAAAAAAACAAGGAATTTCTATTCAGCTGGTTATTTTCGCTCACAATATAGCATTCCAATTCGAGTTTTGGTCCACTTAAACATTTTCTGTTACAACGTATGTCTACATATGTGTTCCACAATGTATACTTTTCAATTTCCAGCTACTGTCTATGGTATTTCAAATAAATATGTGACAGCAGAAACTGTAAGGTGACTTTTCTTAGCTTCTTTCTGTACAGGATTCACATACTCATGTCAAAAAATGACAAAAATATAGGTTTTTTCTATATCGGTAGCATGAAACCAGAAAGTTTTAAGGAAATTTTATGATGGTCATATGTTATCACATTATTTTAAATTGTTTCTTATTTAAGACTACAAAATATCTTAAATGAGGAAATAAATAATCAAAGGATATTCTGTAACACAGTCTTCAACTTTGAGCTTCTAAAATTAGCTAATCGAAAAATGACCTTAGTTTTTAATAGAGGGGGCAATTGAAAATCATTGAACAGACCTACCCCCTAATGATTTTTTCTCAGACATAATTATAATAATTAGCATTATAAAGTGCTAATTATCTTTGGACACGGAGGACTTGCACACCAGAGACAGAGGTCCACAATAAGTAAGGAGGATTTTGCTTTTTTCTGTCACCATTTTTTTTCCTTTTGTAAAGAGGTGGAGGACACTTAACCTATCAGGCCTCCTTTCCAAATGTTCATATTTTGTCATTGCTAGATGACTGAGGCCAGTAAAGTAACAAATCTCTTCTTTAAAACAATGTGGACTGATCCAGCAGTTCACACGTCTAGTCAATAGACATATTGTCCAGGAGTATTGTAAGGAACTTGGATATATGTCATTATTTTAAAGGGCTACTTCAGGCCTTCTCAGTCCTAAAGGAATTGGATTAATTTTGTTAGCAAGCAGTATCATTTTCTCATAAGTTCTTCCTTATTGATGCAGCAGAAGGATGGTTTAAGTCCCCTCAAGAAATACCAGACTGAGGTTTTTAAGGACTGTATTGGCAACTGTGTTTGAAAATCAGGAATGAGAACATCATAAGCATGACATAAAAAATAAAAGATTGAGAGTTATTTTTCTTTACTTCCTGTACTGAATCTTACATCCGTCCCTGGCTAAATAAGCTTTCTCCTATCCCTCACACCGTAAATCATTGCCTAAAGCATGAATCATTTATCTCTTGCCAAAATTCTCACTCTCCTTTACTCCAACATGATATAAATATTGTTTTATCTGGATTTTATCCTGCATGTTGGCAGTCCTTCTGCAGTAAGCGCCACTGTTTCATTCAGGTGTTATGCCCAGTCCTTCATCTATCTTCCCCAGATTTCTTTCCAGTGCCTGAAGAAAGACTTTGAGACATTCTTTGGTATCTCTCATTCTACATTAGAATCTGAACCCCACAAGTATTGCATTAAAAGGGGATATTCATACATGTGAATTTTTAACAAATATTTTGGTGTCTTGCTTAATTATCACAGAAGTATATAAATGGTTATTCCTGCTTATGTTCCTCTGAGCTGTCTTTACTGATGACTTTCTGCTTGACATATATAGAGAGAATATCTTCTCTTTAAACATAAACAGGCTATGTGTTGCAGAATTTGCAATTGCTCATAGCACGTGTGGTTCACATAGACTGTTTTGGATACTCAAAATAGTAAACAGAATGACCATAAGAGTTTGCTTTTGAAAAATATTTTCTGTTTCTGCTAGAGAACACCTACTACTCCCATAATATTATCTCTTCTTCTAAGTAGGTTGGTATGAAACTGTCCTCCAAACACTACCTGAAACACCCCCTAACAGTATTCCTCAGGCAAATTTGGCTAAATTCCTTCTGAAAAGGCTACTTATTCAACAAATTGTTATGTTATTTCCCTGGCTCTGATCCAACGAACTCAAATTTTGTTTGAATGTTCAAAGTCCTATCTGGACTCAGATGAGAACATATTTCTCTCTGGGGTCTTGGCTTTTCTTACAAGTTTTTATCACAAGTCTTTGGTTAACAGCGATCACTTTTGAAGGCAAACCTGATAAGGAATATAATTAGGAGTTCCTCTAAAATCGTTATAAACAATATTCTCATACTCTCCCACAACAGGACTGACAGAATAGTTTTCCGTGCTATTATGTAGCTCTTCTGATTATATTGTCTTTGAAATTTTTAATGTAATAAATTAGCTGTGCTAGCCATATAAAATCACTTATATTATTATAGCTTTAGATTGAACAATTATGTAAGTATTTTTGATATATATATATATATTTGTATTTTGAACTTTAAAATTCAGGTTTGCTACTTGCTATACTTTCTTTAATACACAATCTTTCCCTGACTCTTCCCTGTGAGAAACATCTTTGGCAACAAGTAATGGAACAGTGAATGGACTACAGCCACATGAAATTGTTGAACGGTCTACAATACCTCTGCTTAAAATGTATTGCAGTATCCTCAGATTCTCTTTAGCATATACATCCACTTTTAAGTTCCTTATTCTGGATGTATGTTGAATTTGCAAAGGAGCTGTATAGCAATTATTAGGAACTTGGAGTACTGATTGCGTTTTGGATCAAGGCTTAATATCACCCAGTAGAACAAAAAAGGCATTTTCTAATAGCTAAAACTCCCTTTCTTCATATATGTGTCAAATTTTTTTCCCTATTGTCTTACTTTTGGTCTTGTTGGGAAGGTTTCTTCCTTTTAATAAAAATATGTAAGTATAAACTTAGGGATAAGAGGGAATAAAAGTAATATGATATGAATAGAATACATCACACCAAGCATCTCAAACTGTATACACTCACAGGAATAATGAAAATTAAATATAACGTCATCATCCACTTCCCATATGAACAATCAAGGGAGTCAAAATCTAGCTAAACCACCAAGAGTAAATAGTTTAGTGATGAAAAATTGATATAAAAAGTTCACAGAAAATATAAATATCCTCTAGGCTGTCAAAATCAATCGGTTCAGCTCAATCTGGTAAATCTACTTTTAATGATAATGGCAACAACTTTTCCTTTTTATTACACTTCACATAAATTTATGAGCTTTATCACTCCAGACCAAAGAGAATGTGTTTGTCTCTGCATCAGGCCTTAAAGTTACATTGTGTCTTGGAAACTACCTAAAAATAAAAGAATACGTAGGTGATTGAAACCCATTTCTGCTGGATTAGAATTATAGTTCTCGTATCATACAACTGCTGCTAATCAAAAGGAAGGAAATGAACATATAAGGACTGCAGCACTTTAAGTGGTGTTTTATTTTTCTTAAATAGTTAAATACACTCATTCATCAAGGTTTCTAATTATAGAAAAATTGCAGTTTAGAATTGCCTTTTTTTTTTAATTAATGCCTTTTATACTAGATTATATGTTTACAAATGACCCTTGGTGAATTGGCTGGAACTGTGTCAGTTCAATTCTATAAGCAGTCAGACTACTGAGGCCTCTGCAGAAGATGCTGAAATGTTATTTGTGGTAATTACCATCCAAGTATCTGACGTTTCAAATTCCGAGAAAACTACACAAGTCAATAATTTGTGTCCCAAAAGTGGGGACCTATTAACCTCTACCCATAAATAATACTACCGGGAACACTACTGAAGATACTTGGTTTTACTAAAACACAAAGAAAAACGTTGGTAAACATTATACACAAATAAGAAGCCAATGCTTTTTAATAACTAAGTGTAGTACTGAATTCAAGCCCGTTCACATCACTTTTGTGGTTATTTATCTTTTAACAGTTGCATTTTGTTAGGACTTGAATTAAAAGCTTATCTCCTACATAAAACTTGCAAGTTTCAGTTTTATATGTAACACAGAAAAGAGACTCATAACCTGTAGGACTTTCACTGCAGCTGATCGATACTGTGCCTGTCCCCATTTTCTTTAACTCCTTTTATAGTGGGATTACAAAAACAGTTCTAAAAATACCAAGGATAGGACATTTTGATAATTCTCTTTTCAGTATTTGTGGAAGAGGAGTAGGCAACAGAAATTTAATTTTTCTATTTTTTTTTCTGGAATTGGTATTATTTGACCTCAGCTGTTTTCCTGCTGGACTGAAAATAAATTTTCTTATTATAAATCCCATATGTGCAAAGACAGCCTGAATAATTATTTCAACATAGCATGGCAAAATGACTCAAACACCCATAGAATTTAAGGATTATATTTGTCAATTAAGGATTTAGGAAGCAAAACTCAAGTAGGAAGTAGTGAATGGAATTATTTTACATAGAGTAGCAACCTGGTCAGTCTAGCATTGCTCATGTGTTGCACTTCTTAGTCAATAACTCATAAGAGAGAGGTAACTTGTGGTATCATAATACAGTGGGAGCTGCATGACACAAAGAGATGAGCAATACTATCATCTAGATTTACCCTTACTGCCATAATAAAACGTCTTTGTTGGAAGGGAAATTCAGTATTTTGGTAGAGAGAAGACACGAAGTACTAGGGCAAGTGAAATTTTTCATGAAGAACACTCAAATTTACAACTGGGCAATACCTTTCCAAACAGTACCTTTCCTGCTGTGCTCACGGTCCATCAGGAGACAGCTGCCTGAGGTTATCCTGCTTGATATACACAGCAATGTTGGAGTGACATTTTAAACTTCAAAACAGAGCAAGGGCTTTAAACAAGAAAATACACAAGCACTGAAATTCCTATTCTCATCTCATCTCTCTCTTTCCTTGAAAGAATTTTGTTTTACGAGTGTTTAGTCAGGGAGGATAATTTTATTGTCTGTCACATTTCATTTCAAATCATGTAAACTGCTAAAAGAGACTCTAGGGCCCAAACTTCCATAGACTTTAAAGGGAGGTGGATTAGGCCCAAGCTCTTATTCTTTTGTTTGTCCAGCAGGAAGCTGAAAATTCCTGCCTGGCAATGTTCTTTTGAAACAATATACACTTTCACTTTTAAGATATTTGGTTATTATGTGACTCGAGGCAACTATACTCTTGCTCTCAGCTTCACTAAAGCCCACGATAAAAATCAGTTTTATAATGTGAACCTGAATACAGCACACAAATTCATTAGTATTCAATTTCAGCCTCAGGGAAGAGCACTGAATAATTAATTACATAAAATAAATTATTTTAAAAAAAATCTTAGAATTTAAAAAACACATTGTGCTGTAATCTAGAATTGTTGTCATGAAAGCCCCAATACTGATCTTCTCATCTTTGTACTTTAAACTGTGAAGAGAAGCAGTACTAGCAAATCAATTTTAGTAGCAACAACCTGCCCTCTATTTTACTTAAAAATAATTAAGGCATGCCATTTCACCATCAGGAACCAGTACATTCTCAGTTTTCACCAAAAAAACCAGTAGATCACAAAAATTTTATTTCTACAAAATCATAGTAAATTTTTTTCATCAAGGTTTCTAAATTGAAAGAATCAAGGAAACAACGAACTTGGCTGAAACAGCAGCCTTTATTGACTAGTGCAGAAACACCTGCAGCTTGACACACATAATTTAAAAGCAGCTTAAATGAGGATTTATGTAGGTCATTGCTGGTTATGTAGCTATGTGGTGGAGATACTAGCTCTGATACAAACGATAAACTCACCGTTTTATGCATACATTGGTCAGCGAACACATAGCATGGCAAAAAAATGTGTAGGAACAGAGTTAAAAGGGCCTGAGAAAACATGTAAAACTCCAGGTGCTACATATTTAGGTTACCGTGCTATCCACTTAGGTTTCTATGATCTCTCTAAGTATGGGTAAGTTGTAGGTGTGCGTAGGCTGCTGTCTTCGTAAATCACGGGTATGACTCCAAGCCTCCTCACAGACTTGGTGTGAACCAGCATTCAGCACTCTGAGATATATAATCTCAGAAAGCAAGTACTGAATTCTCTACAACACTCTTGTTACCACATATGAACAGTAGGATAAATGAATGTTTTACCGCAGATGTGAGATAATACGCATAGCGTGCAGTCAATAGAGACAATATATTTAGAAAGCAATGTGGGTTGAGTGGTAGGGCAGAGATGTGTTAATTCAGTGTAACGTTCAAGATAATGTGGTGTGCCATCTTCCCTTTTACCACTAAACAAACTCAAAAAAGGATTGATATTATACTTTCTATCTGCGACTTGAAGCAAATGCTTGGTAAAGTCTCTTTTTTTTAGAAACATCTCATACTACATATTAAACATCAGCATCTTCTCACAGATGCATTCTCTATCTTGCATTAATCAGAGTTAGTGCAGCTAACCTTGTGGTAGATCTCTTTTTGCCCAGCTGTGGTATTCTTACCTTCAGAAGTTTTCATTGTGCTCTTAGTTCCCAGGTAGCTCGCCTGGAACCCCAGATATTCATCCGAGTACAAACAGCTTAAAGATTCGTTCTTCCATAAACTAGCTAACATAGATTGTGCTTCTTTAATAAATATTGTTATTACTGCTACATAGTATGAGCCAAATTCAGCAGACTTTATTTGGTTTCTAGTTCTGACTACTAGAAGATGATAGAGTAAGAACATTATTACTTCTACTGGAACAGACAGTAGATAGCTTTTTATAATACTACAGGCAGTTTGGGGATATAATAATGTTTTATGCAGAGAAGTATTACAAATTATTTTTATGTGTACCTTATAAAAGGACAGCCTTTTATTATATTGGATTTGATTCTACTTCATTTAAAACATCTCAGTATAACCTGTATGAAAACGTTGACTACACTAAATCCAAAAGTCCGTATGTCTTAATCTTTATTTAGAAACACTGCTTATGCCAGTTAGCACATATAACCCAAATATAGTATCTTATAAAGAGCTACAGATAAAGGGTCATTGTTTTTTTCTGAAGGGAAAGAGAAGCACTAGAAAGAAAAGTAGATTCTTGGACCAAAAACAAATACGTTTTTTTTCCTCAGACCTTAAAACAATGAAATAATGAACCTGAAAACTTTTTTTCGCAAGTGAATCACAGAATCATAAAATCAGAGAATGGTTTGGGTTGAAAAGGACCTTAAAGATCATCTAATTCCAACCCCTCTGCCATGAGCAGGGACACCTCCCACCAGACCCCGTGCTGCCTGGCCCTGAGCACTTCCAGGGAGGGGGCATCCAGACCTTCCCTGCGCAACCTCGGCCAGTGTCTCGCTGCCCTCAGTGTGAAAAATTTCTTCCTAATGTCTAATCTATATCTTCCCCTTTCCAATTTAAAGCCATTCCCCCTCATCCCATCATTACAAACCCTTGTAAAAAGTCCCTCCCCAGCTTTCTTGTAGCCCCTTCAGGTACTGGAAGACTGATATGAGGTCCCACTGGAACTTTCTCTTCTCCAGGCTGAGCAACCCCAACTCTGTCAGCCTGTCCTCATAGCAGAGGTGCTCCAGCCCCCTGATCATCTTTGTGGCCCTCCTCTGGATCCTTTCAAACAGTTCCATATTCTTCTTATGTTGGGGATTCCACAACTGCACGCAATACTCCAGGTGTGAGTCTCACAAGAGCAGAGTGGAGGGAGAGAATCGCGTCCCTTCACCTGCTGGTCACGCTTATTCTTATGCAGCCCAGGACACGGTTGGCCTTCTAGGCTGCGAGTGCACACTGCCAGCTTGTGTAGAACTTCTCATCAACCAGCACCCTCAAGTCCTTCTCTGCAGGGCTGCTCTCAATCACATCGTCCCTCGTCCTATATTGACACTGGGGGATGCCCCGACCCAGGTGTAGAACCTTGCACTTGGCCTTGTTGAAACTCATGAGGGTCCCACAGGCCGACTTCTCCAGCTTGTCCAGGTCCCTCTGGATGACATCCCGTCCTTCTGGCGTGACCACTGCCCCACTCAGCTTGATGTCATCTGCAAACTTGCTGAGGGTGCACTTGATCCCACTATCTATACCATCAATGAAAATATTGAACAACACTGGTCCCTGTATGCCCCCCTGAGGGACACCGCTCGCCATGGGGCTCCATCTGGACATCGATCCATTGACAACTACTCTCTGGATGTGGCCGTCCAATCAATTCCTTATCCACTGAACAGTCCACCCATCAAATCCATATCCCTCCAATTTAGAGAGAAAGGTGTTGCAGGGCCCGTGTCAAAGGCTTTACAGAAATCCAGATAGATTACATCCATTGGTTTTAGTGTGTCCACTGATGTGGTCACCCCATCACAGAAAGCCACTAGGTTGTTTAGGCAAGACTTGCCCTTGTAAAAGCCATGTTGGCCATCTCAAATCATCTCCCTGCTCTCCATGTGCCTTAGCATAGCTTCTAGGAGGAACTGTTCCATGATCTTCCCAGGCAGAGGGGTGAGGCTGACAGGTCAGTAGTACCCAGGGTCTTCCTTTCTACCCTTTTAAAAACTAGATGCAATGTTGCCCTTCTTCCAGTCACAAAGGACTTCCGCTGAATGCCATGACTTTTCAAATATTAGAGAGAGTGGCTTGGCAACCACATCAGCCAGTTCTCTCAGGACTCTGGGATGTATCTCATCATGTCCCTTAGACTTGAGTGAGAAGGACAAATACATAATAGATAAAGTGGCTACAGAACTTTCTTGTAGGACTCATCACAGTGGCATAATGGTTATCAGCTGAAAATGTCAGATGGAATCTTTAAATGGCAAGTGGTTCCTGAATACAGATGTCAGCAAAGAACTAACAGATCAGTTCTTAAATATTGCTAGGCTGACCTTATTAATGGCCTTAAACTGCAGTGATATCTTAATCAGCTTTCCAATTTAGTGCTACCTAATTTAAAAATTCTCTGCAGAAATAAGATTACAGTGGCTTAGGCTAATATGGAAAAGTAATGACCAAAAGTAAAAACCCAAAATAATACTTCATGCATGGAGCATTCCATAAGTAAACTTAGGAATCATCATGGGATTTATCGCTCTTTCAATTTCAGCCCTGATAACTAACAATGTGTTTTCAGCTTACTGCATCATGTTACAGGAGGTTATCCATGCAGAAAGCATAACCAAGAATGATATTACAGTCGATAGTAAAACTTTCGATAGGTAAACCAGGTCACACGCATTTGCAGTGTGTTGTCAACGATGCTAAGACTACAACGTTCTCAGTGTTGACTTTCATGGCCCATGCACAATTCCAGTTCCAAATACCATTAGTTCACATGGATGCAGTTAGAGAATGGCACCATATGCAGGAGGCACATGTTAGCCCAACATGCATTTTACAAACGCATTTTTTGCTGGGCATAGATTTGAACTGTAAGAGCCAAGTCGGCTGCTCTTACTTAAGCAGTTTTAAAAAGTGTTGCCTTTGAGATTTGTTTACAGAAACACAAAATAGAATATTTGTGGTGATCTAAATTCTAATATCAGAGAAATAATTATTCTGGTATTGAGTTTATTCCATGAATTCCTGTTTTCAAGATTAAGGATACAGTAAAAAAGCAACATTTGAAAGTTTCCCACTGGTTCCTTGTTTGATCATATAATCTAAGACAGATTTGTAAGTCTTCCACACATATTGCAAGAACAGTTTTAACCACCATTGCTTCTGCTTCTAATATCCAAAAAGAATAGGTATAACTGAGATGATATTGGCATGTTCTGAAGCACCTCTCTTTTAGCTGACTGTATCAAATGGTCTAACAAAAGGTTAGATCTTTTCCAGTTGGCCTTCCCACTCTCATGCAGTTTCTGACATCTTGGGATTTCTGAAAATCATTAAGGCACAGATTGATAATTCAGGGCTAGGATCTATTACTAAATAAATACTTGTACTCTTATTGTGGAGAAAATGACAATATATGTGCCTGATAGAAAACAGTGAACTATTTTTCAGACAAACATAGAAATCATGGAGTTTCCTCCAGAAGTAACATTTGATGTATAGACATCATTTCCTCCACTAGAGATCTTGGACCACATTCCAAGCTCATGCACTCATTCCTTGGTCTGTGTGAAGTCAACGATACAGGTGCTTTTGGATGAGAACACAGTCCTTCATTCTCAAATAAAGCTCTCAGTTCATACATAAAGGACTGAATAAACTACTTTTTGCTAAAGATTAGGGAAAATAGCTGTCATTTTCTTCTCTTATCTAAGAAACTGACAATTTATATGTATATTAAGAAGGAAAAGTTTGTCTTATGTCAAAGTTATAAGTAGTTTTGATTAAATAAGAGACTTTAAGTACTGTTTTGAAAATCCTCATGTGCCAATTTACTATTCTTTCACTCTAAGGATACAAGAAAGAAGCAAAGGGTGATATTGGACAAACCTGATCATCTTCAGTTCTTTATTTCTTTACGTATTTTGCTAAGTATAACAAGATTTTCAATAGCATACTTTTTCATATTCACATACTGTTCAAAATATATAATATTAATGAAAATTAAGGATGAAAGCAAAGACCACAGAGCTCATCCATTTTTAACCCAAAATTTACTGACAGTTCTACTAAATAGATAAGATGATGCTTTTCAAGTAGGGCTAATTTGGTAGGAAGAAATTACAATGAACAAAATACTAAATTACAGGGTCAGCTGCTTGCAAGATAAAACACTAACTGATTTTTATTTTTCTCCTGGGTCTCCACAATGGAAATTTACAGCAATGTTTTAGAATCAGTTGCCTTTAAAATTCTGGGCCGAATTCTTTCCACATGTAACTGCGTTGACTTAATGAGGCTGTATCAGGAATAAATTTGGCCCAACGGGTTTTCAATATGACCTGAACAACCAACTACAAATAATACAGTGCCACTTAGTGGCAAGGAAAAAAGTTTTCAGTATATGAGATACAAAGACATTCAGGCATTCAGGTGATTTTTTCTGGTGCTATTTGTATTTGAAATTTTGATACAATCTTATCTCATAGCTTCCAGTCACATTAAGCTTATTATTGCCACAATATTGCAAGCATCTTCTCATATAAAAATACAAAAATGTCTCCAAAGAGGGAATGAAAGTGAGCCCTTGTAATTAATGTAGCATTAAGAACACTCCCTTCACATTATATCTTCAAATTATAGCCATTTTCTAAAAAGGTTAGAATGTCTGTAAAAGGCATAAATATCTTACAGCTATTTGTATTTCTTATGCTTGAATAATGTATGTGTCCTGAAAACTCATCCCTCAAAAAGATCTACAGTACTTATTTACCTATAGTACCTATAGAATTCTAGTTATGGGGAGAGATGTGTATACTTAATAGAATTTTAAATGGTGGTATGAAACTCATTATCTAGTGTAATAATTTTCTGTTTCCAGGAAAGAATGAGGTAAAGATAAGGTGATGTTTCTATAGAAATACTAACATAAATCCAAAAGGATCCACAGTAGATCATGTGGTCCATAAACCTGTTGCAAAGAGGATGATCCTTATATTTCTACAGGAAAAAACACTGCAATGGACTGTACATTTTGACAATTTATTTAAAACCAAAGATGAAATGCATTGATACAAACAAAAACCATAAAAACCTTATGTGCAAAATGGGAGAAAAATTGGTCTTTGTCTTCAGAATAGGAAAAAAAGGCGAGTATAAATTTTTGTGACTAATACTTATTTGTTTATAAGCACTTTTAAATCCACTAAGGCTCATTATCTCTGATTAGGTTAAACAATCCTTTGGCAATAATTTAGCTGCCATTCCTGCTTTAATCCTTTCTTTTATACTACCACTGAAATTTGCTATAAGAGGACTTTACTAATAATTCCACAATTATATTGTTGATGCAATTTGTACTTTGAATTTCTGTATGTACATAATTTATATATACATCTTCGAGCATTTCAAGTGAAGAGATGAAGTGTGACCATTGCCTAACAGACGTAGGCAAATAAATAAATACTGTAAAAAGAGTTTTGTAGAATTCATTAGGATTGTATCTAGTAACTTTCATATTCATATATACCCAGTGTTGTTAAATTTGAAGCATATTGCAGTAACATCAACCAAGCAGTAACTAATCAGAACCTGTCTTTAAAAGAAAATAAAATTTCATACATTACCTACAGCAAATCCAGTGCTTCTGTTTACTTAATGAGTGAAAAAGTACTTCAGAAATGCTGAGCTATAGTTAGTAATAATCAATAAATTACAAACTATAAATTTACCTAAAGTAATTTTTTGTTTTCCTGACGTGACATACCTAAAAATTATGTAGAGAATTCATTATAGCATTATAAGACTATAATGTTACAGTGAATTAAAGATGATTCACTAGAAGATATTACATAAGTTGGGCAACATCTACATTAATATTTTACCTCATGACATGAACAGACTTTTAAAGTAGTGTCCCAACTGTCCCCCACTTACTTATCAAAAATCACAGAACTATAAAATAATTAAGATTTGAAGGTTTCTTTTGAGATCCAGTGCCCTCCTTGGAGCAGGTCCCTTTAGATCAGGTCTGTCATGGTTTTGACCAATTAAGTTTTAAAAAATCTCAAAAAATGGAGATCCCATAATCTTTTTGGGAAACCTGATTCAGTGACTGGCCATCTGCGTGGTCAGAAAAGTTTTTATTTTTCTTAAATTGAAATTTACAGCTTTCCAACTCCTGCCTGTTGTCTTTTCTCCCAACATTGTATAGAAGAGAACAGTTCTTTCTTTTCTACAACCTCCCAGTAACAAGTCAGACAGCAATAAAATTCCTCCTGAGCATTCTCTTCTCAAGACCGAAAAATCTGATTTTTTCAGCCTCTCTCATACACCACATACTCCAGCTTCCTCCATCACATTTACTCCAGCAGATCAAAGCTTTTCTTGTACTAAAGAGACCAAAATGGACATAGTAATTCAGAAGTGATGTCAGAAGTGCTGAACAGAGAGGAGTCACCTGTTTGATCTATTGGCTATGCTCTTGTTAATACAGTCTATTTTGCTGACAATGTGCACATCTGACTTGCTCAATCCTCGGGCCGTTGCCTGCAAAGCTACTTCCTAGCCAGGTGGCCTACTGCTTGCCTTTACTGCACTGAAAAGGAGGGCGGGATACTTGCATTTCTCTTTTTTAAGCCTCATAAAGTTCTTGTCAGCCTACTTCCCCAGCTTGTTGAAGTTGCCCTGAACAGCAGCCCTACCCTCCAGCATATCAGCTGCTCCCTTCAATTTGATATCATTCATCATATAATTGCTGAGAATGCACTGCGTCCCATTGTTCAGGTCATTTAAAAGGACATTAAACAGTATTGGTCCTAGCATTGATCTTTAAACGACAGCATTAGTTTGACCAGTTGACCTTTCTCCCTCTGATCGATATTCCTCTAACTAATCAGTCCACGTAATTTTCTACCACGCTATTTTTCACCTATCCAGTCCTTATCAGTTTGGCTAAAAGGATACTATGGGAGAGCACACCAAAGACCTGGCTAAAGTGAGAACATATCCTACTCACCACTCTTCTCGTAAACACAAAGCCAGTCATCTCATCATAGAAGGCGTATTAGTTAGGCATGATTTATCCTCAGCAAATGCATGGTGGCTGTTCCCAGTCACCTTCTTGGTTTTGACGTACGTGGAAATGACTTTCATCAGTTCTTTAACATTTCAGAGGACTGAAATTTGGCTAGCTGGTCTGTAGATCCTTGGTTTCTCTTTCTTGTCCTCTTTATAGATGCTTTTCTCCAGTCTATACATTGCTTGGATCATAAAATAGCCTGAGAACATCTGATATGGATTATTCCTGGATGAAACCAGTTGTTTTGCTTCAGGAGGGCACCTAATACACTCCAGCTGCTAATGGGTCTTCAGTTCATAGGATACAACAGAGATCAAAACCTCCAAAATGCACATGGTGTTCCATTTCCAGGCCCCAGCATCAGATATTCCCCAAGCAGCTTATAATTAATTATTTGCTGATATTAATCTGCTAGACACAAAATTGATTTATCTTCTGCTTCAAAAAAGTTTTAGTCAGAAAATTCCAAATGAAATAAAATTAATTAATTTTGTGATAAAAGAAGTAAACATAACATTTAAATAAATATTTTATTCCATAATTTTAATGTGCTATACATGGGTAAGTGCATCTATTAATAAAGTTTCTGCTATGTGAGTTAGAAGCATATATCTCAAGGAGATGATCCATTGTGAGTACCACCGCTTGTTTGAGGATGACCAAGGACATTCATCATTCATCACAGAAGGTCACTGCAAATTCATTCTAACATTAATATTTTATTATTAAAATCGTTATTGTCAATGCCATCAATTCTTCTTGTTGCACCACTGAATTTTCAATTTAGGACAACAATGGCTATTTTTCCACACAATCAGTGTTAATGATAATTATTTTTTTTGTAATTTATTTGTAATTTATTCATTTGAAACTTTATTGCTGATTATTTCTTCTTCAGTTTATTTTTATCAATAAATGAGTGAAAAAGGAAGTAAAATTTCCAAAGTTTGAGGTAAACATGAATGTTTTTTTTACACTGTCTGTCTGTACCTGCAGAGGGGCAAGAATTTCTCTGCAATCAATAATAATTTCCTATTTTCAGTTAGTAGTCTGAACGCTGTAAATTTTAATAGCAAACCTCAAATATTAATTAAAACAGTTCTAAAATTCTTTTTCTGTGTTCAGATACCATGTCTGCATCCAAAGTGAACAACTCATTTGTTCTTCTAGCCTAAGTTTTCCTGCTTATATGTTAATCATGCAGGATTGAGTGAATCTCCCTCACTTACAATAATCTTGTAGAACTCAATTTTATTTAGTCCTATGCCAATCTGTCAAGAAGATTAGTTCTTAATTTCATAGATAACTTCTGTTATACTTAAAAAAGAATCATGACAATATACTTTGAATTCAATCAGAACCAGGGGAGTGCACTAATTGATTTCCTATTTTAGGTTATAAAACACAAAATCCTGGGATTTATTAGGACATGAAAAAAAATCTTGTAGTATTACTTTTCACTTAGAAAATTCTTGAGGATTTGGGTTATTCTAGGTGTATTCTATAAACATTAGACTTGTGCAATTTTCCACTGACAACAGGTCTTTTGACCTGGCTTTATCTTACAAGGCACATTGATTGATTTAAATTGATTTCAAATTATTTACCTCTATACGATACATCCATATCACCTTAAGACAAATGTATTTCAATTAAAAGAAAGCCTGTTCTTGACGATTTACATGAAACAACACTACGAAATAAATAAGCTTTAGAAGTCTTCATTAGTCTGACTAAGTACATCTGTGCCATTTGAAATACATTATCTCTTAGGGGAAGGTAAAATTTAGAGACATGTTGGCTGTGATATAAAGATTTCCTACTATTGGTGTTAAATGTATGTGTGTTGATGCCAGCATATCCCAGTGTTTCTTTCAAAAGAAGAGGAAACAAGACTACACTGAAAACTGTCCAAAGTTGTTTGAGAATACATATGCAGGATTAGTAGATAAAATGTCTCCTTAGATCTTAAGTTCATGTAAACCAGACCTTCACACTCTGCCTCCCCACTCAACTAAGTCATTTCCAGCCTTCTACCCTTTTCAGCATTAAAAGCACTTAAATTTTGTCCCCGTACCTCCCCAACACTATGGAAAATTCTGGAAACTTGCAGAACAATAACCATTATTTGATCCTTTAATTGATATCTTTGACTGAGACTATTTCCAACTCAGAAAAGATTATAATGCTTAAAATCACCTCAGAAACCTTTGATACTGTAAGCTAAGAAGCTGTTTTACTGCAGGGCACCCAAAACTTTGGAAGGAGGTTGCATAGCCACTAAACCAGCCATCTCTGGAGAAAAAAAAAGGCACACCAGAGATAGTGGGATGCTAAAAAATCTTTAGGACTCTTTTAACTCAGCTGCAACTAAAGCCATTGATTATGATATAAATGAAGCAAAGCCAACACCATGTATTTTCAAAGTCTTACCCTGGTGCCTGAATGTATCATTACGCTTTCGAATCTTGAGATACTGAACACGCAGTACCAAAACCCAGAGATGTTCTACCACACCTCAGTCAGAAAACCTGACTCGTGTACTCTTTAATTTGAAGGGTTTCTTTGTCTGGAGACACTGGTAAATTAGATAGAAAAAAAATGTTAGATTTTTAGCTCTCATTTCAGTAAACAGAACATGTAATTTTAGCATCATAATTATAGAGAAGTTAAACAGGTGTCATGGTACCAGGCCAGGTCAGCTGAAATATATTTAAATACTAAGAAAGCAAAGCAGAGAGAAGATCAAGGCTTAGCTTTCAAGTTGCAATTACAAACACAAAATGAGTTATTCTTAATTTTCTAGATACCAGGTCTGCATACAGCATTAGCCATTTTCCAGTACATTTCCATTAGTAATGTCTTTGCTGATTAGTTTTTTTCTAAATTAGCATGTTTATCCATTAGCATATCAATATTGCTGCCAACCATCCCCTTAATTTTTAGTTTTCTTGTTGCAACAAAAAAATTGCCAATAAAAGCAAGCTATACTTGAAGCCTTAATTAAGTCTAGTACAATTCTTTTTTATTTCTTTTTTTTTAAAGCTTTTTTAATAATACTGTGCAAAATTTACTCAGATTACAGATTTGCTTTGCTCAATAACACTACTCACTTGAATAATCAAAATTTAATATTTTGGTTTGGCACCAACACAATGTATAGCATTTTCCATGCTTTGGAAATGTTTCATTGAAAGCCTTTCTTAAAAATCAGAAAGTCAATGTCTTCACAGTCAAAATTGTTTTACATCAGTTTTGAAGTTCATCTTAAGAGGCAGTAATGGGTAAAGAAGAAATTGTCACACATAAACACAAGACCTATTTTGATCTGTTTTACACTGTCTTGAAATACTGCTCCCACACTAAGCTGCAGAGATGTTTCTGATGCGTGTCTTGAACGAGAGAGAAGGGCCAAGCACAATTCTTTCAAGAGGTTATTTTTGCTTTTATTCCTCTCTTTTTGTATCATACATAATTCTTTTAATTTCTTGATGTGTTCAATTATATTGTTTTAAAGACAGCCACAGCAGAATAGCTAACACTGTGTTTAACAGAAGTGTACAGAGAGCTGGCTTGAACACGCAGCCATGCCAGCTCCTACTATCAACACTGTCATTCAGGACAGATACTCTTGTCTGACATAATTAAATCTTGATGGTAATTATTTCTGCTGATTCCTGGTAGACTGCTGTTAAAGATATGCTTATCCACTTTCAAACACACTATCTTATTAAACTAAAATCATGTCAGTAATTACAAAGCTTCGCTTTTTAAATTCGACGTTTTCTAAAAGTCGTTTTAAAAATGAGAAGATAAAGCTTTCCCTAAAAGAATCCCCTGTGTTTCAAAACCAGAAGAGCTCAGAAAGTGCCTGAAACTCCAACACCTGACAAGAGAAACAGACAGAGGGCATGCTTGTGTGTGTAAGTACAAACTGTTGAGAAGGGTTTTTTATAACTCAGTAGGTCAATTTGTATTAAAGTTACATAAAAATGTTAATTCTCAATGTTCATTGCCATCTTCTCCAAATAAAATGATCCCCATAAGCATCACCTATATTATTTTACTTTGATGGTGGGAGATGGAGAGACTTCAGGTAATGGCCATGCTCAATTATTAATATTTCTTTTTACCTCATAAGGCTATCAAAACATCACAAAAAATGACTAAGGAATAAAGTTCAGAAGAAACACAGAAAACAAATACATTGTCTGTTATTTCTGAGACTCTTAAGTTGGATGAGAAAAGTAAGATCAGATCTGCTTGAAACGTCTGAATATTATTATTAAAGATTACCTTTTAACTTTTCCAGTAGTCATATCTAAGAACTTAAAATATTTTCACAATACAAGTACATTTACCATGAGCAAATGTTTAAACAAAAGAACTAGGAATTTTAATGAAGCACCCTCAGGAAAATGTTTAAACTTTGCCCTTAAGTTTACTTTGTTCACTAATAGGCTTCTATTTCTAGTACTGAGTAGGAAGGATAGGTTCAATGTGTTAATAAGAAAAAAGTAATAATATTTAATTAATTCTGGCTGAACACACATGGTTTAATATACTTGGCAATATCATTCTATCACATGATATGATAATTTAATGGAACTTTTTTATTTAAATTGCTGGCAAGTTTATGAAATTATAAAGCAAATAGGCCATGCACTTGGGTGTAATTGACTGTATAAATGTGTTTTATACTATACTGTTGGCAAATTAGCCAATCCCTGTCACAGAATCAATTATTATCTAGCTGTATTCTGCAAACACAATAGCAGAAATACAGCATTTATAGAAAAAAACACTACAATTGTTAATCTTACATTGTGCATCTTGAAGTCGGGCAATAAACATTCATACACTATATAATCATATTACAATAATGCTGCTGCCAAATGAGTGCACATTTAAAGATTCCTTGTTGTTGAAGGAATTCTTTAACTGGAGATGGTGTTTCTGGTTTTATTTGTCTTTTCCGCTTTAGATCAGTGAAGTGAGTAATATATATGTCAGTGACTCTAAAGACATAAGGTTTGACTGCATGACTGAAATTTCCAAAGCTACTTAAGGGACTTGGGCACAATTTCTCTTGGTGTTGCACCTGCTCTAACCCCCACCTAATGATAATTTTGATTTTCTGAGTACTGTAGCAAAAATCACAAGATATATTCTCCACGTTGTTAATCCATACTCTTCTTCAAGAGATCAGTGGGTGATTCTGAATGAACTGAACATTTAAAATATTCCTTTCTAGTTCTCATAATAATGTAGCTGGTTATTTTTCTCTTTTACATGCCTCTCTACAAGTAGGCCGTGTCTAAATTATAAGTAATGTTTAACATAACAACTTCTTGATGGTGTAAAAATAGAAATGAACATGAACCCGCTATGTTACAGAACTCAAAATCTGCTGTTCTTGAAGGCTTATCAAAAGCATAGTGATTCTAAGTAAATAAGAGTCACAAAGTCTGGACTGTCGTGTCAGCAGCATTTCTGCCTGTTTCTACACCCCAGCTGTGCAACAACTGGGATCAGAATTTGTACGGACTATATGAATTGAGCAGCTACAAGCAGTTTCACAAAGCAGATGCAACGGTACTTGTGTTCACTGGAAAGAAACTGAGCGCGAATCTGTAGGCAGATGGTATGGTTCTACTTATGAATGTTTCCATGAACTCATATGTGGGTTTTTACACTGCGATCTGCACTGCAGCTACAAAGTGAAGGATGTTCACTGTCATCCAGGTGCACAGAACTGCAGCTCATGTAAACATCCTTCAACAAGCTCATGTACCAAAACAGTTCAGGTTATTACAGCAAACAGCAAAAGCCCACCAGAACATTGACAGGTTCTTGGCAGCTGAAGCCCACGCTGCTATGACTTCAAGACTACAGAATCCCAGACTACATGATTTAAAGCTTTCTCAGGGATGCCTGCACATACCTTTGAACAGATGCATTGTAGATATCCCCAGCACTCTTAATGACATGCAGAAAGCAAGTTGTTTAGAGCTTTGAAAGGCTCTGCAATTCTTTAACGTATCTTTACAGCACTTATGTGGGAATATACCACCATCCAGCTGAGAGTCATCAGAAATATTCTGTTGTTGTAGGGCTTCAAACTCAGCACTCTCAGTCTCAGCTCCATTATTTACCTAGACATTATTTTTTTCGTGGAACCAAATTACTGACACCAGTTTGAAAACAAATCTGCCAAAAGGGAAGGTATCAAC
This sequence comes from Neomorphus geoffroyi, assembly GCA_033558235.1. Classification (NCBI taxonomy): domain Eukaryota; kingdom Metazoa; phylum Chordata; class Aves; order Cuculiformes; family Neomorphidae; genus Neomorphus; species Neomorphus geoffroyi. Next base: position 7,870,586 of record JAUMJM010000004.1, read on the forward strand.
CATGTGTTTCTGTCTAAGAATCAGCCCTACAGAGGACACTCATGAATATATTGTACATATTTCTTATGAAAACAAACCATGTTCCAGCTAGTAGTCCTCTTAGAATAGTACTGTTTCCTGTAGTTTGTAAGCAAAGTACTCATCTACAAGTGTCTACTCTTGCATTCCTCATATGAAAGGCTTACATGAAGAACTTCACTGACTTCAGGAGCTCTTGCATATGATATTCCCACTCGAACTGTACTGGATTCTAAACTCTAATCTGAACTCAGATCTGCAGTTTGGACACAGTCTTTTGTTCCTACCCTCCCACAGATGTTAAAGTTACAAGTCTGAGGTGAAATTCTGTCCAGATCTTCCCAAAAAACAGCTATGAAAAGATTAGGATTTTTGGTTTGTTTTTTCCTACTGAAATAAAACTTTAGCAAAAAAGGATGAGACAAATTAAGCAGAAAGGGGAGAAAAAGGCAGAAAGTTTATATCAAAATCAGAATCTGTCAAACTTTTTCTTAGTCTTCTTCTACTTCCTTACCCTATTTAGTTCCATTTGATTCCTCCTGGTAAAAACTTATCATCTGTATTTTATTCAGCTTTATTCCTTTTACTTGTCGGTGAGGTGATTTTGAACTCTTATGCCCAAAAATATAACTTTAATTTTATGTAAAGGAAGAACTATATCAAGTTTGGGGACCAGAATTTCTTTGTCATACTAAATATACAACCGAAGTTTTATAAAGAGATGTGCAAGTCACAATTACTGAAATATAAACCTTGGTTCTGTGATTCATTCTATGCTAGGAATCTTGGGGATAATGGCAACATCGTGGACTATATTTTTTAATTACCGTATGATTGAGATAAATTACAGAATAACTTGAACCTTAAAAAAACCTTATGTGAGAGTACTGTTAGGAAATATAAATGAGTGAAGTGAAGGTACAACAGATGCATGCAAAGGTAAGATCTATATATCTGATTTTTCTTCTGGGACACAGAAAGTTGGTTTGTTTTAACAAATGGATTAATTTAAAAAATTCTATTTTCCAATGTCACAACATATTTTAAACCAGTTAAAAAAACCAAACATAAAAGCAAAACAACCCCTTGTCTCTCCTCAAAAAATACCCAACCCCAAAACACAAAATTACCCCTGTCTCATTGGATAGAAAACAGTGAAGAAATTAATGTAAGGACTCAATGGCAATTACAGACTTGGACAAGAAATGTTTCAAAGAAAAGAAATGGAAATACAAAGAGAAGATCAGCAACCTCTTCTAAACATGTTGTGATCTATTTTATGAAGACATAATAATGCTGCCTCATTAGCCAAGTGGTAGCCAGTGCTTGGGGTTGTGTAGGTTTGTGTCCTCTAGGAGCAGAGACTGATTATTTAGGTGTATTCATTAGAGCAATCATCTTGCTTATTTCTAAAATACAAGATATAAAATCCTGTTTCTCTGAGTGTAGTGGGGGGGGGAAGCACAATAGAGCATATCCTCTTTAACTACACGTAAGGCTGCTCCTTCACTAACACTTATGTTCAAGAACTTGTCTGTGCCCCATCCCAAGGCCATTCATATATTTCAGAGATGAAAAGACATACAGTCGATCTCTGTAATACTTTATTTAATAGCCTGTACATTCTAATTGGAAAAGAAATGAGACATTATCATTGATTCCTTATTTCTGTTATTTATTAACTGCATTAACCCTTACATAGTCCTAAGCAATGACTTTGACCATGACCATTTACATAGAACTATGCTACATGTCTATAGAAAAATGCTTTTCTCTTGAAAAGCACAACATTCAGGATACAGCATGTGATGATAATCCAGAAGGAAGACTGCAAGATTTGTTCAAGCAGAGACCTGATATCTTAGACTTCATAAAATATTATTATAACCTGTGGTTTTAGGTACAGTGTGGAAGTAATTTTCAGCAAGAAGGTGGTGAAAAAATTTAAAAAATATGGGAATATAGATAATTTCAGGGCTCATTTTCTCAATATGCATTATTGAAAGATTTCTACTGGGAATTAAACTTTCATAGAAGTGTTTCTGTTAGATACTGGAATATAAAAGTTGTCTTCCTTTGAAAGCTGGAAAAGAAAAAGAACATAACACAATGTGGACGTGATATATATGTGAATGTTCAAGTTAAATGTTTATGTTTCAAATATAAAGAAACCATCTATGAAATTCTGCTTTACTTTTTCTTGTCTTTGAATAAGTGGGAGAGTTATAAATAAAATGTTCTTCATGGAAGTATATAAATAAATTGGCATAATTAGGTGTCATAATTAAGGTGCCCATTGCTGTTCCAGGCACATTTACATAATTGTCAGTGCTAAAATGAAAATAATTGTTTGTCACAATTACTTCTGTTAAGGCTGATAGTTCCTTACTTTGTATAGTTTAAGTATTTGTTTATAAAATATTTTAAACTCTGAGCACAAAATGACTACAGACAAGCCAAAATTTCCACAAGTGAATCAATGAACCAAATTTACCACCTTGGAATTCAGACAAAATATCTTGCCTGGTATCTTGTATCCTCTTTTTGCATAGTGGACAAACTGCATGCTTTCAATATCCTGTATGAGATTTGTGCATGATATGCAAGTAACTACTTTACAAACCAGAAAGGATAAAAAACTTCTTGGTTTATAGCAAATTAAAAGAAAAGAAAAGGCCCTTTAGAGTGTTTGGTTTGGTTTTTTTTTCACTATTTACTCTTATGAGTTGAATTACTTGTGGTATTCAGGAATACCAGAGTACGCTTACTCTAGTATCAAGAAGTAAACTGAGTCTGTGTCAGGTCATGTAATGAAGTTTTTAGACAACTACCTTAGAGAAGTAACTCAGACTTAACCAGTATATGAAAATAAGTATTGTGAATACCTACAGTTTTGTTTTATTGAGTAAGAGATTAACCAGATGTTAAGTGCAAATGTTTTTATCCAAAGAAGATAAGTCTTAGCAAAGTTATATTATTTAGACTTAAATCATTTTGTATTAGTATAAAGCAGTATTTGAGCACAGCTGCAGTAATTTAAGATACTGAAACACATGTGTAAGAATAAGAGATTTTATAAACCCTCCAAGATCTTGTAGAAACAATGGAAGAAATCATTCATACAGTTGCTATGACTTTTATTGCCCTTAACGCTTCTTTTTCCCTATTCTTACTTCCCAAAACTTCTCTTTTCTTCAAATTAGAAGCTAAAATTTTCCAGCAATGAAAAAGAAAATTCAGTAATGACAAAAGTAATGTCATATTGTGCATTTAAACAGTTAGTGCTCCCAGTGTTAAGCTATTAAGATATTAGCCATGAGTCCAAAGTCACATTCAAATTACAATAAAAAATAGTCATATAGTGAATGTAGTTTTATTAAGCGAGAAGGGACAGGTAAGATAGAGTGTGTTCTGTTCCCTTTGCTGTTAATATCATCTTCACTTCATATGGTAGAAGAAACTCTTGATCAATATCGCAGTTAGATCCCCACCTCTGAGCATAACCAAGGATTTATAAGTAGTCAGAAGATACAATGTAAGAAGTGAAAGAATTAGATTGGAAGATTCATACTTACTTTATATACACATTATATATATATATATATGTATGTATGTATGTATATGCGTTTGTTATTTGCATATATTTATAGAGGTGGAGGTGTACTTCTTTTGAACAGTTTGCTCCTCAGAAAACTGTTCATAATGCAAGAACAGAATACCATGGACCGTAACAAAAGACAAAATCAGTATGGTCTCCATTTCCTTCATTACAATGAAAAAGAAGGCTTTACTGAAGAAATATGCATCCATTCTTTTAATTTCGTTTCTGTAAAAATATCATTATATTTTCACCATTGAGAGTGGAGAATATACAATAAAAAACTTTAGATTAAGTTTAGTAGATTCCTTTTCTCGCATGAGTATAACAGTAATTAAACTTATGTAATGTAAACTATCTATCTGACCAGGAAAAGATCTAAATATATACCCTTGACCAAACTGCTTCATTTGATTTTTCAATTAAACAATATAATTTCAACATATGAAAGCAATATTTACATTCTTTCTCATATTTTACAGCTGATCTACTTATAACAATGTCAGCAGTGTTATGAAAAGTCATCAAAGCTAATCTTGATTGACTAAGAAGAGGGCTGACATCAGAGTCTTGAATATTCTGCTTCCATGTATTGTCCCTCTAGCTTTAATAGTATTAAACTTTTGTGGACTAGAATATTATCATAATTTTAAACACCTAAACTAAACCAACTTGAAATTCTCTCAATTAGTAAAAGTCTTGCAAAAATAAATAAAAACAGCATAGAGAAAAAATAATTTCCAGACACTCTCAAGAACTGTATTTGCCCTTTAAGGCTGGTTTGATACAAACTTTTCTACCAGAGCTTCCCAATTACTTCTGCTATCGGTTTAAGCCTTGCTGAATCTACAGGTTTTATTGTGGAGATATACTAGGTCTCCATATTTACAGGCACAGCACGAAAACATTTTTTCAGAAAAATGAATTCTCCAATACCCTTCTAGTGAACTTTTTACTAGACAGCCCTCTAGAGAAGATTTTGCTTCCAGACCTTTCATGCTCAAAATGGGCTTTCATCACCAATTGAAAACAATCTTTACCCATTAGGAAAGGTAAAGATAAGAGAGAGAAAATGTTTGTAAGGCTAATACATTTTAACTTATTTTGTAGGTTTCGAAGGCAAGGAATATTTGTGTGGATTTAAATGGAACTTGGACAACTAGACATAGTATTGTCACTTTGTCACAGTAAACAATTGTAGAATGAGAAAGAACTAATCTCTAGAGAAAAATCACAAGAAAAAAATAAATCCAGCTGAAAACTAGAGGATTATATTTCATAAATCACAGAGATACTGTCTGAAAGCATCTAGATATAAGCTGGTTCAAGGCCTTGCTCAGAGCAGGATTATTGTCAACACTTGATCATGTGAGCAATGGCTTTGCCTAGCTGATCTTGAAAAACTCCAAGGATAGAGATTCCATGGTCTTTGAGAAACTGTTCCAGTTCCATATCACTCACCTAGAGGTTTTCTTAATGTCCAGTTGGAACCTTCAAAGCTGAAACACATGACTTGATGGATGGACTGCTTAGTGGATAAGGAATTGGCTGGATGGTCACACTCAAGAAGTTGTGGTCAAAGGCTCAGTGTCCAAGTGGAGAACAGAAGTGGTGTTCCACAGGGGCTGATAATGCAACTGGTGTTATTTAACATCTTTGTTGGAGACATGGACAGTGGGATCAAGGGCACCTTCAGCAAGTTTGCCAGTGACACCAAGCTGTGTGGTGCAGTTGATGTGCTGGAGGGAAAAGAAGTCATACAGCGGGATCTTGACAGACCTGAGAGGTGGGCCTGTGCAATCCTCATGAAGTTCAACAAGGCCAACTGCAAAGTCCTGCACATAGGTCAGGGCAATCTCAAGCACACTTACAGACTGGATGGAGAATGGATTGAGTGTAGTCCTGAAGAGAAGGACCTGGGGGGCTGGTGGATGAGAAGTTCAACATGAGTCAGCCAACTGCACTTGCAGCCCAGAAAGCCAACTGTATCCTGGGCTGTATGAAAAGAGTAACGACCAGCAGGTCAATGGAGGTGATTTTTCCCCTCTACTCTGCTCTCTGGAACCCTCGACTGGAGTACTGCACTCAATTCTGGAGCCCTCAGCACAGGAATGATTTTAAGGATCTCTTAGAGCAGAGGGGGAGCACAAAAATGATCGGAGGGCTGGAGCACCTCCTGTACATAGACAGTCTGAGAGAATTGGTCTTAGTCAGCCTGGAGAAGAGAAGGCTCCAGGGGGACCTTACTGTAGCCTTATAGTTCTTAGAAGCAGACTACAGGAAAGCCTGGGAAAGATGCTATCAGGGAGTGTAGAAATTGGATGAGAGGTAACAGTTTTAAGCTGAAAGAGTGTAGTTTTAGATTAGATATTAGGAAGAAATGCCTTACAGTGAGGATGGTGAGGCACTGGAATCAGTTGCCCAGAGAAGCTGTGGATGTCCCATCCCTGGAGGTGTTCAAGGCCAGACTGGATGAGATTTTGAGCAAGCTGTTCTAGTGGAAGGTTTTGAGCAACCCATTCTAGTGGAAGGTGTCCCTGCCCATGGCAGGAGGGGTGGGCCTAGGTGACCTTTAAAGTCCCTTCCAACACAAATAATTCTATGATTGTATTACTCTCGCTATATGATTTGTCAGTGCCAAGAGTGGCTCAGACACCTTTATAATTCCTATTCAAGCAGGATTTCCCTTTGGTAACGACCTCAGTGGATTAAATAAAACCATCTCCCTCATACTCTCACATTAAGTTGTGTAGACAAGAACCCTAACCACATTAAGAAGCCTCTGGTGGACCCTCTCCAATTTCTCAACATCCTTCCTGAACCAGCAGAATTGTGACTGGGCAGGTATTGTAAATTTTTTATTTTTACATTTTTATTTTTTAAAAAATTTAAATCCAGTCAGGGTATCTTGACAACATGAGAGGCACTTCCAGTGAGTAGTAAAAAAGAAGGTAATCTTGAAAGCTTATCCCTTTGTATGTTTCTCCTCAAATTCCGAGTTTATCTGTTTCGTTCTATAACTTTGAACTTTTATTTCTCTTCCAGATGACTACTTTAAAGTGGGAAAGAAAGAGGACTATGTTTTCTGGGTTAGACGTGTAAGAAGCTACAGTAGATGGTAATTACAGCAGACCTACATCAGAGGTCTTTGTTTCGTAATAGCAGAAGCCATGGTGTGGTCTTTAACCATTACTTCCATGTGTGCCTAAGGAACTCAGCTCAGATTTTCTTCCCATAAAGTAACTTAACAGCTTCCTAGTGTTTATAACCTTTCAGACAGCAAGAAATTCAGGCACTTTAAAGCAACTCATTCATTTTACCTGAGCCTGAAGGACAGCTGAAAAACTACAGAAAGCTACCAACACGACCAATAAAAACATACCAGCTCCCACAAGAAAGCAAGAACAAAAATCACACTGACAATGTGGCCATTCACAACCATTACTACCAACAAGGAAGCAAAAAGGAAGCAATCTTCTTATAGTTTACATAACTTTAAGACTGGTAATAGCAGTGAACTTGAAAAATTCACTTGATTAACATTCCTGATAATTTGAATTGTTGAGCAACCCCAGTTGCTATTGCAGTAAGGTCTATCCCACCAGGGCCAGTGATGCCTCTGCCCTGTTGGCCTTGTGGCAGCTCAGCTCTTAGCTTATGACTCATCATCACACAGGCAGAAACTGGTCTTCACAGCATCTTGGCTCCCCATATCCATAGTAAAGCCTCTGAATTTTTACACAAGATTAAAAGCAGTTCTGAAAAGTCTTCCAGATGAGACAGTGGTACTAGTGGGGATCTACAGTCTTTCCTCCAGGGGAAGTTTTTACAAGTTTTTGTGTAGAAAATGAAAAACCATGTCAGCATTAGGATGGTAACATCAGTTTTGTTCCAGTCTTTTTCTTACCTCTGTCATGATATTTGAAAACACTGTTTCTTAAACTGTTAGCCACTTAAAAGTAAAGACACAGTATGCACCTCCACAAAAATGAAGTTCTAACTTCCTTGTCCTTGTTTACAGGAAAATAGCATGCTTTCAATTCTTTCTAAATATATGATAGCAATACTGTAAGTTCCCTGGGGCACAAACACTTCTTTATTATTTTTTTGTATAGTACCTTGTAAAATGGGATCACAGTCCTGTGTGGTCTGCAGGGAGTATTGAAACAATATGAATAAGTAATGCTTCCAGAGAACACATCATACACAGACTACGCTACATCACCTACCGCACAGAACATCAAAACTGCTAAAAGAGTAAACTTGAATGGTGCCCTGGCAGGAGGTAATATGGAAGCAAGAGACACATCTTCCTGAAAATTGTTGGAAATATATACTCTAAACCACTGAAAATGACATATTTTTTTAAGTGTGATAAAAAGTAAGGTGTGGCTTGATAGTATTTGATTATTAAATAGGAGAATATTAAAAAAGACATTCCTATGTATGTGTAATCAGTACAGGTCTTGATGGAAAGTTTGTAAATGTACTTCTATAAAAAAAATGTATGAAAAAGCTTTCTGTTTGTAGGTATTTAGGAATGTTCTCTAATTTTTTTCAATATTTCTTTAATTATGTTTAAGAAAGAGGTTACTACAAAAAGAAGTAGTCTGAAGTACAACATAGTTCATCTTGGTCAATTTTTCCCGTGTGAGTAATAAATCCTCCCTATTTGCCAACTCAGCCAACAGATATGCTTGATTGAGTCAGGAGAACTGATAGCCTCTTTGTAAAAATCTAATACAGACCAGAACAGCACGTCCATAATCTCAGAGTTCTGCATCAACTCTTTTTCTTCTTCTGAAATGACCTCATTTGTAAATGAATCGGGCATTTTACCAGATCAGTAAACGGAACTTACATTTATGCTTTTTGACTTTTTTCTCCAAATTATTGACTAATATATAGTTTAAGAAAATGACAAGAGAACCTTCTACCCTGCAAAAATCAAACTCTGATGATTTTTAAATTGCCATCAATCTCTTATGAAAGTACTAAACAGAAGTAATTCAAATTAGGACTATCTAGAACAGAAATACATCATCAACACAAGGAATATAACAAGCAACATGCTGTCTGAAGCACTCATCAGTACCATAACTTATACACAACTCATCCATTGCCACCCAAAAGTCCTCTCTGGGTGAGGCCTTCCACTTCAGTTCTTCAGAACTTCAGTTCTTCCCTCTTTAATATTGCCTTTCCTGACTCTTATATATAGATGGGATTGCATCCCAAAGGAAGTGGTGAGTGTTATAAAAAGAGGAAACTGATTTTTAAGACAGGCAATCCAAGATAACAGAAAAGAACAGAAAAAAAATCATTAAATTAATGGAGTCTACTATTTATAATATCTTTAAGCTAGGAAAGCATAAAGTCCTATGCTATCCTGAAAGGGCAACCTCTGATGATGGGAAGTTATTGGCATTTTCAGCTGCGTTGGCTTTATCACATCTACTCTACTTAGTAAGTGTGACGGACACTTCATGTCAGGGTTTTTCGATGTCATTCAGACTGACAGGGATTAGAGATGATGTATCTTTCTTGCTTCAGTTAGGAACAAAGTGTGCAAAGAAATTGTGTGGTCACACTGTTCAAAGTTAAATGCAGACCAGAGGAAAAAAAGTTAATGTGCCTGACTGCAGTATTTGCTCTTAGCATGCAGTTGCAAGCTTTGAAAGTCCCGTTTAAGTATCTCTTTTTTAAGATAAATACCTATTAAGTAATGTATATGCACAAGCTGAAGTGTTAAATGGTTTGTTGAAACCTATTAGAGTACACAAGATGATAAACATAAATTATAGCTAATATACTGCACCAGTGATTTTTAAACATAAAAATTACTGACACTGTAAAAACACACTTGAGTCATCGTAGCAGCATAATAGCACTAATCCATGTTTATCCAACCGTGCACTTTTCAAAAACAACACAAACCTCTAATAAATGCTTTGGCTTCACCTTGACAACTTATATGGGTTATTGCCTCGTTCATGCCTGGATAACCATGTGTTATGACTTAAATGTTCTTTAATATCAATTTATGCCTTGAAGAAAAAGGATTGAATAACATAGTGTACATATGGTTCAATTTATTACAGCAAAACAATCATTTTAGTTTGAAGATATTTTCTCATGGTGCATATCATAGAAATCTTATTCAATAGAGCTCTCAATAAACCAGATTTTTTATGTCACAATAAATGAAACTAAGGCAGCTAATTGTTGCTAAGATTCTAAATAGACGAGTCTATTTGGCTTTCTTGTCAATCAAGAAATAAATTCCTTAACACTTGTATTTCTGGATTCTTATGTCTTTAATTGGATTTTACACTATCTGATTAATGATGTAGTTTATAGACTACTGTAAAAAAACCTGATACTTAAAAGTGGAAGAGGAAATTGCGGGTTGTCAGCATTTATGGAAAAGGCCAAGACAACATTGAGTAGTTTAGTGTTTTTGCAAAATGGCATCGAAAAGCATAAAACATGGTCAATGATGCCACATTTGTGGTACTCCTGTTGTGTGTCTGTGACACAAAAAAAGACACTGGAGTGCTATTCTGAAGAATATTAAAATATGTAATAGTCTGTACTGAAAATGGATTGCAGTTTTAGGAAATTATGAAACCAAAAAGAAATCCAAATTTCAATTTAGAACCAAAAGCAATGGAAAAGCTTAAAAGTCAACCAGTAGATTGGTGATAAATACAACTCTTACAGAAACAGACAGAAGCTCAAGGCAGAAAGACTGCAGTAAAATATCCTTGTTACTTCTGCAGCAATCATTTTTACTGCCAGTCTCATTTTTGTGAAGCTCCCATATTTTCAAAAGACGTTTATGCTAACCTTTCAGACAAAAAAATCTTGTCATAGATGAAGAAATGGCAATCCTAAAAGAACTGTGGTTGCAGATAGGCAAGTATGTCTATTGTCCTGCAATCTCTATTATAAGGTGAAGCAGATTGGCTATAAAACTCATTCAAAATCACTATTACAGTACAAACAGCAATGGCTGTGAGCACTATAGCGCTTGTTAAGGTCTATGGTCTATGTTATGGTCTATGTCAGGTCTTAGACAACCAATACATTGTGAAATATTCACCTTCAGGTCAAGTTCTTGCACGCTATCTGTGCATATGTGGATTTAGAGAGCTTGGAAAAAGGTACTTCAGCTATTTAAGGGAATCTAAACCATCCATCTTTCTCACTTCACAAAGAGTCTTGGTACTCAAATTTGAATAGACCAATAATCAAAATGGGCAAGATTATAAAACTGCAATTTGGAGACAGAGAGTGTCAAAAAGAAATAACACCTCCACTTATTCTGCAAGGAACATGTTTGATTTCCGAGAGTTATGATCATTGAAGACTCATAGAAAAAATGCTGGACAATGCAGTTCTCAGTAAGAAAAGATCCACCTATTGCAGTAGAGCCAGACTAGATCCAAATTATTTTACTATAATACTCGTATTACTATCGCTATTGATATTGGGATATTGTGTGTTATTGTGTCAAGCTGGAAGGAACAGGCTTTTCGGGAAGTGAGCAGGAAAAGTTGCCCTTTGCCTAAGAGAACGGTGGGAACATATGGAGTTTTCCCTAGGGTGGATGATGAGCCAAGTTCAGTTCATGGGCTAGGATTAGTGAATAGACTAGACTAGACTAGACTAGACTAGACTAGACTAGAATATTTCAGTTGGAAAGGACCTACAGTGATTAATTTCCAGCTGTCTGGCAACTTCAGGCCTGACCAAAAGTTAAAGAATGTTATGAAGGGCATTGTCTAAATTCCTCTTAAACACTGACAGGCTTGGGGGATGGACCACCTCTCTACCACCTCTCTAGGAAGTCTGGTCCAGTGTTTAGCCACCCTCTTGGTAAAGAAGTGCTTCCCAAACCTCACCTGGCACAGCTTTGAGGCATTCCCATGTATCCTGTCACTGGATACCAGGGAGAAGAGATCAGCACCTCTCTCTCCACTTCCCCTCCTCAGGAAGCTGTAGAGAGCAATGAGGTTGCCCCTCAAGCTCTTTCTCTCCAAACTAGACAAACTCAGTGTCTTCAGCCATTTCTTATAGGACATGCCTCCCAATCTCTTCACCAGCTTTGCTGCCCTCCTTGTTATGCATTCAAGTACCTTCAAATCGCTTTTAAATTCTCGGGCCAAATTTAGGGAATTCCATTTCTGTGCTGCATGTTCCCCTTTAGTACTCCTTGCTGCATGGTTTCATGGATATTAGCTCTGGAACAGAGAGGAGATTTCTAATAGGGGTGGTCTCTAGGCTGCAGGGTTGTTTTCTGCCATGGTCTGAGAGGAGAGTAAGAGCAATAGATTTGTCATTGGAAGCCAAACGGCAGAGGACACATCGGGAAAGCTCAGCAGTTGTGTTCAGGTCATGGCCATTGTGGCCTCCTGGGCTCAAGGTCTGCCTCTGGGCCAGTAGCCCAAAGGCCTTCCCCTCAGTGATGTTGGGCGGGGGTGCAGCAGGCAGGGTTGCAGAGGGGTCCCATCACCCAGATGCCACAGTGCCCCTGTGGCATTAATCACAGCCCCTTCTCATGGCTCCTTTGGGCCATTTTGGCTAGGTGTCTGCTGCCTGTGCTCCGTGAACGTGGCCCTTGCGCCCCATATCTCGGGGGAGGAAACATTTTGTGTGCCCAGTGCAGGCTGACACTGATCCCCACGGATTTCATCTTTTCCTCTGTATCTCCTTTCCTTAGTGGGCAGATTAATACAGGAAACACTGGGGTCAGTGTCAGCTACAAACCACCTGGTCAGGAAAAAGTAGATGAGACCTTCTTAAGACAACTGGAAGAAATCTCATTTTCACAGATCTTGATCCTCATGTGGAAATCTAACCAACCTGACATCTGCTACAGGAGCGACACAGCAGGGCACGAGCAATCTGAGGGCAGTGATTCTGGAGTGAATTGATGATAGCTTCCTAACAGTGGTGACCGAGGAACAGACTGCAGGAGATGCTCTACTGGAACCGATTCATATAAACAAGGAGAACTTGTCAGGGATATAAAAATCTGGCACAGCCCTGGCGGCAGTGACAATGAGATGGTGGAGTTCAGCATCCTGAGAGGAAAGTGAAAGGCAAACAGGATTTTTTTTCCTGAAATCCAGGCCCTGGATTTCAGGAGTGCAGATTTTGGCCTATTTACAGATCGACTCGGAAGAATCCCATGAGATAAGGTCTTGGAGATAAGAGGGATATAGGAGAGTTAGTTATTTTCAAGGATCTTCTCCTCTGAGTCAAGGAGGGCGCATGTATGCGCATGAAGCCAAGCAAAGGGGACAGAAGGCCTGCATGGATGAGCAAGCAGCTCCAAAAGAAAATGAAAGCATACAAGAGGTGGAAACAGGGTCAGGCGACCCAGAAGGAATATAGAGACAGTGAGCATACAGCAATGGGGTTAGCAAAGGCAAAGCCTTTCTGGAGTTGAGTCTGGAGAAGACTGTGTAGGGCAACAAGAATATCTTCTACAAGTGTGTTATCAGCAAAATGGAAGACTAGGAAAAATACGGGCCTGCTGTTAAATGAGACAAGGAATCTGGTGACAACTGTGTGGAAAAGCGTTATAACACGTCTTCACAAATCCTAGGCCCCAATGACTAGGGAGGGAAGGGTACAGGAATATCAAGTTTGAACGTATACAGATTGAATGTATACAAGTTCATGGGACATGATGTGATGTGTCTGTGAGCACAGAGGGAGCTGGCAGACATCATTCCAAATGCCCTCTTGGTTATCTTTGAAAGGTCAAGGCAACTGAGGGAGATTTCTGAGGACTGGAAGAAAGCAAATGTGTCCCCTATCAGCAAGAAGTGCAAGAAGGGTGATTAAAGGAACTATGGGCCAGTCAACCTCATCCAGATCCTTGGGAAGTTGATGGAGCAAAATCTCCTGGAATCCCCAAAATGTTAAAGACAAGGAAACGATTGGGAGTATTCAGCATTGATTTGTGATGGGGAAATCACATATGACTAACCAGATAGTCTTCTGCAATGAGACAACATGGTGGAGAAGGGGAATGTAGTTACATTTATCTTCACTTTAGCAAAGTATTGAACACTGTCTCCTATAAAACCACAGTTATAGATAAGCTGATGAAATGTGAACTAGATAAAAGGGCAGTGAAGTAAGCTGGCAATGCCTGAGCTCAGAGGGTTGTGATCATCTGGCACAAACCCAGCTGGATGTAGTAGTGTACCCAAAGGGTCAAAACTCAGGCCAATGCTGTTTAACATCTTCATTAATGGCCTGGATCAGGGATTAGAGTGCACCCTCAGCAAACTTGCAGATGTTAGAAAATTGGGAGGAGGGGTTGACAGACCAGATGGTTGTGCTGCCATCCTAAGGGACTGTGGCGGGCTGGAGAAACGGGCAAACAGGATTTCAGCAGAAGGAAATGAAAAGTCTTGAATCTAGGGAGGAAAACCTCCATGCAATGTATGCTGGGGGCCACTCGGAAAACAGCTTTGCCAGGGAGGACTGGTAAGTCCTGGTGAACAACGAGTTGAACATAAGCCAGCAATGTGTCCTCTGGCAACTGTGGCCAACAGCATCTCAGGAGGCTTGAGAAAGAAAGTTTCCAGCGGGTTACCAGAGGTGATCCATCCACTGGCACTGGTGAGGCCACTACTGCAGTGCTGAATCCAAGCTCGGAATCCTCAGTGCAAGAGAGATGTGGACATAGTGGAGAGTCAAATGAAAGACATGAAGGTGACAAAGGGTCTGAAACATGTTACATGAGCAGAGGGTGAGACAGCTGGAACTGTTTAGAGTGGAAAGGCTCTGGAGGATCTTGTCAATATACACAAATACCTGATGGGAGGGAGTAAAGAAGATGAAGGCATATCAGTGGCCTTCTCAGTAGTGCCACATGAAAGGATGAGAAGCAACAGGCAATAAACTGGAATATAGGAAACGCCATTTAAATATAAGAGAAAACTTTTTTATCGTATCAAGCACAGGAATAGGTTGCCCAGAGAATATGAGGAGAGGAGCTTTGTGCTTGGAGATATTCAAACCCAACCAGACATGGTCCTAACCAGCCTGCTGTACCTGATCCTGCTTTGAGCAGAAGCTTGTACTAGAGGATCTCCAGATGTCCTTCACGACCTCTGTGATTCTGTGTTTCTGTAATTCTCTTTCCAATTAGTTAGTTACAATCCTTACCCATGCTTACTTAAAGGATTTACCCCCCAGGTTATTCACAGAGGGATTTAAAGTGTCACTAATCTTTATTTGAACCTTCTATGCTTACATAGATGTCTAAGAGTGAAGTCCCATATTTTAGGCTTTTCTCCCAAAGATCTGTATTTCTAGCCAAATCAGATTTTATAATAGTACTTTATAGCATTACCAAAAAGAGCCAGCTAACGATTCTTCAACTTCACTGCCTGGAACAAATTTATTTTCTGGGGTTGTCATGCTAGTAAAGAATGACTAGAAACAACACAGAATAGGTCAGCTATGGCAATAGTGATCCAACAAGCAATATAAAGTTAAACTTGAGTATTTACATTCCCCTGTTTCTTCCAATGTACTCTGTCTCACAAGAACTAAGACCACTAGAAACATCAAATAGATCACATACTCCTTATTGTCTACTTTACAATGAATGATTTTTCAGCCTCAGAATAGTGTTCATGTTAATATTTTTTTTAAAATTTATGGTTTGAGTTAAGATAAAGGCAGTAGCTCCTGATGATCTATAGAGAAAACCATAGTAGTCTGGACTTCAAGAAACAGATTACAAGAGAGGCAAAAAGAGGAACAACTAATAAACGGACATTCCTGTATTAACAAAGCTTACAATTCTTGCTTAGAAGATTTTTTTAATACTTCTACTTACTTTTATTGTGAATAGGGCAAAGGATATCCTTATTAGACATCCATTAATTCTTACCTTTTCTGAACTTAGTTACAGTTTTATCCAATTAAGAAATAAGGCAACACTGAGAAATATGTATGTGGCTACAACATTTTCATTGCCAAAAATCCGTATGTATTTCAGGTAAAGAATCTTTATCTTAACTGAAAGACCAAAGAAAACATTTATTTATATACCTATCTTGAAGAAGCTACTGAGCAATGCCTGCTCTGTTCTGGCAGTGCCTTGGAAACTTAATGTTGCCTCGGTGCAAATGTTTGTGTTCTATCATGTCTCCTCCCAGCCCTACCTCATAACCTTTTTTTCTGTTCTTGTCTCGTCCACATGTCTATTTATTCATGTTCATGGTAAACTACTGTTCCTAGAAATATCGATCCTGAAGAAGTGGCATTTCCTTGAAATGACATCCTGCTTAAAAGCATAAATCAAGAGAAGGAAAACAGATCTAATCTGTATTCTTGAATGAATGATGTCTGAAAAGCAAAGCAATGAAAAGCTGTCGTCTTGCAAGGAAAGATATAATCCCCTAATAAGGGGTGCATACTGTAATCAAAATGTGGTTTCAGAAGTACTGGTGTGAACATACGTAAGTATCAGTACAGAAAGAAAGAAATCAGGTATATTTGTGGAAAGCATTATTTACTGACACAGTTTGACTAGGGGTTATCTTTAATGAGGTATTCAGGTTATTTTAGCCAAAAGCTCAGGAAGATTTTCTTTGTTGCAAACTGTACAACGCTTCTAGGAGTGCTAGATGAGAGGAAATGGCTGCAAGTTGCACCAGGGGAGGTTTAAACTGGACATTAGAAAGAATTTCTTCACTGAAAGAGTGGTCAGGGATTGGAAGAGGCTGCCCAGGGAGGTGGTGGAGTCGCTATCCCTGGAGGTGTTTAAAAGACGGGTGGATGAGTTCCTTAGGGACATGGTTTAGTAAGGAGACAGGCACGGCTGGACTCGATGATCTCAGAGGTCTCTTCCAACCTAGTGATTCTATGATTCTATGAGTATGAACAATTAAATATTTTAACATAAACTGGATAACACAAGCTAAGTTTTCGGGACTGTGAAAATACTGAAGCTGAGACTGAACACATGGCTCAAACTTTTACTTACAGGCAAGGCAAAGGCCTTACATGCTGATGAGCCCATTCAGTCATTCACATTCCGTACTCACTAGCTAAGTAGACATAAGTGCCTAATAATGAGATTTACAGCAATCAACATAGTGAATGAGGAATCAGCTCGCCAGGCTGTAAGAATCTTGACAGTTGAAGACCTACAAATTTTCTGTTCCTGTTTCTGTTTCTGTTCCTGAAGCCATGACTCAGGCAGGTCAATTCTTGAATGATAATTCATTCACCTGAAAATTACCTAAGAGGTGAGAGGAACCACTGCCAATTACTACTTCTGTTCTTCAGGGATTTTATTTTAAAAGTGAAGTCTCTACTTCTGCCATGCTCACCAATGTCTTTGTGTTCTAAGCATGTGCAAATATCATGCAACGCCTTAGACCTTTGATACCCTTTAATGTAAAAGACACTGAAATGCTCTGCTTGCAATAAGAGTTATGTTTAACAGCAACTATTAGTGTATGTCCTAGTAAATATATTGTAAGTACTTTCAGCTGAAACAATCAGATTCATTATTTCACTGGGTTTAGACACCCATGGAAACACAGAGGTTTTACGTAAAACTTAGATATATTCTAAATCCCTTTATGTAAGTCTCCTAAGTGAGCACAAGTAAGCATCCTGATTACTTGGAAACGGAATCACAGAACTACAGCTGCAATTCACACAAACGTATCTGGAGATCATTTAGTACAAGGCTCTGCTCAAAGCTTCGGTTTCAATATCTCCAGGAATAGAGGCTCCACAACGTCTTTGGGTAACTTGTTCCAGTTTTGAACGTATTTTGATGTGTTTTCACTCGTAAACTTAATACTGAAGAATTGAGTCAAGGGTCCTATGAAAATCCAGTTGTTACATCTCCAGCATACTGAAACTTCATTGGAGATAGATCTACATAACAGCAGTCTCTAAAAGTAATATCGTTAATGAGTGAATTCCATTTTTTCTCTCTCTTTGTCAGAAATTCATCCAGCTTCTCTTATGGGAGACAGTATCAGGGTACTTCACAATCTTCAGTGCATTTATGTTGACAGTACCCTTGAGCTACAAAAGAAGTATAATTACCCACACCAGATAGAGAATTAGGGGGGACTCCCAGTCATTCAAGAAGACTGTGACAACGTAAGAAATGGATTGGATCTCAGAGCCTTGACAAGGATCTGAACAAAACAACTGCACTTTTTCTGCCTCTTTTTCCACATTCCATGTCTCAGCTGATTTGTCTGTTCTTGGGAAGAGAAAGAAAGACAACCAGGAGTTCAATCAGAGAGATCAATAGGAATGTATGAAAGAAAATGACATAGGGAAACAGGAAACTTGAGAGGAGCTTAAGTAACAGCAATAAAAATTATTTCCTTATTTTAAGGAAAAAGTCAGATGTGCCATTAGGCAGGGAAGGCTACAAACCAAGACAGAGTGCTTAAGGCTTCAGCTTTCCTTACTGAGAAACTACTTGCTACAATCTGTCTTGGCTTGTTACGTAACTGAGGAAAGGGAAATGACAATAAAGACCGTTATTTGCTTAGTGATGAGCCAGATGTATCAGCTACTGCGGGACAGTTCACTTATCAAACAGGATTCATCTTCTCTCTCTTAATCCTGGGCTTCTAAGAACTACGATAACTTCAATGACAGCTATTGATTCATATATTTCCCTTAGTACATAAAGTTTGCTTAAAGACATTATTTAAAGATGGCTTATCATTCATAGTTTCATGTTCCCTGAAATTTCTGACATATTTTCCGTTAGTCTCACATTTTGCTGAGCTCATAGATTTCTGTCTCTGCAAAAGAACATTTTATTGCCAGTCATTTTCTACTCTACAGTACCCAGAAATGTCGGTGAATTTACAGGCTAAAGAGTAATATTAAAACAATATATAGAAAGTCATAATGAAAATAGAACTTTAAAAAAAACAACTAAGAAGAATAGTGAAATGTTGCTCTGTCACTATCCCCTTTGAACTGACACATCTGTTTAGTCATCGTTTTTCTTTTTAGACAAATCTATAAACTAATTTGAAATTTGAGTGGAAGTTAACATATGAATAAGAATGTTAACAGCACCTCTGTTGAAATCTGCATTGCATGTTTAATAAAATTGTTTCAGAACATTGAAAAATTATTGTATCGAAATAAAAGTATTTATGTGCTAGTAATTCTTAGTATTTTATTTTTTAAAAAAGCATTATTCCTTTTCTATGGGTAATGTTGGCGTGAATTTTCAATACAAGGGCTGTTTATTATTTATTTTAAATTAAGAAATTTTTCTCTCCAGAAATAGTTCCTGAATTTGGACTGCATTCTTTCTTCAAAGCAACCGTTCCCAACCTAACAGCTAATACTCATGTGTGCCATAGCATAAAATGACTTAACATTAAAAGACTAAACAACCTGTGAGAGCTATGACCATGTAGATGGTGAAGGAAGGAAGAAGTATACCTGGTGTTATTGGCTACTTCTCATCCTAGGAAATATAGCTTTCAATTTTTACTTAGAGGTTTTTTTAGAATGGTATTTTTTCTGCTTTCCTTGACCAAAAATAGTCCAACAGCAGAAACACAGAAGTCTACATGCAACCTCATTTCAATGAACATGGTTCTGTTACATAGATCTTCATACTTATCATTTCTGGTTTTACTCTTTTAACTCCACTGCAAATGCATTACTCACACAAACACTTACCAGTCCAGACAGACATGAATCAAACGCACTCTAGGTTTATCTGGGCTGAAACAGGTGTGTTACTCCAGATATCTACAGCTGTTGTTTATGACAGAAGGCATAAATAAAATAAAATTTTAAAAAAAGCCTGTTTGAATTCTTCTGCAGCTGCAGAGGATGTGGGACCAGATTCTGACAAGGGAAAAAAAGTAAAAGTCAAAATTCAAGATACACCAAGTCAGGGGAGATTTTTCTGCTGATTTAGAGAGACTACGTTACCTTTATACCTTTATGCTATTCAGGTCTTTCTTTCTAGCTACATAAAAGGGACTCTGAATCTTCTGTTGGAATAAGTTCAACACAAGCATAAGTCTCATATTTTAGCTCTTTGACTAGTGGTTTTATTCAGCAGCAGTAATTTCTTACACCAGGTAAACTCAATCAGATCCAGATCCGTAAGTATTCTTTGTGAGTGGTCTTCTCAAAGCGCTACAGGGAAAAGCTGTAATTGCTCAAAGCCTGCTAATATGTGAAAATCTATGCCTTTACAGCATGCAATTGTTTCTGTGCTGTGAAGGAGCTATCTGGGTTTGCTGAACAGTCACTTTCACAATAAGGAGATACAGCGCAGCAAAGCACCATGAGAATGACATTCAGCCTAGGAATATGGATCATTTCCTGGTAGAATTTACTGGTACAGAACAGACAGCTACAGTTTTATACCACCTTGTGGTAACTAGAAGTTATTACAGTATTGAAGAGTACATTTTCTTTGAATTGTTCATAGCATCCATGTTTTGAGGCTGCTTATCCTCAGAACAGGTCTTTAATACTTCAGATGACTGAAGAAAAATCTCAAATCTAAAACCAAATCAATATGCTTCCACAGCTTTATTCTTGACTCTACCCTCTGCATCCGGTCACATACACAAATGTAGCATTAATGACAATGCTTGAAAAGTCTAGTAAGCTTACCCAAGCAAAAAACCTCACATAGATCTTCCTCGGAAGGAGTCTGCACTTCTAACATCAGTTCTGAAATATACCTTTATTTTACTGTCACCAAGGTAATGCTGTGATCTTCCCTTTCTTGATTTTTTTTCTTATTCTCTTTGAGAATCAAAGTAAAAATGCAGAAGTGTATTTTCCATTGTTTGTATTAATTTATTTACTCTAAACTCTATAGAATACTTCTAAGCAAGAAACATTCTAAGTTGTCACATAAGACTACAACATGTTTATTGAGAAATCAAGTGTTTAAAAGAACATTTAAAATCAGGGAATATTCCCTGAAAGAGCAAGGGAACAGAGAGAGCTGTCAGTCGGGGTTTTGGTGGTTCAAAGTTCAGAGAAGTGGTGGGAATGGAACCAACAAGGAATTTTGAAGGCTGGGCACGAAGGTTAACTGTCCTTTGTAATACTGCGTTAGCCTTTGTTGCTCTAAGTAGTAATTTTGTTTAGTGTTATATAGAATAGGAAGTACATTCAAAATGTTTACTTTGTTGTTTTGCTGTCTGGGGTAAAATTTAAGTCAACCACAATTCTATTGAATATGAAGGGTTGTACAGAAAGATTGAGACAACTATAAAACTGCAGAACTATAAGAGAAATAATATAGTACACCCTCTGGTAAAAAAACTATGAGCATTTCTGGGATGGATATGATTTAGATTCATGAGGGACTCCTTAATATTTGTTATTTTTTTCCCAGAAATTGTGAGTTGTGGAATAGACTAAGAAATATGGGAAGTTAGAAATACACAGTATCAGAAGATCACTGACATTTAGACCACTTTTTGCAGATGTTTAAAATGTTGTACAGTACAAAAACATAACAGGCCAAAATTTTTAGTAATCTCTAAACTACTTTAGTAATAATATACTGTCTTTTCTGATTGCGACGAAAATATCTTGTGGTTTTCTTAGAATGAACCTTAGTTATACAGGAATAAGGATTTGCTTTGCCAGGGCAACATTTTTTTATTTTCTTTTTATGTTCGATTTTTTCATTGTTAATACTGAGATGAGACTGAAAATATGCCAGGTACATTCTGATTACACAGGCAAAAAAACCCCAACCCCAAACCAACAACTCAAATCTCCTGAATAGTATGTAAACTAAACACAAATAACTGTGCATGATGTGGCATTTTTGTTAACAGCTACCAACATGCAAAACCACTAATCTCATTTTTAAAAATTCATAGTAGATTTCTGTAGACTCTGGTGATCACAGACAAAAACCTGCTAAATGCCTCAGGCAGATGATCTGGCCATGACAGGTAAGGGCAAAGGTCCCATTTTGCCAAGTGTTCAGTCATAAGTTCTTTGAAGAACAGTCTAAGAAACAAGACCTGTAAGAAAATCTTTTCTTTAAAATAATCATCTGCTTTATTTTGACAATCAGTAGGTGAGGGGTTCTGCACTTTGCAGTACATCATTTTGTTTAATAACCTAAGACTTACCTACCTTCCTTATTTAAGTTTATTTTCGGCATCTAGAAGATGTCTGAAGAAGTACTTCTAAGGCTTGTTTTAACTTGCCAAATGATGATTTCATTAATACTTCAGACTTCTTGTGTTAAAAAAATAATGACTATCATTTCAATATTGAACTTTCTTGAAGCCGTCTTTATTATTATACCTCTACAGTCATCACATTTCCAAGCCGAAGAGGCCCAACCTATTACCTCACCAAACAAAAGCTGTGTCATACCTGTAGCCATTCTGTTGCACCTCTGTACCTCTTTAGCTCAACTTTTGAGTTTGGGCTTCTGTTGCATTGTTTGGACTGTCCAAAGTGCATATCTAATATGCATTTACATCATAAAAAATTGTGTTTCTTTTTTTTTCTGTTTCTTTTAGAATAATTTCTGATACTTTATTTATTTTTTTTACCCAAACAAGGCGATATTGTTTGCCGAGAATGACATGAAGTTTTCTGAAGATACTCATATATAAATGCATTTGAAAACCTCTAACAGTTCTGTATGTTCCTGCTGTTTACTATTAATAATCTGGATATTGGAGGTCCTAGGAATCATTGCAATATATTTCAAACTTTGGCTGGTGGCTTTACATTTGGTAACTTTTGTGGTGTTTATTCTACTCCAAAATTGAGCGTTAAACACTGCATTTGATGAAGTCTAGTACTACTTTATGTTGCCTTTTCCTTCCAAAAAGTCTTCAAACTCTAAACTGGCTTTGCAATATTAATATTTTTGTCTATCTAATAAAAACTCAAGATTGTAAGAGCTAGAAAACATCTAGAATATAGGAGACACAGGTCTCGATACAGTCAGTGTAACATAGGTAGCTATTATTTTTGGAAAGAACCTTGCTTGATAAGCAAAGTAACATAATTTTATAGTCTGAGTTTACACAGGAACAGTTGCAGCTGAGATGCACGTTCCGTGTTTTCTTCTGTCTCAATTATTTTATTTTTTTCACAGTATGGTTCCCTCTAGTGATTCTTGTAAGGAAAGAGACTACCTGATCCCTTAATCCAGCTAACATTTTATGAAAGAAGATCCAAATTAGTTTTGCTCACACCAGATGCTTTATGTGCAATTGGGTATCAGGCAATGGTGACTGAAATATGAAACAGGTAAATTCAATGATCTCCTTTGAAAGAATCTCTTACCCTGGGGGAACTAACGTGAAATGAGTTTGCATACTTTCTGCCACTCTGCAGTCCTGTCTCCTCCCTTTATGCAAATCAATGAATGTGTAAGTAGATTGCCAGATATCCCCAGTGTCAGACTCAGTAACAAGAACTGCAATGAGTATTTGATGGAAGAGAAGAAAAATCAGACCTAGGAGACTGGTTACAGCAAGCAAATATGGTAGAAAATGAATGTATTATGTCTACAAGCTTGAATGCACTATGGTAAGGCAGAGGTTTGTACCGGTAGCAGCTAATAGAAGCAGAAGTTGGAAAAATATTCCAATAATTAGCTGTCACTGACTTGCTACGTGGTCTCCTGCAAGTTATGCAACTTCTTACTGTGTTTCAGTTTAAAATTCTATAATATCTGCCTGCAGTACACTACAATTAAAAGCCTCATTATTTACAAAGAATCACGTACTTCCATATTTAAAGAAAATATACATGAACATGTCCTGTGAATCAGCAAATATATGATTAGTCAAACTACAGTAATCTGATCCTAGCTTAAAGAAAACAAAACTGTTGTATATGTTGCTACTTCTCAGATTGATTTTGTTATATTTCTATACATGTTTCAAGAAAAAGTACCTAAAATCCCAAATAAGTGGGAACAACTTCTGTTGTTTCACATCTGACAGAAATTTTGTATCATGGATATGGCGGAACAGATCCTCACAGCCTGGCTGATGCGAGAGCACTTTCCTCCAAAGATACCATGTCCTTTGATCCAGCTGGAATTCCCTGATGTGTTTTAAAAAGTTAGCAAAAGCCAGGTACCATTCCCAGGTAGAAGTTTTCATACAGCCACCCCGTTTTGAAGGATAAGAGCACTGAATAGTACGACTGAAGCACTTCCATGTCAGTCACCCTCAGTACCAGAGAACAGTCGCTGACGTATCCAAGTTACTATTACTCAGTCAGAGCCTATGGGAAAAAATGTGAGTGGCAAGAGGACAGACCCTAACTGAATTTCCAGTAAACATTTCCAAGGCATCCATGAACAGCCAGGATCTAACTCCTCAAGAAACATTCTTTCCCCCACATAATCATTAAAATAAACCCTAGATATTTAGGTCCATATCCCAAGTGATACAGCACATTTCAATGTCCTTCTCCAACTATTACCAAAAATTTCAGAGGGTGACACACGGCAAGCACACTTTGCCATTCAATTAATTATTCTTATGGGACATAGAGAGTTTCATATTCCCTGTCACTACAGTCATAACTACAGCTCCAACCACAGCTTCTCTAATACTTTGTTTCCCATGCTGTGGTGCTTCTAACACCGGGGACAGTCATAAGTCCTGAGAGGTAGGAAGGAGGTAGATTTAATTCTTCTCCTGTCTTTCTGTTTTTATTGTTATAAACCTCCTACAAAGTGCTTTTCTTGCTACCATTATACTCCAGAGAATCAGTTTCCTGCTGGTCGAATCACTTCACCAGATTCTCCGTCTCACATGATCCCATCCAAAGGGAGGGCTGCCTTCACAGCCTGTCATTTCTTTACTCTGTTCAACAAGCTGCCCACTGCTAAGTCGTGCAGTAAATGTGGATCCAATCTTCCACTCAGAGGTGCAACTCATTTTCAAAACTTTCCTTCAGGCCTTTCTTCATCAGTTATAGCTGTCCTCCTCATCTCAAAACACTTTAAGTAGTGAAAAATGATGAAAAAAACCCAAACGGAAGGCTTTGAGATGCCATAGGTCTCCTCTGTTATGAATCAGGACCAGCATGGGTTTTAATTATGAGTTCCTTACCAGAGGGGAAGAGTCACGATTCCTGTGAAGAAAATTAAGACAGAAGAGGAAAAATAAAGAACACGGCTTTATAATTTTTTTCTTCATAAACTCATAAGTACAGAGGGATAGGAGAGAGCGGGCAGAAGCAGCACTTATCCCTGCTGCTAGGGGGCAGGTAGGAAAAAGGTTTGTTCACCAAAAGACAGCTTTACTGAACATGCTTACTGAGTGAGCAGCCGACTACCAGGAGTTGCCGATAGAGAACCATAGATTAATACCAGAGATCCACATCCCAGATTGAGCTGTGGAAGGGGGCACATCATTCGCAGACCAGATGCTGAGGTGTGCACTCTATTGTCACAGAGATGGCATTTGGAGTTTGGATTGCATTCCGTTTACAGTGCCTTGCATTTTGCTGGGAAACTAACGAAGATTGTGATGTATTTACCAAGAGCAACGTTCCCAGGATCCTGGCATCTATCAACCTGTTAAAGCCAGGCAATAAGCTGGCCATATGCTGAAAGAAAGTGTGACAAGGGTGTCTCTATGCGCTTTGGGTGAAACTGTATATTAACAATATTTTGAGGTCAAAGGATCTCTACCTGGCTATGATGTTCAGCTCAGAGTGTTCAATGCAGGCCTCAGCTGTGAGGCATAAAAATACATAGCACAGAGAGGCAGGTTAGTATTTCCAACCAGCTTCACTCATTCATCTTCTCCAAACTGCAAGTGGGATGGGAAAGCATCAGAACAAACTTATGCCTCTAATTTGCCCACACTCCTTCCTGCCTTCTCATACTTCCTCCACTGGCTCTCCTTCCCCCTTGCCACTAGAAAACAACTACCCTGCTAACTTTGTACCTTTTCTCACCAGGTCACCCTGCTATGTACCATCAGTTTCTTCCTAAACAATGTAGTCAACTGCCCTATACTAATCCACTTCAAAGATCCTATTAAAAATCCATCATTATGTCCTATCTTTCTTCACTCAGATTTTTCATTGTCAGCCCACATATATTTGGGGCAGCACTTGTACACAGATAATTGAATGTCATTGATACATCAGGAAACTCAGTTCTGCTTTGTCACAGTGAGATAATCAGTCAAAATTAAAGTGCAAAATCATGACAGAATTTAGACAACTGCAAAACAGAATTTGCATTACTTGAGAGCTGGTCCCACGTTACATGTTTAAAATCTCAGGGATGGGTATAATGCTGATGCAAGAGAAATACCTTACAATTTTAGGCATCTGGATGTAGCTACCAGATATTGTGTAGCTATCAAGTGAGTGGCAGAAGCAAAGATAGAGAAAGAAAACGAAATACAAATCACCAAAGTCTTACAGTTCAAGATTTCTAAATTAAAAGATGAATCTCAGTTTAATTTGATCTAAGTGGTGAACTAGTAACACAGTATGGCACACTGAGCAATACAGCACAGGAGTTACTGTTATTAATGAAAACCTCCACTCTGAGGATTACTGCTTTCATAGTTAGTCAATGTTTTCCAAGCATTTTCATAGGACTTTTTGTCGTATCTTTTGTGTCCCTCTATCAAATTCGCTGACAGGTATAGTTTGGATATATGCAGTATTATTGCATTTCCGCTGTAGGTTATTGTTCATTTTATTTTATGGTGTTGAACTGCTACTATTGTCCTTCATAAAAATGAAGCCATTCTTGTTAAGGGCAAAGCAAGACCAGTTTAATCTGTACATGTCATAGAGAGATTTTGTGAGGCTTAATTTTGTCTTTGTAAAGTACTTCAGGATCCTCAGGTGAAAGGAACTCTAAACATAAACCATTATGTTAATGGTTTGCTAATGGTTTAATATACCAAAATATACCATGTTACTCGGTTGTAGCATAGTAGAACCTAAGGACTCCAAGAAAAATCATAGCTCCACTAAATGTGAAACTTTAACAAGACATAGTGAGATCTTACCCAGATATTTTAGTCCTTTACAGTCTAAACAAAGTAAACAAAGAGCGGATGAACGGATAGTGCAACAAGCACATTGCATAAGGTAAGCATGTAGGTCAGCAGAAAAACTGGAGACACATCCCAGGCTTCAGAGTCCACATTCACAAATCTCCTCAGCAGAAAAATTCAGCAATCATCGTTTGACAGTGTTTGACAGGAGAAAGGGATCAGTTCTTGAAGAGATCACTTAGCAGTGCCATGGAGCAGTACTGGTGCTGGTTTTGTACTGACCAAATATCTCTTCAGATGACGAAGTGTTGGGGTTTCACTTGTCCCCAGGGGAAACGGTAATAAAGACCTGGTTTTGCTCAGTTCAGAGAATTTTTATGGAAGGCAATGGCTTCTAATGATTTATGTTCCATCTTATCCTTATCCTTAGATATATCCTTAATCTTTACAACTTGCTATGAGTACACAAGGTGGAATGCGTTTGCCAGTTTTTCTGTAGAAAGTTTCAAAATAGGTAGCAGAGAAACCAGCAATGGGGCTGCAAATGAAATTATCCATCCTGAAGAAGCAGATGTCAATAGACAGAGGGTTTGACAAACACCAGAGCTTTCAGAGCCGAGATCAGTTAGGATGATACTCTCTGTCACTTGAACTGTCTCCTCCAAAAAAATTCTGAGTGCTTTCATTGAATTCATTTTTATCACAATTTCTGTCATGGGGACAAAACATATATGTTCAGACTGTTCAGTAGCTACAGCGTGATTTGAAAAATCCTTCACTTCTGATTTCTAACAAAAATGAATTGCATACAGAGCTCCTAATCGCTGTGTGACTCCCTCCCAAGCAAATTTTTATGTTATGCCTCTTCTTATTTGTTAATTTTTTGATGGCAAAAAGCCCCCACCCACCTGGTATTCTATCATTATCAGGCAGTCATAGGTACAGATCCTTGCTTTGTTGTATAAGTTGTAGTTTGTTTCTTATTCCTTTTCTTTGAGAAAAAGTACAGAAAAAAAAGCCCCAAAGAAAATGGAGCAATTTGAACAAGAATAGGGAAGGTAAGCATTCTTTATCTGAAAAGATGAAACAGGGTCACTTAGGATTTCTAAAGAGAACTGAAGTTTATCCTTGCATAAAAACACAGAGAAGCAGAAGATAAGCTCACAGCCTTAACAGCCAATGCCATTTGACAGCATGAAACACAGCACACAGATGTATGGATCCTAGGGCTGGGTTACACCGTGCCAAGAATAAATAAGGGGTTTGTACCTTTGTGTTTGTTGGCGCAAAGCCAAGTTGCACTCCTAGTTCAACCCGCCAAAACCTCACCTGAATAAGTCATAATATTCATATTCTAGTCCCCATACTATTTTTTCTTTATAAATTAATTATTTAACACATCTGTCTTTTTAAAGAGGTTCTATGGCCTCCACTCGCTCATTTGTGCAGAGGAAAAAAATGTCATACTGAGATCTCAAGTGTTGCAGCAATTAGTAAAATGAGAAAGATGCTGTTATAGGATTTTCAGGGACATTGTACTTCACAATCTTCAATTTTACAATTAGGATAACTTCAAATGTGTTTATAACCTTAAGAATGTCAACATGTTTCCATTATTTACTGTGTACGTATTATTTTGAACCTACTTCACACAGCAGAATACATTAATATATTTATTTAGATTCTGATAAAGTGGTCCTTCAGACACTGCTCAGGATTTAATGCCCTTACAGAAGTCTTCTACAGACAAGTATTTAAAAAAACTGAAAAATCATTAAATGTTCAATAAGAACTTGCATGTATTTTCATTGTTTCATTAACATATTTTGAATAAAAAAAAAAAAAGTTAAGACATGCAAAATTTAACAAAGAGGACACTAAAAGGTTAATATCCTCTGGCACTTAACAGTTCACCAGGGCATATTTTTGTATATTTCTTTTAAAAAGTTTTAAAAAAATAAAAGGAAAATAAAAAGTCTTAAAAGAAAAAGGAAGAATGAAACTATTTCATCCTACTTTGAACACGAGGGGTAGACAAGATACATGACGGCTTTGGTACATAGGCTCCTTCTGTCTGATAGAAGGGTCAGCCTTCAAAAAGTGACCTACCACGTAGGGATCTGAAAAATGGATCTCATGGGAGTCATGGCCTTTTACATTATTCTGAAAGTGTCCAACGACTAGTACCCAGTCTCTCTCCTCTCAGCTTTCAGAGGTCTTCAAAGTTGATACGGCAGGCCCCAGGAAGGTGCTCATTAAACCAAGCCTGTAAAACCGCTTGAAGTATAACTGTCTTCTGAAAAGGGATTATATAAAAATAGCATCTTACTCTCATCTGCTCGCTTTTTTGCACTTAGAACCACTCTGTATACTTCTGAAACAAAATTATTTATTTTTTTTCTTAATTGTTGCCAAGTGAAAAACAGGACTATCTTGGGCAGTAGCAGTGGCGTTATGGCAGGCAGTTACACGTGGGCAATTAATGCCATTGCCATCATAATGCAGAGATCAGGTGTGCTGTCGTACCCGATATGATCTTTATAATTGTTTCAGTCATGTGTTCTGTCTGCCTTCAAAATTCAAATACTCAGATCCCACCTGCTTCCAGGTATATAGTTCCCAGTGCTGCAAGGGATTTAATCACATTGTGATCCCATATTTCAAAAGGAGGGGAAAGGAATCACTGACTCATTGGGCCAATCTCCTTGCATCTCCTGAAAGGGACAGGACAGAGGGAAGACTACAAGCAGTCACAAGAAAATAAAACCAAAATCAATCATCATCTTGTTTTCAAGCTGAGGACTTTTGATATGAGAATGAAAAAACATGTCATTCGACAATAGCAAGATTTTAAGTCTTGCTACAGCTACAATGTGACTTAGACATGTGATTTTAGATTCAAAAAATCCAAAACATTGTCACAGTTTTCTGTAGTAAAGCCCTATAAATGTAAAGCCAAGAGAATGACCTACCAGGAATAATTTATTAAATGTATTTTTTATTTTGTTTTTTTAAAAAAACTTAAGCTTTTCTTTTATCTGAAATTATTATCCAGATTATTTTTGCAAAGATTTTTCCCTCTGCACACAAGTGAAAATTGCACGTTCTTGTACATTTAGACAGGAATTTGTCAGATCCACATAAATAATAACACTTGTCAATATTTGTCTATGCAGCAAGTAGCACAGTGGGAGGTGGAGAGAAATACAGTGAGAAATGAGGGTACTCACCTGATTCTTTTGCTATTAGCTTTTACTTGGCAGAACCAACACCAGTTGGGAGCTCACACAGAACTGAGTTATTTTTAGGAAAACAAGTCTTCCATAAGTTCAGTAAAAAATGTCTTTTTCCAATTAATTCAAGAGCCATAGAATTTAAAACTTCATTTCAAATACAGAAATGTACCTGTGAAAACCCACAACTTGATGTTATGTAATATTTCTAAGGTTCTTTTTTCTGTTTCTTATTAATTTGAAACGAATTACTAGCTTTCAAAGAATCGCTTCTACACCGACAAAGTTGAAGTATTTCCTGAAAATCTTAGCCAAAAAAAAAGACATAATTTCTTATGACTGTTTCAAATATCTCCTTATGTAGGCTACTAAGGAGGATGATACTCGATTCATGCAAAACCTAAAACCCATGACTAATTCCATTCATTGTATGGTATTACTCATACCCTTTAATGAAAATACACTCTAAGGTATCTTGATGGCTGTTTAGAATATACAGGGTCAATTACAGAATTAGGGACTTTTCCTGTGGGCAGATCACCAGCTTGCCCTGTTCTTTCCCTCCCCCCAAGGTCCATTTTTGAGTCATTGAAGCTTCTTAGAATTTTAAAAAACTGATAGGGGGGGGAAAAACCAAAAAAGTAGTAAAAGACAACACAGGGAATGAGTTTTAAAACCCAACCTGCCGCATGGCACATTATGAGGTGTAACAGGATAAGGAAACAGATTTACTTACATTTTCCTAAAAAATCTA
Source organism: Neomorphus geoffroyi (assembly GCA_033558235.1). Lineage (NCBI taxonomy): Eukaryota > Metazoa > Chordata > Aves > Cuculiformes > Neomorphidae > Neomorphus > Neomorphus geoffroyi. Next base: position 7,901,240 of record JAUMJM010000004.1, read on the forward strand.
CTCTGTCTTGCATCTGCGTGCCCACATCCCTCTGGAGCTGCAAGAATGTGATGCATAACTGCTTTAAAACTAAACAAAATTACCATGTCTTTTTCCGAATGTAATTTGAGTGCACACTTGTGTAAGTTTGAGGCTGCTTATTTTAAATGGCAAATGGAAAAGGGACCCATATTGACACCAAGAAACACCAAAGAAATCCCCTGGGAAAGGCCCAACATGGGTCATTACGCCCACTGTCCCTCCATCTGGCTAAACAGAAGCAAGGAAGTTTTCTAGTCTGCCACCTAATTAATAAGAGCACAATTCCAGAATTCATTTGCAACTCAGTACTAATGAGTATATATTGACAGAAAGAGATTCTATTTTAGACATATTAGTGAATATAATTGTATTCCATTCTCAGTGATTGGCATTTTGGATCACACATCATAAAAGAGGGTGGAGATAAACTTTTCCGCTCTGAAGAAATTCAGTGTTGGATACCAGGGTTCCACAATAACAGCCAAATCAAATTGTTGCAACTTAACACTGTGAAGCAGTTTTCTTTCAAATCACTTGATGATTTTGAAAACCTGAATCCATTCCTTACTATTTGTTTTTTAATCCATATGGAGCACCATTCCAAACTAAGATCTAGAATTAAAACTACAAAAACACGTTGGAAAGTCTTTGCATAAAAAGAATGGACAAAACATAAAATTAATTATTTTTAAAAAATAGTATCATTTTCTCTCTTTGTATTTATAGGAATCCAGATATATAAGCTGTATTTTCCTATAGGTCAATTATTTTTTCCATTTTTTATTAACCTGGGATAAATTTAGAATATGTAATTTCTTAAGTTGCTTTTAAATATAAAATTACAGATAGTGTTTAGCAATAATTACATGCATTCTATATGAATAAACAAAGAAAAAATGTAAAAATTCTAGTATTTTCAAATAAACGGTCTTTACCCATTCCTGCACTACAATAGTCCTTCTCTACTTTTGTGTCTTCAGACATACCAACTCTGAAGGGCAGGGAGCGCAGCTTATGCGATGGTCATCAACAAGAACTTTAAATCTCTTACTAAAAGTGTTATTCTAGAGGTTTGCATCACATCACATTGGAAAGAGACGGTAAATGCAAATATCAACAGAACATCCAGAGGCCTGTATAAACACCACTGAGGGCAACACCAGGCATTTTGAAGGCAATTTCCTTTCACACAGGTTTTCAAACTACCTTAAAACCCTAAACGCTCTGATACAACAGAACTATTACCTGTGATGAATCCTATGTGTGTATCCCATCGCAAGCAGTGAAGTTGGACAAATCGACATACAAGAGAGCTGAATATTTTAAAGCGTATTCATGAAGGAAGATCGGTTAAGGAAACAGAATATAGATGAGTTAAGAGTAATAATATCCCTGCCCCTGGCAATTTACAAATTTACTTGTCAGTATACAGTGCCAGTCATTAAAGTCTTTAAACTTCTCACTTAAAAATACTGCAATTAAATATCAAAACTATTACCATAGTGTTTTCCTTACGTTTCTAAGGTTAATTACATATAAATAGCAAATATGAAGTTGTACGGCTGTGACCACAGTAACTGGAGATATACAGCGCAATTCACAGTAATATAACTTTTTGAGAAAATAGTACAGTATTTAATATAATTTGTTCTTACAGAGTATCCAGAGTCTCTGGCTGAGATACGAGGGTTGCATCATTGACTGTACATGTAAGCAGCAAGGAAGTTTCCAATGAATTTCCAATTCATACACAAAGGGTATGAGAAAAATGTCCTTATCACTTATCATGGTGGCATAGGCAGACAAACCAGCTTGCCCTAAGCATGAGCAAAATGAGTTGATTAGAGCAGCAGACTTCCATGGGACATCCCAGCAAACACGGTGCCAGAATCTACATTCCCTGCAACTGAGCCTGACAGGCATCCGTGGTAGTTTGCAGATGATAAGGAGGTTGGTATGCTTAGCTCAGGGTCTAAATTTTACTTTCAGCTACTGAAGGAATGTATGGAACTGGTACTTTGTAACATGCCAAATTAGCTTGATCTGCTCTTTTAAAGCTGGCATATCCTGAAGTCAGTTCTAGTGCTATAGAGTCAGTTACCCTATGTGAAATCACAGTAAATAGACTAAATAGATTTTTCATGAAGTTTAGGTCCTGACTCTGTGTTCTTGTTTACCTGTGTCCATACGGTACAGACACATATAGTCTCAACAAAACACTACAACCAAACATAATATTATAGCCTCTAACTCCAAAAGCTAAGCTTTTCCATAATCCCCTAATATACCATAACAAAACACCAATACTTGCACATTCAAGTATGAGCATATTGTGATATTTGATGATTTCATGACACGTATGCTAGCATGAAAATACACTAATTTACATGCTGGGAGACATTATGGTAAAGATAATCAAGGGTATAGACATATGGATTCAACCAGCAATCCCCCTTTAATGCAGGTATTTTTAATAAATATGAAGGAACATTAGTAGGTTAGAACTGATGTTGCCTATACTGAAGAGAATTTTAATCTACATGGCTAAAGAACAAACTTAATTTAGGTTTGCTAGGTCCAGGATTTTCTACCAAAGGAAAAAATAATATTTGTTTGATGAAGCACAGCCCTTTTATCTTTAAAGTAAAGAAAGAAATCTTGACAGTCATAAAAACCTCCATATTTTTTCTTTTGTAACTTAGAAAATAAATGCACATATTCTTATTTATCTGAAATGTTTAAAATAAAATTTTCAAATTATATTTGTGTAGAAAAAATTAATCCCTATGAACTAAGCATTTTTAAAAAGCATTTTATCTCAACATTTAGAAGAGAATGCTGAAAGAAACAGCATTGGTGAAAGCTGCGGTTTGTAATTGCAAAGTTAATTATCTTTCCTAAACCATCAGTTGTCACTTAGATAGACCAGATTCTAGCAGGCTCTCAGGGGACTGACTTTATTTCATTCCTAATGGCTTGGGACCCACCATTTTGCTGTCTCTGAACATTTGGTCACTGAATGCACCATTTATGGAGTATTGTTTAATTAAGGACAAATTAAGAGAACTGTGCACAGAATTTAATTTCATATCCTGTGTAAATTCTTTTAAAGAGGGTACTAACTATAGGCATTATAACTTTTCATTATCCACTGCTTCTACAAGGTATTGACAATTTATTGTTTGCAACAGTTAAGAGTTTTGTTTACCCTTTGGGGAATTCTGCTGGCACTGCAGGTTTTTGCCTCATCATTCCCTTAACCCCTTATATGCCACTTTCTCTATTTTGAGATGAGCCACATATATGAAAATACTTTTTTTTTTCATGTATGTTCAAATACACTTCCACAATAAAACAAGGCTAGAAGATCAGATGTACTATATGCATGTGTGATCAATGGGAATTCCCATGGGACCAGCATAGCCTATGTTGCAGGCAGCCAAAAATTCACTGAAACTCCTTAAGCAAAAGACTGATCAGAAAGTGAGAATACATATAGAGCTATAGTATTCAATGCTGTGCAGAACTTTCCAGTCTCTTCTTGACAGAGACACTTGCAAAGTTTGGATGTAACTGGTTCTTCAGCTACTGCATGTGACCTAAGGAAAGTTGCATTTCCTACTCCCTCATGCTCACTCAGTCCTTCTGCTTGAGTTTCATAATCAGTTTGGACTTTAATGCAGCACAATGCTGGAACTTCACCAACATAAAGAAATTCACATTTTTTCAAATCAACTCTAAGTTGCCTGGCTGTATTTATATTTGCTAACTAATATTACTGCATCTGGAGTGAAGAATCAATTCTATTTTACAATCCTGAAAGCATATAGCTTGAAAGCAGATATTGATAGTCTTTGAAAGCAACAATCTAACTCCAAAAAAGAAAAAACATATTTCTAGAATACTTTAAAAATCAGAGATGCACACTCTGGAACAAAGGCATACCAAGCAGTACAAAGCATAGCTTATACCTTCAAAGCTAGTTCTAACTTCTATCTAGAGTACAAGCATGGAGAGTAAGTAACTGTCAAGAACACTTGTTACATTTTACAGAATGAGAAGAATCAAATAAAACTCAAGGCTCCTGTCAGCAAAGAGCTCTTTTATGTGTGGTAGAAACATTTATCAAAGCTTAGACATCCACTGTCCTTACACAAAACCAGTGACAATAGTTATTTGTTCAGAAAAATTGTATAAATATAACCAGAGAGATTAAGTCAAAGAATCATAAAATCATAGAAAAGTCTGAGTTGAAAGAAATCTTAAAGATCACTAAGTTCCAGCTGCCTTGCCATGGGCAGGGACATCTTTCACTAGAACGGGTTGCTCAAAGCCTCATCCAATCTGGCCTTGAACACCTCCAGGGACGAAGTTTCCATGACTTCTCTAAGTTACTTGCTTCAGTGCCTCACCATTCTCCTATTAAAAATTTTCCTCCTAATACCTAATCTGAATCTACTGTCTTTCGGCTTAAAATTGTTATCCCTTATCCTATCACTACACTCCCTGATAAAGAGTCCTTGTCAGGCTTTCTTGTAGGCCCCCTTTAAGTACTGGAAGGCTGTGCTGAGGTCTCTCCAGAGCATTCTCTTCTCCAGGCTCAACAAGCCCAGCTCTCTCAGCCTGTCTGCCTATGGGAGGTGCTACAGCCCTCTGATGATTTTTGTTGCCCTCCTCTGGACTCACTGAAACAGATCCATGTCCTTTGTGCACTGAGGATTCCGGAACTGAGTGCAGTACTCCAGATGACGTCTCATGAGAGCAGAGAAAAGGGGGAGAATCACCTCCCGCAACATGCTACTCACACTTCTTTTGATGCAGCCCGGGACAAAGTCAGCAAAGATAGTTACAGTTAAATAGACAGAAAAATTGTTTTCATTCCACAGTAAGCAATCTTTTACTCACTTCAGGTTACGTGGTTTCACTTCAGGCTGTGGCTGCTTTTGCTGAAGAACTTTGATATTTACCCCATCTCTTTCCTTTCTCTTTACTTCTGATATTTTCAAGAGGAGAGTAGTAAATTGTAAGGATTGCAAAGTGGCAAAAGCTGCAGAAATTACCAATCAGACTTGCCAGTAGAAAAGTATTCTGGGTTAAATTCCTATAATTTCCATATTCCAAGAAAATGCCTTACCCACTAGTCTGGTCTAGGATTTGGATGTGTCGCAGGAGTCTGCTCTCTCTTATTAAAGACTGCCATTAAACCTGTCATAGTCATTAAGCCTGCCCTAGTCTTTCACTCCCTCCCTTAAACATCTAAGATTCTTGATGTATACCAATACTACAAGTAAATCAATATAGAATCCTAATGAAATTAATGTCGTTTACACATCTTTACTTCATAACTTATTTTTTACAGCAGTGCCAAAGCTGGTACTGTAATTCATTAGTATATATTTCTGTTTTTTTCTCTTCAGAGGAAGGTTTCTGAGGAAACCATATCTACAAAACATGTCTTGGTGGAGAATGAAACACTTAATATTTTTAAGGAAGTTCACTTGTCTGCTCAGAAAAAGCATATGGAATTTCACTGCAAAAGCAATTCTAAGATGAAATTAGTACTAAAAATGAAAGGACTATCTTAATGATGGTTGTAGCATGACATTATAATACTGTAAGAATTATACAGCATCCAAAACCTGTCAAATGAGATTTAGGAATATAGTTCAGAAGTTATCCCCCATTGAGTTACTGTCCATAGTCCTGATGGAAATCCTGTAAAGTGTTCTTATGAGGTAGTCCATATGCTAAGGGTAGCATATCATTTCAAAGCTGTCAGTTTTAATTTCTGGTTTATTAATTTTCCCATAAGTCTACAGGCATACATTCCAGAGGATATATAACAAGTACATTGCATCCACACAAAGAAGTAACACAGCTATGGCTTGCTCTCACATGCTTCATCATGAAGAGTTCACATACTGGAAGGAATAAGAGTAAATATTACGTTTTGAGCAACAAGTTGAAAGATTTTGAAAACCTGGAGGACCAGAGATGAAGGACAAAGGCATGAAGCATAGATTCGAAAGAAAACATGGATTTTGGGGAGCATGCAGGGAAGTGTCTCTGAATAACAGGTCCACTCCCGCTCCAGTTTTTTAGTTCTACCATTACATTCTCTCCATTAAAGAAAAACTAGGACAGCATTAGTTTACCGCTTTGGCTGTAAAATCAGCTGTGATGACACTATCTGTAAAAAGATAATCCCTAGATAGCTTAGTAAAAGCCTGTCTGTGACTGACTGTGATTTGTTGACAAAGGAATGATGTAGGAGAAGATAGATGAAGAACTGACCTAAACCTTGTCTTATAAACCTTGTTGTGCCAGTGGAGTTTGAGACTGGATATTAGGAAATATTACTTCAGATATTTTCCTGGACATATTTCATTCTCAGAACAACTTCCAAAAGGGGTACAATGACACTATCAAGTGTGCTTTACCGTACATTATAACCCACTTTTCCAAGTGTACTTTTTTTAGCAAGTCCAATCTCCCCAACTCCCCTCCAAAAAACATCATTGTACATAAGGTCTGATAACAGTGTAGGATATTATAAATGATAAAATTATAGGACCAGCCTCTACTTTCACTTAGATATTCTTTTCTATTTGAAGTAACTTCGTAACACAAAAACTGAGGAAAGGATATTTTGCAGTAACATCACTTGGCTTTTATTGAGTATTTCTAATATGAGTCCTGAAATAGCTTAACAGTAGAATCAAACTCATTTTTAGATATCCGTCAATATAACAGAGATGATTAGATCACGTCTAATGTAAGACTGGTTTTAAAATTTGCTGCTACCGAGGATTCAATTAACATAAATGTTTATATTTAGGTTAATACTGTATGAACAGTGCAGTATGCATAATAGCACTGTAAAATAAATTAATGTATTGAAGATAATTATGTTACAATGAAAACGGATCTTGATAATTTACTAAAAATAATGGAGATTAAATCTTTCTATTTTTTCAAGAGGATTCAAAGTCCAATGTTCTTTACTTTAATCTTTACTGTCTTTAATACTTTCTCTGATAATTCTTCTTCAGAATAATTAAGTAGTAGCTGTGTCTATATGTCAGCTCTCAGATTCCTGATGTGCCTCAGACCACGTTGTGACCACCAACAGATATCTCAAGACTTTCATCCAGTGGCTTAGCTCTAGATTTCTAGAAACACTGAGTCAGTGCTTAAGATCAAAGGGCTGGCTCTCCATAAGGTACCATCTGGGCTCTGTAGCTGCGATTCACACCTTGCACATGGCACAAACCATGCAAAAACCTGTCACACAAATAGCTGCTGTCTTTTTGTTTCTCCCACGTATTGAGTTTGACTGCTTGCTTTGCAGCACTACCCTCTCACTGCCTTTGCATCAACTGAGGCAGACAAACAATGAATGAGAGCAATTGCAATTAACGCAATTTTCTTTCGAGAGAATAAACATTTTCTGTTAATGATCTTGTAAACTACTTTCTCTGAAACTATTATTTTCAAATAATTTGTACATATTTGATTTTTCCATCGTCTAAAAGATCATCATGAAGACGTTTCAGCAATTTACTGCAGGCATAGAGAACCAGATTCTTAACATCAAAAATCATCTGCCACCAAAATTTGAATGTTTGATCCTACAGTTCTGGCCCCATGACTTTAAAAAATGTCTGAAAAGGTACAGCCATTGTGAACAAGAGTAAATTTACAAAACAGTGATTCGGGTACTTCACAAGGGTGATGGAGATCTTTCTCCTAGGTTCTACAGCCCATCTTCTCCAAGGTACGTGCTAGAATGCCAGACCTGTGAGGTGAAGAAAAGGACTGCTCCCTCAAGACCTCTAGGAAAAAAATAACTTATGGCCTAGGCTTATCATTCACAACTGAGAATCCCAAGTAAAAGAGGTGCCATTCTGCTTCTGAGATATAACTCAGTTGTGTCTTCAAAGATTTAGGCCTTGAAATTCCATTCTTTTCTTAACACTTCTTACTTACAAATTGAGCAGGTTCTTCATTCAACACAGATGCTTCTACAGGTTCCTCTCTAGATCCCAGTCTCCTCCTTCAACAGAGGGACTACGTTTTCAAGGCATCTCAGTTTACACATGGTGGTAAAAATCTTTCTGAGGCTGAAGTTTTTCAATGGTGTCCCAATCTAAATCTTGTTAATAAAAATAATAAAAAAAAACCACAACGAGAACCCACCAAACTAATGTCTAATGGAATTTTTACACCGATAGTGTCTCTTTTACTACAGAAACAGATACAGTACAGCACTCTTGGAAAGAAGTGAAGATATGGAGGATTTTTAATCCAACTAAAACAACAGTTTACCTGACTCTGTTCTCAGCCACAAACTGTAGGAATGCTTCCCTACAGCTTGGCAGGTGTGATTTGGAGATAATTGCAGCAAAGGGAGGGGGCTATCACAGGCTTGTAATTCTCCTAGAGAGACTGCAGGTCTTTTATCCTGTGTAACCTTGTATGATAATTAGTCCAATCCCACCTGTCTGCTAAAGTAGCTCTTACAGTTGGGTGTCTGTGGTTAATTGGTATTGTTCTGGAAAAGGGCAGGTTCTGTACTAGTCACAGGGAACAGGCAGAAATAATTTTTAATGTTGAAAACTAAATCTGGGTTCACCACAATATCAGAATTGTACTTCAAATATTTGCTAAATGATCAATCTGATTGCTATCCTTTTGAAAGAGTTGAGGGGTGTTGGAAGTTTTCAATTTAAAAACTCTTCTCATGAAGAAATATAGATTCACTTACTGCAAAATTAAAAGCAAAACTGAAAAATGGTCTGAAAAAATAAATTTTCCAATAATATCTTGACTGTGATAAGTAAAGATATGATAAAATAGTCAGGGTGACCTTGGCAGTTTAGTGTAAAAACTTGCTCTCAGCATTCATTACATGGATCTGGAAGCAATAATCTATCATCAGTAGCCCTAAATATGTCCACAGATTGAGAATGAAGTTGAATCTTAGATACAGATCCTTTAACTAACCATCTGGATATTAGTTTCCCAGTTTTGCAAGGAACTTTAGCAGGTGCCTAAATTTATATTTTAAGTGTTCATAGACAAGAAGTTAAGAATGTTCACAGGAACCTTGGCTGAACTGCTGACTGCCTATCCAGACAATAAATCTATTTATAGACGCATACATATATAGGCCATATGACACCAACAATCCATATTGTATATGCTAAGTCAGCTGAAGGCTTCTCAGCAGTATAGGCAGAATAAGTTTTATGGAAGCAGCAATATGGGTCACAGCAGATGGGAGAAAGAGGCTAAAAAGATTCAGTGGAGGCTTCAGCGGACAGAACAGATGGGTTGTGGGGGGAGAGAACGGGGTTTCTGGAGTAATACTGGAGCTAGCAACTAAGAGGTCAATGAAGGTCCATGATATTCTGGGCGCAAAGTGACCGAGAAAGAGAAAAAAGCTGGAGAAGCTAAGTGATGCTCTACTGGGGCTGTGGATCGGGGTAGTGACAGTTCTTCTCCTCTCCTGCTGTTCTGAGAGCTTGGGTAATCTTCAAGGGCAATCTTCTTCTTCACCCTCCTGAAGCACAGAACTTCCACCTGCCACCCTTTGCTAGGTCCCCATGGACCTGTCTCCATCTACTACGCTTTCCGTGATAGGAAGGCCTGCAGTATCCTGTCCTCGTCCACTGGGATAAGGAGCAGCAGAACATTGAAAAGGGTTGGTGTCAGATAGGATTTTTCTTCTACACCTTCCTAAAGACTGACAGAAAAGTGATTACTTATTGAAGAAGCTGCACATCCCTAAGTTACATCCTCTTTATTCAATCAGTGTTAGAAAAGCAGGAGAGGAAGATGCCTGTATAAAGCAGGAAACAAAGACCTGCTGTTCCATTTAGAAAGCCAGGCCCCATCTTTGGCATAGATGAAGCATACAGTCTGCTTCCATGAGCTGCTTCCTACCTTGTCTTTTGGCTTAATACAACTCCGTATGTGAGTGTGAGTTTTGTGTATATATACATATGTGTGTACGTATAGAGTTTAATCCAAGAAATAATGATAAAAACACAATAATGAGCTTCCAAGTATTATCAAGCCTATTAAGCTCCAAATAGTTCATTGAGGACCAATTTCTAAGTGCTAAATAGCATAGCTAGATTTTGCTTTTATGCAAAAATCAATGCAAACACATGAATCACTGAGAAACATGCAGCAGCCTTCCAAAGTCAGTTTCTAATTAGCAATCCATTGATCCAAATAGTCAGTACTACAAATAACAGAGTAAAAAAAGGGTTCTACTAAGTATCTGGAAAAGAGAGTCAATTTTTTTGCCCTTTACAATTAATTTCAATTCTTTCCAGAATCAAGAGAAGTGACAAAGGTTTGCATCCTTAGCACTATTTTCTATGTTCAGCATTGTTCCTCCTTTCATTCTGTCCCACCGGTTAGAAAACTTACTCAAACTGTGCATGAGAATAAATGCAAAAAGAAAATTGATGAGGCAAAACTAGATTCTGCAGAATTATATTCTTACTACAAGAACTCTCCCTCTCTTGAAAAATGGGAATTAACCTAGCCTGCGTTATTGCACTGCAATAACGTATGTTTGTCCCATTGTTTTGATAGATATTTAGAATGGTGAAAAACTGACATCAGACTGGAATTAAAACAACAGAAGCTTAAACTTTAAAAGGTTTTATTTATTATATTTTGTACTCAATATAAAACATGTTAATATGTGTAAATCCTTCAGATATAACTGTCAGTACTTTGCAGAAATGTTCAGCTAATTCCTGTAGGAAGCTGGAGTCCACTGCAGTTAAAAGTTATAGGAATGTCTTCCAGAACTAAAGGAAATTGCAGATTTGACTATGAATATTGTTTTAAGATGAGAAGGGAAATCCTAAGAACTTCTCTGGTTGTGATTCTCTTTTTAGATTTTCTGCCCTTTCTGAGGAAACAAGACTGAACCGAATCCTACAAAATGGCTGAAGACAGTTAACTTAAAGTTAAATATTTCATAGTAGCGATTCTGTAAGTCTTGTACTTTTTCTATTTGAAGAATGAGTGGTTCTTTATTGAGGTCTGCTCCAAAAGAACCGTTATTCAGTCTGTCTTCAGTGAGCTATGGGATCTCCATCAGCCTTCATTTGGCACTCTGTATTTGGTATTTTTCAACCCACAGCTTTTATTCACCTTCACCTCTCAAATCACATAAAGGCTTAGAAGTAATTGGTATGTTTCAAGGTAAATTGAACTATTTAAATAGTGTGTTAAAACTGTGGTTTGTGTTCTGTAAAGAAAGTCAGTCTTATTGTCAGCATTCACAGAAAAACATATAAAGTGCTATCTGACAGCAGCATTAACAACAAAACAGTGAAATATACCATTTATATGAAATTTTGAGATATCTTTTTAATTCATAACTTTAATATAGGCAGAAAAAGTTGGGGTTTCCCTCTTTATTAGTATCTGCACATTCAGCTATTTGTTTAGAGAGAAATGGCTTATGTGAGAATCTTGATTGAGTGTTATATTTTCATCAAAGAACTGAGCTTATCAGAACCAAAATCTTCATCATTAAACAAATTTTTCAACACCTCAAAATTACATGGCTTCTCAAGGAATTTGGAAAATTATTTTTAAAATCATTTTTGCTCACAATTTTAAATGTTGAGTATCTCTCATTTTTGACATGGCTCCATGGTACCTGGTTACAAACAAATTCCAAAGTTTAGTTGAACAGAATCTTGCATAAAAGTAATCTAAGGAAAGTGATGATTAACTAAAAAGAATGTAAAGCTGAAACTATAGAGCAGTCCTGGAGCTTAGCAGAAAATGCTAGGAGTAATTCTATGCCTGAAACTTTATTACTGTTTGTCTAGTGTAGATATAGTGCAGTTTTATGCTGAACCTAGGTATAATTATATAGATTGCAAATGGAATCAAAGTTTGATAGAAAAAGGTACAATGTGACAAAGTGAATCTCAGTTGTGTTGTAGCTTTTTTACTGTTAAGACTCCTTGCTGTAAATTAAGTCAGACTGATCAAAAGCCATTGCTTTGTTTCTGTGCTACACTTTGTAACAAGACTCTTACACACGATATGCAGTAAATAAGGTCCACAAACTATATAACTGCATTGAAATTTGATGAGACTCACAGAAATCCTTGGAAAAACACAATATTCTATTAAATTCCAAGACATTTATCAAAATTGCTGTACACCTTGGCATGTCTCTTGCTTTGTGTAGCTTTTCTGATGATGAAACTAATAAGTGTATGAGGAAAATTTTTATCTGCTGTAGTAAATATCATAATTTTTAACATTTTGTAGCACATTTATTAAATAATAGTTGGTCTAAAAAAAATCTCATTTATATAGCAGGCAATAAAGGAAAAAGGAATTTATATTTCTGCTTTCACTTCAACTTACACATCCTCCAAACAGAAAAGTGATGTGCAGTGGAAGAAAAAGAGTGGCGTCACCAGCTCAGGAACAGGGAGGACACTAGAGAGATAATTAGTAGATAGCCACTCAAATATTCCAGCAGTCTGATCTCTGCAGTGGTGAAGACACAGCTTGTTTCTGCATTTAGGGATCACCAGAATAATCATTAGACCTAATAACGTGAATAATTCAAAATAATACTTGCATATTTCCCCTGTATTATTGTAATACAGGTACGTATGTAATATTTCTTCTGTACTCACCTTCCAGTCAATGACAATATAGAAAAATATTCTGTGTATCCTTGTTTTCTGTAAAATCTACCAAGGCAATATGCTTAAATTTTTGGTTTATTTCCCTCAGTTATTTTGATATAACATCACCTAAGCTTCTGATGTGCCTGCAGGATTCATATACATTCTCTAGTCTTCAACACAAAGATGGAACCGTAACAGGAAGCATCCTGTTGGTCTGAGATATTTTGTATCAGGACACTTCCAAACCAAACACTGAATTGATATTGCTATTGAAACACATCATCACCTCAACCATGAACTGTAAGACTAAGGCACAAACGCAATTAACCCTGAAAATCTGCCCAGCAATCAGCATTTCTATGAATTGTCTAGGAGCCAGCAGCAGCTTCTGATAGTAGGATTGCTGTGGTCATCTTTCAAAGATCAGCATTTGCCCAGAATTGTCAAGCAACTATCTACAATCAAGCGATGAAAGCAACAGGAATGAAAAGTTTTCTCAAAATGTGAGAACATTTCAAATCTGTAAGCAAATAGCTATTCCTTGTTTTAAACACACAGAGAAGTGGGAGAACCTCGATTACTAACAACTTGTCAGTGTAATCATGTTCAACAGCATGTGGACACTTGTTTTTTTATATAATATATATATTTGAGCCTTTATATATATATATAAAAAATATATATTTGAGCCTTTAAGTGTTACATGTCTCTTCCAAGTTCCAAAACCACTGGTACCGGGCAAGATTTTGAATTGAGCTTTAGAGGCAGCAGCTGGAAGCCAGTGATAGTTGTCCCACATGAAGTCAAGTAAGATTGCTGTGTGTCTTAAATGTTATTTAGCAGTAACCCACAAAAGCAATTTGAAGTATCTAAATATTGAAGTATCTAAAATCTATGTCTACTGCTGCATCTAAAATCTATGTCACCTACTTCCCAGGCAACTACTCTAGTCCTGAAATTATTGTACAAAACATGAGTGACTAATGGTGCCATTGTTTGAAATATGGAGCCAGAGTGAAATCACAGAGCACAACATCAACGTTGAAGTCCATGAGAGAGTGCTGCAAACTCTGAACTTACATTAGCTACACACCAGCGCAGAGCAGGGAGAGGTTTCTCCGAGTATGAGGTTGTTCCAGGCATGCTTGTTCCCTAAACATTCTTTCTGCACCGGCTTAGCTGATTGCACTTTGGTGTGCAGGGTATAGTAATCCCACTTCTGGGTCAACTAAAACTTCATTTGCTGTTAAAAGTTACACTGAATTCTGCTCCTAGATGACTCAACTTTGTTCTATTTTCTATATTTCTTTGTGGATTGGGCTTTAATATTTATGAATATTTCTTGTTTAGAAAGTAATAAATAAATAAATAATATTAATAAATAATGCAAGACCAAATAGATGCACATGTGTCTGATCCAAAACACATTAATTTCCTATTGAACATTTAACAGGAAAACAATTACAATTACTTCAAGTGTAAATGAAAGAAAAATAAAACTAAACAAAATTTTCTTTAGAGACATTTAAACATAGATATCAAAGAAACTGCCTGGTACACTTACTAAATTACAAAAAGCCAAGACTCTTTTGCAAGCACAATATTAATAATGGAATTTCCAATACTTTTTTGCCCTGATTCAGTGCTCTAAGCAGCTCGTTATTTCAAGTCTTAGATGCAGATAAGTTATTCGGGAATTAGGCTGGCATTGATAATAAGCGTAGAAGCGTAGAAGTATATTGCTACAGCATCTACTTATATTAAGACATTTGTAACATGAAACAAACAAAATTCTTCAAGTATTCCTGCCTTTGACATCTTTAGCCATTCAAACCTAAGAAGAAAAGAAAAAGAAAATAAAATCTTGTCATAAAAATAACATTTTAAACTGTTGCATGACGAAAAGTCTTAGCATTAAGCTAACTTTCCCTCTGCTGCTGCAGTGACAAAGTAGGTAGAAGCAATCAACTCAAAAATGGGGAAATACAAATTGTAGTATATGATTTGTTTCCCAAACCTAAGAAAGCATCATAGCAATTGTAGAGGAAGTCAGTATTCCCTGTTCAGCTCAGGTAGTGAATAAAGAAATAGTGCTATCCTTTAACAGAGACATTAGCCCAAAATCTTCAAAGTGTCAAAGTGATTTTAATGATCGCATGCTTTACATAGTACTTTTTTTTTTAAAAATTGTATTGTTGATGTATCCAAACAAAGAACTTTTGTGCTTCTGATAAGTATATACATCTCCTAATGTATTCATCTGGCATTATAGGTTTGATTGAGCAGCAATACTTAACAAGATATTGGGAGTACATAGAAAAGAAGAGAGATTCAAGAATTTTCCATAACTCTGCTGAAACTAAGCTTTTCAAAAGGTTAAACGGTATCATAAAAAGGCTTGAAGCCAGTAAGTATGACCCCCCTTTCCCCAAATACTAACATTTGACCAGTGAAACCAGGAGTAGAGGCAACATTTTCTTCTGTTTTTCTAAAATATCAATGGATGAAATTATTGCCCTGTAAAAGCCACGTGTTTCCTGGCCTCACTTCTTTTATGGTTTGACTATGCAATTATCAATGTACATTACATGAGCCCATCCAGACCTTTGAACTTTGTCTTTACAGCTAATAAAAATTAAAAGAGGGCCGGAACATCCACAGTTCTACACTCATGTCTGCGGTATGCTTGACAGCCACAAGGACTAGAAACATTTACCTGAAAAACTGGTTTCTATAGAGGTCTATAACAGGGTAGCAACAGTTGTCCTCAGTCCTGGGATGTCCTATTAGCATTAGTATCACCAGTTACACCTAAACTGTACTCTGTCTGGGTAGTTGGTCAGAATTACAAGGAAGCAAGAAGAAGAACCACCACATGTCACAGGGGACAAGTGTCTTGGAGTTTAAAAACAGCTTTTGTAACGCAGAGAAGAAAAGCTAAATGTAAAGTGGAGGTGTTACAGTCAAGGTATTTCCAGAAGAGATGGGGAAGTGATTATATATTGGTAAAACCTCATCTGGAATACAATATACAACTATGCCCACTGAAATAAAGAAATTCAAACTATAATATAAAAGATAAAGAAAAAATATTTCAAAAACCTAAAAAGGATTTACTTGCTTATCCAAAAAAACCTTAAAAAATGGCTGAGACAGGGTGTATGTAGGTGTATATATATAGGTCATTCTTTGTTAAGAATGAATGCTAAAATTAATCATGTTAGAAGAATAAACTGGTGCGTTTTGGTCAGGAGTAACATTCATACAGTAATTAAAAGACATTTCACAGGGTTACAGCAAATACCATCTGGAAACATCCTTCGAATACCGTAACAATGGCAAAAATATGTTTGATAGATCTTGATCCTTTTCCTAAGGCAGTATATGATGTACTCTCCCTGATAGCAGGGGAGTGGTCCCTGTGCCTCTACTTTTCTTCCTATCTGCCTCTGCTTTACTTTACCAATTTTATTCAGTGAAAATGTACACCAAGAGCTCAAATAACAGCTGAACAGCTGCATTTGCTGCTGCTTTTGCCTCCTCAGCAGTGTCTTGTATATAGAGTGAAACAGAAATACTGGAGACAGTTATTACAATGCAAAAGTTACAATAAATGTGGAGTTGTTCTGTTATTAACAAGCCTAACCAAGGAAGCGCTATAGTAAATGACAACCAGGAGGCAGATGAACTTTTTGTAGTTACACTATATTTTTTGAAAGTGCATATATATATACAAACAAGATTTTAGTAAGCATCAGTTGGCAAATCTATTTAGCTATTCAAATAGATTTTATCTCACAATGTTTATTTCTCACATTTATTTCTACTCACTGTGCATAGAATTGACTGCATTAAGCCAATGTTTGCAGTGTGAACTATTTCTAAAGGTTGCAAACTACGTAATCATATATGACATGAAAAAGTACTTGCATTTCGCCCCCCAAGAAACTGTGTTCTGAGTCATCGGTACCTCCTTCTGCTGTAAACTGGAAGTAAAAAAACATCCCCCCAAATGTACATGTTCGAGAAAAAAAAATCCACTAGATCTGCCATTCTTCTTCATTTGTACATCAAAATCTGTGAAGATGTCACTCCCTTTTGGTTGCAAGACGGTGCTCATATGCCCTTCTGCAAAAACTTCACAGAAACATCCTGACCTCTTGAGATGCTTTTTGTTTAAATGTTTTCAGTTGAATAATGAAAGCCAAAGACTTATGATGCATCTCCTAATTAAGACAAACAACATTCATTTCCATTTTTAAATGCTATGTATTATTTTGCCTCTATCTTTCTTCTTTTTTTCTTTTTAGTGTATCCCAACCATCAAATGTAAGACTTCTGATTCTCCTGCAAACAAAGGCCTGCACAGCTGTTACTTTGCAACAAGCACATTGTGGGCCCCATCCAAAGCTCATTGAAGTCACAGTCTTTCAATTGACTTCAAAAGGCTTTGGATAGGCTCCTTTTTTAGGCTATATCTTAATCTGTGATGCATTTTTAAAGCTGAAAAACCTTTAATGCACTGACATTTCTGCAGTTTATTATAACAGAAGACACACGATAGATGTGCAAACAAAAAAAATGAAGTTAAATTTACATGAAGTGTTTATACGGAATGTGCTCTTATGGTACTGCTGCCAAATATTTTTAATATCCTAATAATGTATTGTTACTCTTTGACAATACAGAATAATTTTAAAACTCCACTTCAATTATAAACTAACTTATCTCTGATTAGCTATGCTTTTATGGCAATTTCCTTATACAAAAAAATTGCCTAAAATAATGTGCCGCAAGTACGGTTTCAATGTTAATAAGAGGCAGTTTAATAGCCTAGAGAAGTCCAGTCTGACTGGTTTCATTGCACTGATAAACAGTACATAAAGCCCACAACCACATATTTACTATAAAAAAATGACGTTGTACCATACAGTTTAGTCAAACTGGTGTTAACTTCACTTTAGGTATCCTGCCCTTTCAGTAAGCAAAATGTTATTTTTCTACTTCTACACAACTGTGACAGAGTTGAAACCAGTGTTAGCAGTGTCACTACAGACATCTGCATCATATCATAATTTCATTGGTAAGAAAAATTACAGTAGATTTCACTGTTTAAAACTGCAGCAGCTGTAAGTGAGACATTTTAGTTCATTACTGCTTTATCCAGGATTTGCACTGAAAATTATTCGGTAAACTTTCATGACAGCTTTTGATTTTTACTGTATCTTACAACACTCTTTTTTTGCCATAAGTTGTTTTCTTGCAATAAATGTAAAATGATATGAAGCTGCATTGCTTATGCCAGCTGAAGATTTGATCCAAAAGCTGATTCTGACATCAAGGCCCTGGCACAAGGGCAAAACGTAAATTTAAATGAAAAATCAAAATAAAGGCATCTGCTGAAGGTTTTAATCTCAGTGAAATTAGTAAGTCATTCCATTCCTATAGACAGCAAGGATTACAATGCCTATAATATTTAATATTAAGTTCCAGTCAACACATTTTTTTATAATTATATGAATCATAAATATATGGAATATATTACATTCCAAACATTCTCTGGAGGTTTTTTTAACTGTTATTCAAGAGGAAACTCATGAATGAGTGAAATCTTCTTACTGATACGTAGCAGTGACAATCAGAAATTCATTTCATGAAAAATTCTGTCAGTTTGGATTTTATATTCCAGAGCAAATAAAAAAGGGGTAGAAGTGAATTCCTCTGAAACTCTTTTACGCAAACAAGAGTGACCAGGAAGTAGCCTTTATCACTGACAGTTGTGATAAAAGGGACACATGTGCAAGTTCGATCTGTTTTATAACAAACAGAGACCAGTGCCTTGGTCTTTTTTTATTCCCAAGAAGCCTCGACAACAAACTGCAGGGACTACATCTTCTCTAAGGAACTATTCTGTTAGTTTTCAAAGAGAAATATTGATTAAATCAGATTAACTTTCTAATGCAATGAAAGCGGGTCTGAAAATTCTCTAAGAAACAGAAGAACTAGATCTGAATTCCCAGTCAGAATCAGAGACATGAAGCAGAGTTTTCAACTTCTGTCTTCTTCTCTGAAAAGCATCTTAACTATTCCAGTTAAGATGAATGGGTTCTTTCTGAGACAACAAATTCTGCCATTGAGAGAGGAAATCTGTTTAAACATGCTTTTTACTTTTGATGACCCAAGCCAACCCAAACATAACTCTCTTTCAAGTGAAAGAAGTCTCTCATTTGCGTCTCAGAATCAGCCTATGCTATGGTCAAGATATGTTTATACATCTTCTGTTATTAATAGTTCTACCTAACACCTTAATCTGCACAAATCACTCTATTGAAATTTTCACATTTTCAATAAAGACTGAATTTGCTTAATCTTTCTGAATTGTTATTCCTCTTAATTTTTGAACGCTTGTCTTAATGATTTTACTGAAACAAAATTTTTCAGTTTTCTCCAAATTTGAATTGGAACATTGACTTTCATTGTTTTTTCCCAATGGTATAAATCTAATCCATTTTGGAAGGAAAATGTGGATGATAATGAATCAGATGGTTTCTTTATGCTGCAAACCATGGAGTATGTCCCTTTGGTTACAGCCATTTTCAAAGTCCTTCTAGTATCAGGAATGAGATTTTTCAGATGAATTAACCACTGATGACAAAAGAGAGAACAAAAGCCTTCTGGGCTTTCATTACTACACCCCAGCTCCTGGAAGGCTGCTGACCAGCAGGTGGAGACACAGTATTCTTCTTGGAAGACAAGTTGCCTCTCAGGGTCCAGGTAGTCTTAATGTTCTACTGACCGTGACTTTGCAATTCATTAATTTAACAGGTTAGCTCAATACAAACCCAAATCCATCTTCCTTTTTTTTTTTTCTCAACCATACCTTTTTCTGGACTGTAGCTATTACTGCTCTAAATACTCCTATTAATTGGGTAGCGGCAGGTTTGATTTTAAGCTTAAATTTGTAGATTTATTTGTAGAATACTGAACTAGATAAATGTTTAACCTCTTCAACGTCTTTCTATGATTAAAAATGTTTCAAAAATTAAAAAAAATTGTTAAATCAATTCATCTTCATGAGTTCCATCACACATTTCCTAGACATTTACTTGCCCATGTTTTTGAGTGTAAGTTTTATAAATTCAAATACTTGAGGGTTTTTTTCTCAGCTATCAAACATCTTTATTTGTATATTACAAATGAATACTTAGTAATACATTCAATGTGAGAAAACTCTCCATTCCACTTCAAAATTCAACTTCCCTCAATACTCTTTAACTTCAAAACTTTTTTCCACAAATATTTCCATTCATAAAATCAATAATTGTAATATTCACTGAAAACACGTGCTTAAAAACTGACTAATTGATACAATATTTTAAAACGAATAGTGAAAAAATAGAATTTTCCATGGGGCACAACCATGAAGGAACTTGAAATAATTCATCAACAAGCTCTGAACCCTGTCTCTCCAGATATTCTAACACAGAGTTTTATCTGTTTTGCCAAATAGCATCAGCATTATCTCTGATTCTCTGCTTGACTCCAGAGAAACACACAGGTTAGTCATTCTCTCAAAAGAGAGAAACTAACCAAAGACTCACATATTTGTTCTAAAGGTCAGTTGTAAGTGGTGCATCGATTATTCTAGACACTTGGTGTTTTGGTGTCTTGAACACTAGAATATCATGCCCTTGTTTGTTAGAGTTGTCATATGGAAATTCTGAGTTAACTTATATGCTAAATTCTGGAGAATAACAAGAATGTTTTATCAAGCACGATACTAAGCCAGAGTAAATATCCAAGACTGAAGAGAAGAGAAATAAAAGCAGTTTACCATTATGCAATGAATTTGCCAACTCTTATGACTGGGGCCAAATGCTTAAGCCAGAAGAAGGTTTCACAGAAGTCAGAAAACAGCTAGAAACCTGCAGGATCAATAATAAGGGCTTTTCAAGGTGACTGAACTGAAAATCCAGAGGTCTATGTTCATAGAGGCTCAATTCAGCTTTAGGGTACCAGACCTGAAATTACTCATCACTAACTAGATCATGCTGGTAGGAAGCAGTAAGTGTGAGAGAGTAAGACTTGTGATTAGAGACATAAGGGGGGAGGAAGAAGGACAGAAAAAGCAATATTTTTCCAAAACTGGCAAAATCAAGCTGTCATCAAGAAATGTTGTGTGAGATCTGGTTGGGGATGACATTCCTAAAGCAGTACATATCATCCCTCACGTTTCCATGAGTTAGTATAATAACAAATACAAAGCCACAAGGGATTGGACATTGTTTGCTCTTGCAGAATCCTCCTTTCACACTGTCTAGAAACACAAAATTTAGTCACCAAGAGCCTATGAGCTCTGGGGTCCACAGCAAACCTAGAAGCTGTGAAATACTTTGCAACCGTGAAATCTCCGTTGACTTTGATTTGCATGACTCTTCACAAAGGGGTCTCCCTTATTCTAATAGGAGCATTGGAAGAAACCTAACATGCACAACACAGGTTGACCATGTTGATTTCATTGCCACAAAATTCCTCTCTCCTCTTGCTTCTCAAAAGCCACAGGTTTTCTTATGAAAGAGAATTTTACATTTTGGTCAGCTCTATTCTTGAAATCCATAAGTTAATGCCTGATTTGCTACCACTTAGTGGCAGTTTAGAAATCTACTGGCTGTATCAACAATGTTAAGTCGTATGAAGCAACAGGAAAAAAGATGATCAGGCAAATACAGTTGGTGCAGAGGACCTGGCATCCAAACCATGTTAATTTCAGAAAGGCTTTTCGAATAGCTCTAATCTGGTCTGATATGCTGAACACCAATTAACAGCTGAAGTGTATTAGGTGTACTCCTTAGGGATCATCTTCAACCCAAGTTTTACTCAAAACGAATCCTGTTTATGTGCTCTGGGGCACTTAGCAATGTGAAACAAAGCATGCCGGACAAGAAGGAGATTCATTTCAGTAGTGTTCTCCTAATCTGAACTAGAATATTAACATAGTTGTAGCTACTAGTAACTTGCCATGTCGTCAAAAGAGGGATTGTTGTTATTCTTAACAGTCTAAAAGATTGTATGGAAAGTTTTCAACATTCAGTGTAGCCATTTCAGAGGGAGAGAAAAGAAATTTGTATAGGTGTGCAGAAGTATAATCTAGCAAAGTCTCAACTGAGGAGGTCTAGCACATCCATGATTTAAGTCAAAATAGAGAGCAAATATTTTTTGCTGCTGCTACCAAAATAGATTACATTTTAGCCAAGTTGAAAGTTATGTACATGTGTTCAGCAAAGTTTTAGCAGAATTTCATAGCTTATTTTCTCAAGGACTTTTCCTCAGTATAGTCTGTCACGAAGGACAATACGGAACAAGGGTGTGGAAATGGATTGCATAAAGACTGCTAGAAAACGTGCAGAAAATAGGGTGGAAAGCTATGGAGAATGTGAGAAAGAAATGGAGGTAGGAGTTAAGGAAGGAATACTGAGATTCATCAAACAAATAAACCTTGACTAGAAGCCATGATAAGCCAGGGGAAAAACAAAGGACAGGGCTAGAAAAGGGGCAGGATGTTAGGAATTAGGTAGGCTACAAAGTACTATTTGTCTCTCTCTTTCCTACCTAAGCACATAATCCATCTTTCCAAAGTTCATGTGTGGGGTTTCAGTGACACACAGCTATAGCCTTTTTGGATGACAAATGACTCCATGCATCAGAGACTGAGGAGCCAACTTACACAGAACACTATTTTACATAGAATCTTAGTGTATGGCTTGCAATTTCTAAGGGTTTTTTTGTAAAAATTTCCTAGGAAATAGAAATAAAGAATGAGGTAATCTTCATCCTAGTTGTATAGTTCTCGCTGAAAAAAAAATCAAAATATTTTTCTTCAAAATTATTGACAACTTTTTGTAGCCTAAACTGTTCTAGCTTTCTTTGGGGGAATAGCATGTGCATAACACTTGCTTTATATCACATAAGGGATTCAAAGTCATATCTTTTTGATAATTCATTGAAACTTTGCTAATAATAACAATAACTATTTGAATATCCTTTCTACGTGCAAAAATAATGTTCGTTATTGGATACATCTGTTCAGAAAATGAACACAGAAAGAATTTTTTCTATTAATATTGAAAACGTTATTTCATGACTGTAATTATCAGTCATTGAATGACTGATATATGTCCTGATAGATCATAACAACAGGCATTCCACTCCTACTGCCATCATATTCTAAGTTATTATTATTATTATCATCACTATCATCATCATCCTAATTGAAAAAATGAGGACTATTGCCAGCTACCACAGGTTTTGGCTCTTCAGCAGATCCTGAGGAGTACTGAAGTGTAATAGGAACTAAGATTTTTTATTTTTGAATACTGCACTTTTTCATTTTAGCTCCACTCCTAAAACTTCGTTTGCTTTCTGAATGTTACTATCTAGTCAATGATTGGTTTTCCATTAATTTATCTACATATAAGAAGAGAAAAATGAGGTATAAGAGCTATGAATATGTTCGTGTCATCGATAAATTCTCTAATAGTCGGGAAACCTCAAAAAATGAGCTTTTGTTGAAGTGGAACAAATCAGACTTAAAGAGTTGGTGAATCTGGTTTTATATTTGCTGCGTTTTGCCTTCAGCAAATACTACTGAACAAATCCTTTCCCCCCAAAGGAATGGCTAGAGCTGGTTTTCGTTTAAATCTATGTCAATATTTTTACTTCAGACAAATAAAAGTGATTAAGCTCTGGTTTGAATAAATTTGTCAAATCAGTCTTAAATAACAAAATGAATTCTGAGTTATTCAAGCAAACACATGAAAATACAGATCACAATAACTTCTCACTTTCCTAATATTTAAAGTATTGGTTTAGTTTTTTAAAAAATACAAGGAAAATTACCTTTGTTGCAGCATCTTGAGCATGGAGTGCCTATGTGTTTATGCCTACATTTTAACTCTTTAGAAAGGATTAACAGTGAACATTATGAGCAGTGGTGTTTAAGAAAGTGGCGTAAGTTAACCTTTATGACTGTCCACACAGAGGCATCCCTTGTTCTGTGGTCACACTTTAGTCACAATAAAACATGCTTATGGAACACATAGTCAAAACTTGTTGTCAATTATTTAGTATTCCCATAAACCATTAGATGGTCAAAAATATCTTTAATTGATTCCATCTCTACCTACACTACTTATTATTTATTAGTATAACAAACTTCTCCATGGGAACAGCTAATTGTACCTCCCTAGTGGCCACTTCAAGTGGAATAAGCATTGCACACTGCTGCCTAAGATACTGCTGAAAGGTCTTCAGCATATGGGATTTGATTAAAACTGTATTGCATGTACACATCAGCAACCATTGCTAAATCAAAATACTGATTTTAAAAATCCTTCTGCTATACTGCTTAACAAAACTGAAGAGCCTTGCATGCATAGAAAGAGGAGGGTGGGAGAGTCTGCTATCTCTTTTTTTCCCTCTCAGACAATCGTTTTGCAATAGAAATAATACAGCATTCTCTTATACAATGAGAAGGGAAAATGTGAAGCATACCAGCTGCACTGTGGGAGAGACCTTTTCCTCTGACATACATGTACACAGCTAGCTACTGCTGTTTAAGCTGCATATTTTGTTTCCCTTTCTTTTTTTAAAGCCATAATTGTTAATCTGTTCTATAGTAGAAAAGACAGATGTTATGGAAATGGTAAGCCACACTGCTTTTAGATTGTTCTGTGACAAGACATTCCGTAGGCAATGTTTCACAAAGGAAGATTTGGACAACAAAGTATCCATTTTGAGACAAGCAGGTGAGTTCTAAATACTACTGAACAGTATCAACATAATAACACTGCAAGAATATTATAACATTTAATGAAAGTGTTCTAAACACTTTCATTAAAAGGTAGAAAGGTAGAAAACCATTTCTACAGTGACTAATATAAACCAAGGTTTCACAAAATATATATTAAGCTGATTTTTGGGTTAAAATTTAACAAAAAATGAGCAAGTATTTTTTTCACTTCAAATAATTTGAGTTCTTTTGCTGTGCTGAGATCCTTTCTTGAAATGATGAATCTTGGAAATCTCAAAAGATGCAATTCAAATTATAGCTGGCAGATTCAGATTATTCTTACCCACTTCTTTCTTTCTTTTGCTTTCAGCTAAATGGCATATCTGGAAGTGATCTTCAGGCAATTGCTAAAAGACATATTTCCAAACTGGGTTCTAACCCTGCAGCAAGGAGGCAAGCATTCCTTTCTGATGCCTGTACTACATATCTAAAAGTAAATTTACACTGCAAGTGCAGCACTCACTTTACGTCATAGCATCATGAATTTCTTCAGATAATCATGGAACACAGTCAGTTCAAATGACATCACAGGCATTGAGTGTCAGTAGTCTTAAAGGTAAAAATAAACTCTGACAAAATATTGATGAACCTGTAAGCAAAAACAATACCATTGTTTACAATCGAAGGTGCGATGCCTCAGGCAGGATGTTCACCAATACCAGAGTACATTACTATGTATACAGCCCTTTAATTCAAATTGCCTTCCATTTTGAATTTCCTACTTAACAAAATGTGAATGAGTTTACAATTTTCTTTTCTTATCATTTCTTTTTCCAATGTTCAGGTGGAAAGAATAAAATACTGATACATAGTTTAGACGATGATGAGTTGGTGTTCGTGTTGGGTTATAGGTTGGACTTGATAATCTCAAAGGTCCTTATAACGTTGTAACACCGTGATACTGTTATACTGTATTATGAATCTCCAAAAATAAAAAACATTTATGAAAAAGCAAAGTTTTGATAAATACTTTTCTTGTTAAATTGAGGATTTTGTAAAAAACCCCATAAATCTATTTCCCCTAAGTAGTAAACTGCCAGAATCTATTAGACAGTAATAGTAAGTAATATGGAGCAAAGAAGAGATTAAAAATTAACAAAATTGAAGTTAGAGGCACTAGCAGATAAAGCGGCTGAGTTACCAGATGTGGTGGACAAACATTACTGAAGCAGAAGTAAAAGTAGAACACTAAGTTTTAGGCAGGGAGAAGAGGGAAACAAAAGCTATTCAACAGTGTGAAGTGATAGGAAAAATGAGGTATTATTTTTCAGAAAGAAAAGTCTTACTTTCTGCATCTGCACTTAAACAGAGCGTTGTGGTGCAAACATTTGTTAGGTGACTGACCTGTATTTCAAATATATACTTAGGACCTGTGAGAGTTGGGTTGGAGTCAGGACTTGGAGAGCTGGGTTCTCAGGTGTTATAAACTGACAGATCTTCACTAGAGTCAGTGGTGTTCCCCTGCTGGAGACAGTGGGCTTTAATATTCATGGCACAACGTCACCCACAGAGACTGCAGTGCAACACTTGCCACTCAGCCGTGATTGCATAACTGTCTCCTAAGTGCAGGAAGGATCATGGAGTGGTAAATGCTGAGACTGCAATAGGTTGCACAGTAATAGAGCTAGAATGAAATGTTCTGTTATGGATTCTCCTCGTAGCTCCTCTCTCTGATAGGTAAAGGTGACGTATCTGGGAAGTGATGCCTGAAATTTTACACTACCCACAAATCCAGGTAGAGTTCCTGCTTACGTGCAGCTCAGCCTCACCGGACATACACTGTACAGCTGATCTGCACATGGTTAAGGATACCACACAGGGCACTTGCTGTAGGGCTGTCCATGCATACTGTCAGACTTTCTGCATTGGTTGTGGAGTATCCTTCAAATTGGGTGCCACAGCCACATCGAATCACATCTTAAAGTGGCAGAGAGGCCAGTGCCCGCCACAGGAAACAGCTCTCCATGGACATTAAAAAATATAAAAGGTTCTTCTCTCAGTATTGCTAGCAAATTTTTAAACGTAATTTTAAGACTAATAGTCCCCTTTATGCCTTTAAAAGAATATTGAGCATTTAGATAATTCCATTAGCTTATTTTCTGAGAAATCTTCCAGCCTAAAATTGATCCAACTTATATTCCTGTGTCTAAGAGACAGCAGAGTATAACACATACCTCCATGCCCCAGTGTCTGTACCTGTCACTGTTCTCCTGATTTCTAATCATCAGCAGCAAATGAGTGATGTATAGGACACATTTTAATTTATTTTTATCCACTATAATGAGTGGGTAGCTTGCATCAATATAAATCTGAAATAACTTTCGGATGCCTTAGTATTCACTAAGGATTAATAAACTAAGAAAACCTTAGAATCATTTCTGCTTCTTCATTGTTACTCTTTGAGGGTTTTATCTACAGTAACTGACCTTTCTAGTAGTTTGCAAAAATGAGTGAGATATATAAAAACATTTAAAGAGGATTGGTTTTAAATGACAGTCAGTGGTTTTCAATATTTTTAGTAAATACTCACATTTTATTTCAAGATCTGTTAAATTCTACTGGTTTATTTTAATCACTTTTCTCTTAAGAGAGGGAGGAGCTAAAACACCAGTTTGTAATTGATCCCACTATTACTGCTAGGAATGTTGTTTTGACAAAGCAGGCTGACTCCACCGATACTTAATGGATGATCTTTGTCATACCTTTAGTTGCCATACGACTAAGGTAATAAAAGTAAGATATAAATATATGCTTCCACCATAGATGTTTTATGATGTATAATTTTATTAGATTGATGTAAAAGTAGAACTAATCAAAAATATCAGAATGTTCATCATGTAAAACTCAAGCATCTCAATGTATATTTTAACTCGGTCAATATGACAATGAACTACAAATACCCCGACAATTCATGAAAACAGACAATTTGTCAAATTCAAAATGCTCATAAATCAACATGCTTTCCAGTGAGAATGGAACAAAAGAATCACTGAAAACACATCAATGAAAGAGATGAGCTTTAGAACTAGCAAAAAATGTTGCTTTCCATCTTGACAAGAAACCTAAAACCAGAAATTCCTCTAGATTATTGCTCCCCCGAACAAACTTGTTTTCTTGACCTATTGCTTAATTAAAAACTTTCCCAGGTAGCCTGAAAAAATGCAACCTTGTGTATTCTAAATACCTAATAACAGGGAAATGCCTCTGTAAAACCCAAGCAAACCACTTGATTTTGTACACATTAACATATCTGGCTCAATCATAATGGTAGAAGTATGGAAACCCAGAGGGAATTGGTCTGCTGTTATTAGGACTTGCTATAAATAAAATATGAAGCATATATTCCAAGAACAAATCTCCACTATGATTACAAAGAGATATCTAAATGAAGAGAGAATTTTCTTCCTTATGGAGTATACTGAAACAGAAAATCATTGTAAACAAAAAGCTTTACCAATATACCATTTTCCTGAAAATGTTAATGAATTTTACAATAGAATATTGTTTTCATCTTGAAAGACTCACTGCTGATCGATGTCCCAGATAGATTCTGTATTAATTTTCTGTGTTTTAATAAGGATCATTATACAGACAAAATAAAAGAAGAAGTAGCTAAAAAATCAAGGGGGAAAAAAAACACCAAAACCCACACGGCTCAGAAGCTAACAAGACTAACTGGCAGAATAACAAGGAATTTGGATTTTCAGAAGACAAAAAGTCTGCTTAAAAACTGTAGTTGAAAGTCTTCCTTAGGTTTTAGGGTTAAAAGATCAGTTACTAATGTAAACGACTGAAAAAACTACAAGAGATCAGCAACATGTTCACTAGCAACAAATTAGCTAAAACCAGAAGATTAAACATTTTAATAAAGAATCTCAAATACGTGGATTGATGTCAAGTATTGTTTTTTAG
The DNA here is from genome assembly GCA_033558235.1 of Neomorphus geoffroyi. Classification (NCBI taxonomy): domain Eukaryota; kingdom Metazoa; phylum Chordata; class Aves; order Cuculiformes; family Neomorphidae; genus Neomorphus; species Neomorphus geoffroyi. Next base: position 7,929,713 of record JAUMJM010000004.1, read on the forward strand.
TAAAGATTCTGGATTTTTTTAAAACTAAAGACTGATTCTTTTTTATACATAAGAATATCTCTATATTTATTTTAGTTTACTGTTAGTTATCTTAAAGCAGTAGAAGACAATCTTTTTGACATAACTTCTTACCTATTTCTCAATAATAATAGCAAAATCAAAAATTCATTGGTAAAACTTTCTAAAGAAAAAGAAACCAGAGTTTGCAAACCACAGCATATTTTAAGATACATTTCAGCTTTTTTGGCCCAGTGACCTGTTATGTCTCAGCAATAAAATATTGTGCCTTATTGAACTGGAGACCTAATTATGACTAAGATAAATCAGATATCCTTGTATGGAAAAGCCCCTTGAAATGAGAGCAGTTGCTTCCTCTATCGATGTCTACAAGGATCTCCAACTCCCTACCAACATCCTTTGCCTTCTCTGGGCAACTTCAGAGCAGTAAACTCATTCTCCGTTTTCTGAGAAGTATGAGAAAGTGTGAACTTTCCGTTTTTTCCTAATTCAAAATCTTTCATTTAATTATTAATTTTTGGTTCCCAACCTGGCCTGGGATCAGACTATGCATCCATTTAATCCCTAAGTCGGTTTCCATCTGCCAGTCATTTGTTTGTCACTTGTTCCTCATCACACCAGTGTATCTCCACAGCCTCTTTTACTACCTGGAAACTGGATACGGCAGGGCTTAAAATCTCATTCACATGACAGGAGAAATGCACACAATTTTTTTCACATAGTCATTTCCTTATTAACACCTCAAAATCCCTTACAGAGAGAGAAAACAGAGATGAAGTGACCTTAGATGAAGAGTCCTATGAGGGAGAAGCTGTCTATCCTTCTACTCTGTACATGGCACAACACAGAGTCATATTGATCCTAACAATTATGTTGAAACACCGTCTCTCCAAACACAAGAAACAGTAACAATTACAAATAGTAATTAAATTAAGCAAGATAAAGCATAGGCCAAGTTGAAAAGTGTTCATCACTAAAATCAGAAAAAAAATCAGTGTTAGCATATTTCTGTGTATATGTTAAATATACAAATAAGTCTATAAAGATGTAATGATGACTTTCATATTAAACTAGGTTTTTTAATGACTGTAGATTTCCATTATCATGTACAAATGTTTAATGGAGAGTATATTGCTACTCAATTCTTAATCACTTAAAAATATTATTATCTTTTTATTTGGAAGCAAAGAAGTATGCGAGATGACCATTCTTCTGTTGTAATTGTATAAGAAGTTCTCTAAAATACCTTACTTTTAGGCTTTGATATTATTCTTTAAATGAAAAATCAATAAATGAAGTTCTGCGTTTTTCTGTCTTTCAGTTATTTTGGGAAGAAGTTTTTCCTGAATGATAAGCTGATCTTACAACATCCATCACAGTGCTTGATATGACAATGTTACAAAACACTGGCCAACAGGAAGCACTTCCCATTTTTAGCCTCTATTTCTAGAAGATAATATCTAAAAGGATTTCACAGATATGTCTGATAGGAACCCTGAGGCATCAGTTCATATTTCAGAAATTAACCACTATAGAGAATTTAATTATCCCACTGTTCTGGTGCAGAATGTAAAAAGAAATATCCAGAATTTTCCAATCTGATCCTTCTAAAACAATGTTCATAAAAGAACATGAAAAATGTTTATACAGGTGTAGATACATACATAGTTGTACATACACATACACAAATACATATTTCTCTCAAAGATTAAAGTTTACAGTCCAGGTCTTCTCCTTAACAGTGATCTACAATGAAAATATTTTTATTCTCAAAATTACCATGGCTGTCACATTTCATTGACTTACAGGCACCTCAGCTCAACAGCTGCAGTGAAGCAGAGAGAGCGTGGACATTTCAGCATCCATTATTTCTTTACAACTCAGCTTGGGGAACTGGAAAGAACAAATTTTCTCCTATTGAAAAAAAGCTGTATATGTAGACAACTCATCTAACTGATCGCTCCTAGAGGACATAAAAAAGTAAATAAAGGATTGAATTCAACTACAGGGAGCACTGGGGAAAGTGGGTGCAGAACTACCTCTTGGCTGCAACAACTTTTATCTCCCATCCATCCATCCACAGCCACAGATGATATAGCTCACACATATTTTAATTTATTATGGTAGATAGTATTATCAGTCAGACTTGGAGCCATAAGGACAAAATGTCTTCTCCATTTAAAGAAATGTTATCTAAACAACGTTGCATAACCATGTTAATCAAATCATGCACATTAATATTGAGAGTTCAACAACTACCCTTTCATCTATTTCGGGACAAATATTACCTCTGTTTCTTGGATGCCCAAAATGTATACAGGAATATGCCTGTGAAGACTTCCACGTTAACCATTAAAGCAAAAACTCTTATAAAAAAATACTTGTAATATTCCATATGGTCTATACATGTATTGACCTCAATGCCTGCCATGGGAAGGAGGAAAAGTAAACCAAAACTTTAGAAGAGAAAATGCAGAAAGGTACAAGAGATTACTAACAACAGCTTCCCACCTGCTTTCTTCGGAGCATTTGTCGACTGCTAGAACTTACCCATCCTGGAAGAGGCAATGGTTATTATTCTTTTACACATAAAGTAATGACTATATTTTCTTTAAAGGATGTAAGACAAGTGGTTAGCCAGCTAAGCATGTTTACGCTGTGCTGATTTTCTCTTCTTCCAAGCATCAGTGGGGTCCAGCTAAAGAAAGTCAGACAGAGTCAGTTATTGATGACCTTACCAACAGTATTCACCAGTTACTTAACAGCAGACACACTGTTAATACTTTCTTTTTCTAAAAACTACGGTTTGATTCCAGGTTCACCATTTGTTACCCATCTACTACCCTGATCGCAATGACCGGGACAGATCCAGCCGTGCTATGAATGGGAGCAGTGACACAGGAATGCAGCTGCAATCAAGTCAGGTGACACAGTGCATGAACTATAGCAGTGGTGCTCATGGGAGGGACTGTAACTGGCTTGTCCACCCTAAGTCTACCCCTGGGTAATCCTTTATTCTGTGCCTAGCAAACAGCACACTGTGCAATAACTTTTTACAGAATCCTGGGTGTGTGAGGTAGGTTAGTTTTAATGTCATTGAATAACACTTGCTCTCCTGGACTCACTGGCTTTAGGAAAAAATTTTTATTGAGCAAGGTTCTACTTACTATGAGTAAAGGTGACAGAACCTGATCCAAAGGATTAAAGAAAACTTGTGGGTTTTCTTATTGTTCGAGTCATGTTTTTACTGCTTTCTCTTTTAACACTAGGTTTAAATTTAAGCGTCATTTCCAAAGAAACAGCTATGATAATCTGTGGTAAGCTGATTAATAGCACTTACGAAAACTTCAATGACCACAAAGTTGTGAATGTGTCTTTGTGAGCGATCTACTTCTTATAAAGTAAATGAGTCTTCTTTCACATGTTTAATAATACTCAGAATTCTATTCTCCTCCTCCTCCCCTCTGCATTAACTCTGAAGTCCTCTCCTCTCATTTGTTGTTGTTGTGGCAAAGTTATTTTTTCTTCACTATTTCCACTCACCCACAGTTAATCATTTATGGCCTTTTCCACTGCAAACATGTAGAAAACACGTAAAAAGGAAGCCTGTTATCACACAATCAGCAGCTCCGATTATAGCTTGATCAGAACTGACATCATTGTGGTTTCATTAGTGATATTAGATAACTGCGATCTATTTTCAATCTCTTTTTTTTTCCTTCTTTTGCAATGTCAAAAAAGATACTCACCCTGCCCCAACAAGTTCTGCTTGACAGTGACAGGACTGCATAAAGAATTCCTTTCACTTATCATCTCAAGACCATTTTACATGCCAAACAAATCAAATCTACACATCTCTCACCATCTTTATCAACCTGCCCAGACAAAGGGTCGGAAGCATTACAACCTTTGACTTGTTAACTTATTTTTCTCTCTTTACAGCCTAAAGCAACTCTTAAAATGTAGAGGATGTACGTGCAAACAAGTAAGTTTTGCAATATAAGTACTGGGGCAGAGAAATTCTCCCACTGACAAGATCTGCCAATGCAGATAATGTTCTCCCGCTTGTGTTTCACGTTACACGTTCTATCCTAGCTTTGGCAGATATCATACCTAAAGCAATCTTTGCAGAAAAAATAAAAAAGTATTATCCAAGGAGGTTTTATTTTGTTCTTATTATTTTTATTTTGTTATCTCTGTAATTCCAATAAGTGAATATGTTAAAGTACTCTCAAGTGGGGAATCTGGGATCCCTTAAGAAAATAGCTTTTTATCTAGTGAAAATAACATTATTAATTTTAAGTTATCTGTTCTTCAATATATAGCATTTCTACAGCACTGTTAAAAAGAAATGGACCAGACCGTGGTCAAAAATATGATTCTTCAAATTTGTCTTTTTTTGTAAAAAATTTTTTCTCCTATTGACATTTATGAAAACTAATGCTGACCTGGTTTTCAGTAAGGTTCTGTTTTTTCATCAGATGTTTTCATCTAGATTGAATCAGGAGCACACTTTCACAGAAGCACAAAAAGAAAGGTATTCTTCATGGCAACCTGAGAAAATCTAGAGATCCTGGTAAAGCCAGAGGTGAAACTTCATGATCTTCTCAAGGCAGGACCTGCAGGATGTTTTTTTAAAGCTATATGGGTGCTTAAGAGTGCACCTACCAGAATGTTTTGGATAGTGAATGTAACAATTCAATATTTGGTGCAAGATGGATCAGGAGAATAAACATTCTGTGTCTTGATTGGTTTCTCATCTCTGTCCCTGGGTACTTTTTAGTGGTCCCTGTCAGAGAAAGGATAAGGGATTAGATGGAGCAGGTATAAGCTAGCACAGTAGCTCTTCTGGACAAGGAAGGGTATCTGTAGCTGCTGTAAGATTGTACCCTGAAGTTATACCTTAAAGATCTAGAACTAAGAAGAGTAATGAATGTTCTTCTATCACACTGGCTGGGAAGTGAGTGGGATCCCAAGAGAGGTCCAGCTTAAACATACACGTAGTCATGCACTATGCAGTCACCTCATCTGTATTACTTATATCAATAGTTACTCCGTTAAGGAAAAAGAATATAGACTGAATTTAAGGAAGCATTAAGTTTTCATATGCAATATCTGGCATGATATGCACAGTGAATAGCATGCTGAATCTTTCATAGAATTTATATTTGTTCTACAGAGAGGAGAGGGAGGGAAAGAACATTCTTTCCATAAAAGGAAGGAAAGGAAGCTAGAGAAGATGAAACATTGATTCTAGATGAATATAGAATTCAGTCACATATGCAAATGATTTAGAGATAGAGGAGTAGTCAGTCTGGGTAGGTAGCTGCATGCAGAAAAGCAACCCTCCTCCACAACAACTCTAAAGCAAAACAGCAAGATACAGTTCAGCTCCTCCTTCCACGACAAGGAAAAAGGCCATCTGGAGATTCACCATGACTACATCTTTTTCTTCAAACTAAGGGACCTGAAAAGAGAGCCAAAAAAATAAAGTATAGAATTCAAATAGGCAGAATGAAATCTAGTAATGGCAAATACTGTAATCCCAAATAAGCATTGGTGAAATTGCAGACATCGACACCAAATTCTCTGCATGGAGACAAACCAGAGTCCCTTTGTAGTCCCATTAACTTTAAAGTCTCAGCTGGATACATCACCTGTGCAGGCGTTGCATCTCTCCCTTGCTCATGTACGTATCTTTCCATAATCACCTCCTGTCATTTTCCTATAACCTCTATTCTCCTACAGACACACCTATCCTTTGATCTTCATTCAGGTCTTTCCCCCACTCACATAAACTTCTCATTAGCACAAACAAGATGCACCTGATTGGAGGAGGGTTTTCTGTCTGAAATGGGAGTTCAGCTATGTGAAGGAAGGGGCAGGGTCTTTGTCGGAGGAGAAGATTAATATTTTTTTAACAATACAGTAGCTTTGGGAAACAGAGTTGGGTAGGAGTTGGGAATAGTTAAGTGGAGAGAGTTCTAAGGATATTTTCATACCGGTGAAGATAAACACAGTAAAACCACTAAAGTCTAATTTTGGAAAAACTTCTTAGAAGCCATTCCTGGCTAATCATTCTCCAGTAATAAATTAATAGAATAGCAAATGTTATAAGAATAATTTACTATTCATCAAGAATAATAAATGAACAGGATAATTCATTATTCCCACATCCTTGTTTTTTGCAAGCTCTGGCAAGCTAACCAGGGAAGCAGGAGGAGTGTCTCAGGAAGAAAAGGGAAACAATACACACAAAACTTGGAAAAAAGGTTTTCATTTTAGGTGAAAAGTTCATATATCCAACAGCGTTTTGTAACTGTACAGCTGACACGAACTACCATTTCAGCCATGAGCATTTTTTCATAATCTGTAAAACCTATTTGGCTTGTTATTGCATAGAGGTCCAAAATTATGGAATACAACTGATCTTTTCATACAGGTGGTATTTTTTTCAAAATTATTTCATAAATTCCTGGTCATACTTTTGTTAGAATAAACAAGTTAAGCAAACTGTTATGGCATTGGCACAAGTAACAGAAATCAACATGAATATACCTACGTCCAATTTTCTTGCCCGGTTTCCTGGCTCCCCATATTTAACATAGTATATATATATTTTTATATATATATATATTTAATATAGTATATATACATTTAATATAGTATATATTTTGTATTTTCAGATATATGATACACCAAGAATTTCTTGCATGAAGCAATGTACAATCCTTTGTCTCTCACATGCTCCCCAGACAGCTTTCTCTGCATCACAGGCGTAGTTATGCCCATAGACTCACCACATGCTGTCTCCCAGAGTTCTATTTGCTTCATGCTCCATTTGCTAAACATGCTAATTTCCACCAGCAGCCAAAGGTCACATCACAATCATACCAACCAAACCAACTGAACTTTTCTAGAACATCTATGGATACAATGAGGATTAGTAATTATAAGTTTCTAGATCTTTCCATTCAGACATCATTTACTGGTAAGAGCCATGAAAGTGCTCATATTAAGGCCTGTATTCTGCTTTTGACAAGTTCTAAGGCTGATGCCTTTCCCATCAGAGCCAGTTTATCAGATGAGATCTAAGCTTCTAGGGTTTCTCAAGGTGTCATAGTAAATCTATTAAAAAAAGAAAAAAATCAGTCCATAAACATACGTTGAAAGGATTCTCTTTTTTCAGATTGGGGAAAAAAGTCTTCTTTCTTACTAGGGTAATATTGTATATTACAGAAAGGTAAAAAAATAAACTGAGGGTTGATCAGCTTAGGATAGGGAGCTATACATCCTTATAACCTTAGGCAAGTTATTTAATCTTTCTATGACTTAGCTTCTAAGATGTAAAATAGAAAAAACTCTTCCTTTGTTTTACTTCCCACCTTCCTTATTTTGTTCTTGGTTTAAACTTCAAGTTCAGTGGGTTCAGGACTATCTCTTAACGTGCATCTCGTAAATGGGCAGTTTTACAGGAGTTCTATGATGCGCACAGCTCACCTCTGTCTCAGGATGTTTCTCTGTTTTGCAGACTGGTTTACATAGCAGGTAGCATCAGCCTTCCTTCATTCTCAGGAAGAGATAAAAAGCAAACCTAAGATAAATCATATGCACTGATGGCTTTATAAGAAGATTATTAACTCATGTTTATAATATACATCGATGATTTTTAAAAAAGTGACTCAGAGAGCAAGCTTCCATCATAATTCTGCTGTAGCCATATACGTTGGGTAATATTGCAGCGTCCTAAGGACCTATCTCACTTTTTGTTGTGCATGTTTTTGTAACTCTACTGAATATTTAAACTCGGGGAAAATCACATCCTCTCTAAAAATTTAGTACAAAATAGCAATCCAAAAAGTCTTTGTGATAAACCATCTTTGATATAAACGAATATATTTGAATTGTGCTGGCCAAGTCAGGCATCTGGCTGTCGTGATTGGAAAAGGAGAGACAGTAGAATGATGTAAAGAGGAGGCTGACATTATAAAAGAATTTCTAAAGTAATGCTTGAAATGCATGCAAGAGGGAAAAATGTTTCTCCAGTGATCATGAGAACCTCTTCAAGTGCTTTATGTACTTACAGCTCAAAAGGGCTGTTTCCTGTAAATGTTATACGTAAATTCTGATATCTAGAAAGATGTTCAGAAATTTTCTTAACACATGAGCTCAGTTTGTCCCAGATATAAAAACAAGTTCTTTTTAGAATAGGGTGTGTGATTTTACTGGGTTTTGCAAAGAAGTTGGTTCATTAACTTTTTCATGAGCTGAGATACCAAAACCATTTCATATTACTCAAAATATTTTATTTAGCCTTCTCATTAAAAAAACAAAAAATATTTTTACTCAGAAATGTTATTTTCTCTTGGTCTCCTTAATAATCTTGTGTTTTTAAAATGTAAATATGAGATGTATCAGTATTTTATTCTTTAAAAATTTTGAATCTGTAAAGTATCTAAGCAGACTGGTTTGTAGTTTGTTTTCATGAATCATCACCTTTTTATAAAAACAATGTTGGTAAAAGTATTTCCTATGAATTGAACTGTTTAGCTAACTTCCCTTATCTTTTCTGCACTGTCTGACCTATATTTTTATTCTGTGTTTCACAGAACTTTCTGCTTAAGGATAGATTGATAATCTACTTCATACTATCCCAAATTTTCTCACTACAGGGATCTAAAAATTGATGATGCTTCCTCTTACTTTAACAGTACTTCAATACCTTCTGAAACAAAGGGAGAAGCATCTTCTTGTAGCATCACTTAGCATATTCAAAATCTTTCAGAGTAGTTTTTATTACACTCTTAAATACTTGAAAATAGTGGGAAATATAAACTAAGGGCAAAAGCTAAAGGTTGCACATATTTAAGATCTCATCTAGTTCAAGATTCTCCGAGCTAAAAAAAAAAGGTCTGCTGATGTGAACATAATAAATAATGAACTCCATAAAGTATGAGAAAATGAAAATCTCTCACGCTGTCCCTGGAGGGAAGTGAACTCAGAGGAGACAGACAAAAAGAGATATGAAGTTTGCCATAGGTGTGGAATGCTTGCATGTGCACTTCATATAGCCGTTACAGCTGGGAAGGCAATCCTTATAATTTTCTTATTTGAATGAATCTCAACAAATTAATGACTAAAATACTCACAGCCTGTCTGGGAGAAAGTAGGAAATTCCAGCTTTGGTAGCTGATGGTCATTCACTACAAACTCAGAATATTGCGTGTAAGTAACTTTGTTTGAAGTCTGAATCCCAAAACTGAGGTTTGGAGCTGGTTTTGTTAGCTCAAGTTCCAGTACCCAAACTGATAACCACTTAATATTTTACGAGATTGGTTCTGATCATGCAGAGATGAAGTGCACTTTTTTTGTTGTCATTTAAGAAAAACATGCCATTCCTACTTCTTTTTCTTCTCTTATTTTCATTTTAATAGATATATGTAAGGCAGTCCTCAAGTCTGCAAGCAGTAGAAAAATAAGCACTACACCAAGTTGTTTATCACAGTTATCAGTGCACTTGTTTGTGTGAGATTTCCTGTGTTAACAGAAAGGAAACATACTTATAATAGATGGCAAATATGTGTTTTTGAATTTGTGCAACTGGGCTTACTATTTATATTTTGTACAAATTAAGCTGCTATGTGCTCGGAAAGAAAAGACTGAGATATCCTAATCTAAAGTGAAATAGTGTAAGTCTGCTTCTCACCAATAACTAAATTCCGTTGAACACAAGGAAATCACACTTAGACGTTTGCAACTACAAGATAAAAATCCATTAGTTTTGAATAAATAATCAATAACTTCACAGGAAAATATCTTAAAATAAATTTGCTGTTTAAGAGCAATAGCAAAATAATCAGGTAAAGTAACTTTAGGAGTTATTTTGAGCTGCTGTTTAGCAATAAATCATCAAGTAGTCCTTTTCCTACCCTAATATCTCTGTACATTCACCAACAAAACCAACTTATTTCCCAAATACATGCACTATTCTCCTTAGTAAATGGTCCTAATACATATTTATTTCTTAAGTGCCATAAGTTTATTTATTTTTAAGTGACTATAAACATTTTTCAAGTAAATGTTTTGTAAAAGTGCTCAAGTATAATAATGTATATGAGGTTAAATTTTTACATTTAAATCTGGCCACACAAAATGTTTATCATCACTTCTATATTGCTTTCAGTACATTGCAGAAGGACACTTTCCACTTGAAAGTCACCATGAGATGAATGGTAGCAGCCTTCTGCTGCACACTTCAGGTTTTATTTAATAATGCCTCCACAATCTTTTGCCACTTAGGTTTTTGCTTCCATTACCAAATTCACTTATGATTACTTCTCTTCCTTTTAGGCTTAGCTGGACATGATTACTCTTCCACACATAGAAGAGACTATTCCAATACAGGCTGAAAAAGTACTGTTATGCACCTGCAGTTGGCCTTCCAAGGATTGTATTACCTTCAGGGGAGGATTTGGGAGTAAAGCACCCTTCTAAAATGATCTCTTCTAACCAAATACTTTCTAAGCTAAATCAATGATTTTATGCTAATTATCTGAGAACTAAATAAATAAATAAACTGAATTTTCTCAGACTGGAAAAATACCTTGAGCTACATTTCCTATTTTAGACATGAATGCCTCATACAGTCTTGCAAATATATGATATATGCATGCAAATCAGATCTTTACATTTGCCTACTTCAGGGTGTAGATATTTGTCTATATATGTGCAAATCAGCAAGTATCCATGACTAACACTAAAACCAAGTAAATTAAAAAGACATCCATGTCCTTAAGTCTGAAATTAATTATTTTATATATTTATCTCCTGTGTTTTGGGCAAAATCAAAAACTGAATTGCAGATTTTAACCTGAAATTGAGGATGGATTGTAGGAAACCAGTGAGAAAGCTGGCTTTGTTGTTGAGACTCTAGATCATGCGACCAAGGTGAATCTTGACTGCCTTGTGCAAGTCAGAATTCAAATCTATGGAACCAGATTAAAAAACAAACGCAGTAACAAACCAATAAACAAAAGCAGAATCCCTCTGTGTGAATTGTATCAAAATGAATTCAATCAAATTCTTTCTGACTGGAATGATTACCTTAAAAGCCCGAGAAAATATATATCACCATCATAAAAGTGGTCTATAAGACTACTCAGGAAATAGATTTTATTTTTTCATAAATATTCAATTTTTCACAATTTTGTGTCTTTTCACAAAATCTTAATGAAAATTGTGAAAAAAAAACTATTCCCAAAACCTGCCTAAAACAGAAACAGAAAATATATCCCATATATGATAAGTGAATATTCAGACATGCACACAAGCTTATATAATCAATCTTTCATTTTCCCCGGTAGATGTTTATACCAAGTATTTCACCTGCTAATTCCAAGTAAATCACTGCCCAGCAAAAATTTCTTTGGAGGGTATTTTCAAAGGGCCATTTCATCTTTCTTTAAGGTTTTCCCAGTCATCCAAAACATCACCAAACAGGCCTAAGTTCTCCCATTAAATTCCTAAGATAAAGGAAGAGGACTCCCTTTCCCCTTTAAATCTGGAGCCTGAACAGTGGAAACAGCAAAGATTATTTCTTAAGAAATCAGTAGCCTCTCCTGACAGTCTTCTGTTGCTGTCTGATTCTGCTCTCCTTTCAGTAGTCCCTTAGTCCGAAAGAAAAGACAACAAATAGATAATGGAAATTAAAATCAATTCTCAAAACATTTGAATAGTAAAAATGGCATTTGAACAGCAATACAGATAGAAAGAATGCTTCTGAGATCTATCTAATTGTGGTAAAGGCTTTTTAATGAGAAATGGTGTGTCTCTGTGCTGCTTCATAATTCACTGTGCCATTCTAGATGCCTCTATATCTTAAGTACAATAAAATTTTAGTAGGATTTTGAACACTCCCTAAGTTAACAGGTAAGTCAATTTAATGCCATAAAAAGAAATGTAACTCTGGAGATTTTAAATAATTTAATCAGGTGTAACAATTTCTTCTAAAGTTCTGTGATATTTTCTATCATGTTAAAAAACACTACAGCATACCCAAACACGTGGCTACAGGCTGCAACAATGACTGATTTCATTTTATGTGCCTGTTGCTGAGTAGTAAAGTCACTCTGCACAAGTCAACACAGGCTTGAGAAAATGCAGAAACCTCTGCAATGACCAAAATCTGCTCAAATTTGGCTTTTGTGAATTTACTATAGCAAAATCACATAATTTTCATGGGAAGGGAGCATAACTTTTTTTCGTACAAGATTTTATACTTCTTCAAGGCTAAAATAGTAATTTGTTTACACTCTCATGCCCACGGCTGACAGTTTGCAATTGACTTTAACTAGAGATCACAGATCTTTCAGTCTTTTGTGGTACCTAGAGATCAACTTGAATGCCCAGGAAAAAAATCCATACCCGTTAATCTTTTGATTTAGAGGGGAAAAACCTTTGATCAGATTCACCCTACAACCCTTCAATGGAACTACCATAATATTCTTTAGCAGTTGCTTACCTTTGGTGATAGACAATAAATAAATACAACTCTCAGATCATTTTTTCCATTTTCCCTGCAATATGTTTTGCAATAGGCAAGAATTATCACCACTGCTATTGCAATCCTTCCTTAGGCCATACTCATTGTTCAAGTCTTACTAAATACAGATCAGTTTAGTGCTTTTTTAATTGTCAAATGAAATGAGTTAGTGTTTAGTTTGTACTCTATTGTGTACCCTCCTACATGCCCACCCACTCTTTACCCCATGTCGTTACCCAGCAGAAAAATAAGGTTTGCTGTTGTCCTGGGAGTTTATTTTATGTTTGCATTTTATTAACTGGGGCTCAGGGGAGACATGACATTGCCAATATTTATAGTTTTACAGTAAGTTTTACAATATTTAGTGCTCTTATTTTGTGAAGAAAAAGAAAAAAAAAGAAAAAAGGTAAAAAGTGGAAAAAAGTTTGGGAAACATAAAACCTCAAATACTGGAAGGTTAGTCTAAAAGTATACACAGGTATACTTATACACAAGTAGACATATTCCTTTTAAAAATCATGACTTTTTTTAGCTAACCTCATTATTTAAAAGCCTGATCTATGATTTTGAACACTAGTGGTTGGCAATATCAGGTAGATTAGCAGAAATTGCCTGGGTATTATTTTTTTTCCAATGGGGATAAAATAGAGTAGAAGGATTCACTATTTGCATAAAATGGGAACATTCAGTAAAGTTATTCTGAATCCTTTTAGAAATCTTTTTGTTTTTTTTCTTTTTTTCCTTATTATTCATTGTTTACCTCTGTACTAATAGATTCTTGCCTTTTATTTGCAGCCTAATTGAAGACAGGGTGTTAAACTTCCCAGAAACCAAAGCACTGAAAATAAATCACTACTTGCTTTGAGTTGCTCCAACTTTCCTATTCTTATACACGCCCAGAAAACTCCAAAGTCATCTAGGTTTACTGAGCACTAAAAACTCATTATCTATACTGAATTTTAGTTAATCTTATTGTTTGAAAGGTTACAATACATTGAATAGAATGGTGGATAGCCGTATTTTCCTCATATTGTTATCCCTTCAGTTTCACATTTAGTTTTCTACCTTTTCTCAACATGTTACCTTAATTACTTTTGATGAAGCAATTTTCCAGCTGCAGTTGTTTTGCTTCTTTAAAGAAAGGGATTTTGATTGGCATTTATAAAGGAAAGTAGATTTCAAACAATATTTAAAGAGAGAAAATGTCTGTTATGTAACTAAAAAAGTCTAAAAATGGAAACAGTTTTTAGTTATTAATATGGAATTTTTAGAGCATGAAACAAATGGATCCTATCATGCATGAATCAGTGTGAACTACTGAACATACCTTTTTATTCGTTGCTGCATAAATATTCTGTGACTTATTAGGATTTGTGGTGAATTGAAGAAAAAAAATCAAGTGGTTATAGAATTATAAAAGGATACCTGGACCTACTGGTGAGTATTATGTATGTTCTCATTATATGCCTTGAGAGCAATGAGGTGGGCAGCAGGGACATTGATACTGATTTAGTTATACCGTGGCTTGGTGAGAAACTGCAAATCTAGCAACACCTAGAAAGCACCATTTGTACCTTCTACAAGATTTTCTTCTGTCTGTTTGGATGCTGTTTACTCACATCTACACTTTAAAGATTTGTCCTGATCAATGAAGTAACGAGAAAGTACAAACCTATAAGGATGAGCCCAAGGCACTCAATACCAGCTGCACGGAGCGTAACATCCCCTGACTGCGTCTGTGAGACCTGTCTACACTGTTCTGTCAGTTTTCTCTTGACAGCCACGATCATCCTTAGACATAAGAAAAGTGAAAGCGCCCCAGGGTGCAGGCACCCTGTCTGTATCTGTGCTGCTTGACCTAGGCACGAGTTGCTTCAGACATGCTGATTATTCACAAGCCTTTCTAGTACCCCTGAGAAATTTCAGGTAGCCCTTGAGTCCTGCCTCATTTGTGATCCCTCAGGCTGTTTGCCGTAAGGAGTTCTGTCTGCCTCTCACCATTATCTACCAGGTCTTCTGATTATCAGGAAAATGTGGGAAGGAGGGAGAGAACATGAATCCAGACCTCTAGGCTATTAGCCTTCCCCAGTTTCCAAAGAGCTGTCTATACCTGTACCTGGCAGCATACAATGAAACAGCAGAACAAGTACCTGCCTCACAGGCTTAGCCTGCCTGAATCCTTAATGGAACACAGTGGCCTTTCCCACTGGAGATGGGACAACCAACACATCCCACAGTTACTCTCCATCCTTGCCCATCTGAACATCACCTGAAAGAAAGCTTTGCAATTTGACCTTAGAATAGCAGAGCCCACAAGAACCCTCAGCAAGGCTGAGACAGACACAAAAACGTCAAAGCTTTCCTGTGGAGGAAAAAAATTAACTCGGAGGCAGGGTACAAGCAAAATCATCAAATCAGGAGCTAAGTTGTGGGTTGTGCGAAGTTGTGCCAGCATGGCAACTCAGAGCTCTACAAGGGTGAGGAATAGGGAAGTGGATTGGATGATACAAAACACAATGACAAGCAGGGACCGTGTGGCACCGTAACCCAACTATAAATAACTGTTCAGTTTCAACACATCCCTGGTTTTGGATGCAAGCTGTAGGCAGACCTCTCAGAAGTGATGCACCTGAGCACGCTTCTGCTGAGTTTTGGGAAAGGTTGGATGTGTGGTCCAGGCCAATCCTGCACAGCACAGGCCCATGGTCAGCCACCAGCAATAGACACAGTAGCCACCAGCTCCAGGAGGGGTGTGGCACCGCTGAGCAGAGATTTTTCACCAGCTAGTGGCAGACCACAGCCAAGGAAGGTGTTGCCAGGAAGAACAGGGTCATCTGACTATGTAGGGCAGGGTGGCCGGGGAGGGCAAGGGGGAGGAAGGAGGGGAAAGCCCTCCACTTCTTGAGGTCGAAGGAAAAGGGAAGGAAGATGTCAAAATTGTGTGGTTCTTCCTGCACAGAGGTCCTTTACTGGCTCGGGCTGCAGTCAGTCACACTCATAGACTGTCCCCATAGATTCTCAGGAGAGAACCCCGACAGTGTGGGTAGAGGCCATCATGGCCAGTGCACGAGGGTAGTAATAACGACAGCTGAATAAATTTCCAATGCAGGCATTTTTATACGGCACTGTGTGCTTTCAGGGGTACTGGGCCATACCATAACCCACAACACTCTTCGGGGCAGATGGCAGCAACCTCAGGCAGTGGTCTGTCCAGGGAAAGAGTGAGGATTATGCTTCCCTACAGCACTCATATCGAAATACACCTCACCATCACCAGACACTGAGGGGAAAAGGACACTCGAGACCAAGGGGAGGTGAGCAGCTTGGCATGAACAGGCTGGCCATGACATGATCTTACAAGACAATACAAAGACAGCCACAGCAATCAATATACTAGGATTAGTAATCAGGAGGTGTTCATTTTTTTCATGCTTACACACAGACATTGTGCCTAACTAACAAGAAAGTATCTTCTCTTTCCACGGTGTGTAAAAAGCAAAGTAGCAAGTATCTAGAACAGTATACAAAGTTTCCTTATTCCTTTACCTGCTGAAAACTTTACATATGTAACATGGTACAGTGTATGTGCTTGCAAAACATATAGTTACATCATTAGTCATTCAAAGAATAATGAATATATTAAAATCAAAACATTTCTGATTTCAAGATGAAGAGGTCCTGTTTGTGTTTTTTGTTTGAAGGGAAATGCATAGGTCAGGCATTATACCTGGGATTAACATTAGTCTCTCAGTTTCACACATAGATTAAAATCTTAATATTTTTTGGCTAAATCTCACTAAGAAAAAAGGGGGGGGGGAGGGTGGTGGTGGTGAGTGTTCGTAGAAATTCTCTTCTTCCAGTCTCATTTATCCTTAACTGCTTTTAATGAATATCCTACAACCATCTGCAGAGTATCTAGCACCGCCAACAAAACTCAGGTCTGGGTCTTCCTATTGTTTTACCTTTTGTATTTTTTAATATAAAAGAGGAAGCAGAAGAAAAAAAAGTGCTGAAGAGTAGCAAAGTTGAGCATCTCACTGGTAGTTCCATGAAATTCTCCTATGAAAAGTTATCCCAGGCTTGAAAATAGTTTTCTACCATATCAATGAAAGGAAGCACCCATCTTCTATGTAACCCTACAGTAAGGAAAGTGTGGTACACAGACAACCCCACACTGCTCCATGCAAAAGCTCATACTGTCAACTACTCCAAGTGTGACACCATACCACTGTTTTTTCCAAACTTACTGTAGATAAAGACAATTTTGTCTAGTGTAGCATATTAACATGGATACAGTAGCCATCAGTTCTTCTGTACAGGCTGAACTCTTGCAAATGAGCAACTCATGCAACATAAACCGCTGCCAAATAAAGAAATCTGGCAGCATACTAAATAAAATGTAGTATAGCTTTTTTGCAAATCAAAGAAAAGCAATTGTTAATAAAACCCTAAAAGGAAGGCTTTTCTAGTAGTAGGCAGATCAAGCCTAGAGAAGGAAAAAGACAGATAGGAAATGAGCAGAAGAGTTGGTTTCTCTTGGCTAATGATCAGGGTATTTAAAGAAGTGTTTTCTTTCCTGAAAGTCAAGATGAAGAAAAAAGATGGAGAAAAACTATAGCCAGTTCAGTCAAGGCTTTTTAAGCTCTTTTGCTCTGTAAGCACATAAGACATTAGGCTGTTGCTTTCTTGAAATGGCTAGATGGATCCAACACTTTTTTTTTCCCTCTCCACGGTGGGTAATTTAGCTGGATCATATAGAACAAAATATCTTCTTTTTCTTAGCATTTAGCTGTAAGGTAGCCCTCCTCTGGACCCATTCCAATAGTTCCATATTCTTCTTAAGCTGGGGATTCCACAACTGCACACAATACTCCAGATGGAGTCTCAGAAGAGCAAAGCATAGGCAGAGAATCCCCTCCCTTGACCTGCTGGCAACGCTTCTTTTGATGCAGCCCAAGACCTGGTTGGCCTTCTGGGCTGCAAGCGCACACTGCCAGCTCATGTTGAGCTTCTCGTGAGTCAACACTCCTCGAGTCCTTCTCTGCAAGGCTGCACTCAATGACGTCATTACCCCATCCTACATTAATACTGGGGATGCCCCGACCCAGGTGTAGAACCTTGCACTTGGCCTTGTTGAAACTCATGAGGGTCCCACAGGCCGACTTCTCCAGCTTGTCCAGGTCCCTCTGGATGACATCCCGTCCTTCTGGCGTGACCACTGTCCCACTCAGCTTGATGTCATCTGCAAACTTGCTGAGGGTGCACTTGATCCCACTATCTATACCATCAATGAAAATATTGAACAGCACTGGTCCCCATATGCCCCCCTGAGGGACACCGCTCGCCATGCGTCTCCATCTGGACATTGAGCCATTGACAGCTACTCTCTGGATGTGGCCGTCCAATCAATTCCTTATCCACTGAACAGTCCACCCATCAAATCCATATCCCTCCAATTTAGAGAGAAAGGTGTTGCAGGGCCCGTGTCAAAGGCTTTACAGAAATCCAGATAGATTACATCCATTGGTTTTAGTGTGTCCACTGATGTGGTCACCCCATCACAGAAAGCCACTAGGTTGTTTAGGCAAGACTTGCCCTTGTAAAAGCCATGTTGGCCATCTCAAATCATCTCCCTGCTCTCCATGTGTCTTAGCGCAGCATCTAGGAGGATCTGTTCCATGATCTTCCCAGGCACACAGGTGAGGCTGACAGGTCAGTAGTTCCCAGGGTCCTCCTTTCTACTCTTTTCAAAAATGAGCACAGTGTCAGAGTCACAAGGGACTTCCCCTGAGTGCCATGACTTTTCAAATATTATAAAGAGTGGCTTGGCAACCACATCAGCCAGTTTGCTTGGGACTCTGGGATGCATCTCATCAGGTCCCACAGACTTGTATATGTTCAGGCTACATCTTCTTGTTAGAAGCCTGTTAACCAATAAAAAACAGATATTCTTATCCAGTATGAAAGATGATAATGCCTTATATTATGTTTTCCTTTGTTTTCTGTGTATTTATCTTCTCCTTCAAACTCTCATCTGAATTCATTAATACTATTAAGGAAAAAATTACAGATCTATTTATTTTCCTGGATCAGTTCTTTCACATGCCTAAGCATTGCATTTTCCGTCATTTCAGCTTGTTAATGCTAGCTTGGTATTATTCACTAAGGGTCTTTGTTAACACATTCAGTTGTATGTACTTTTTTTTCAGAATCAAGGGATAGACATTATATGCTTCTCTCATCTGGAGTGCAGCAATCTCCTAGAGTTCCCAGCTCTGATTACTCTGAATTTATTCTAATCTTATCTTTAGTGCTGAAAGTTATCATCCTAACTTAAAACAAAGCAGTACTGGAGCCAAATCTAGATGATGTGCTGCCTTTAACACAAGCTCCTGACCTTGCATCCCACCTTTCCTTTCCCTTTTTCTGCCTAAAGATTCTGCCTTTGAGGCAGATGAAGATTCCAACCACAGCAGAGAGCTTTGTAATGAATGCCAACACCTTGAACTACACTCAGGAACTAATTAGCCATTGATGTAGTAACAAGTCAAGAAGCTGTTACTTCACACTAAAAAAAGGCAAGTCTACCTGAGTAATTCGTTGTCAACACACTCATTCAGAAAGATGTTTACAACTGGCACACACATGTAGTACCTATGTACACACACATCTGTCATGGACTGTGCAGATACACACACTTAAGTTTACAAGTGATACTATCTCACTAAAGTACAGCAAAGTACGGTTTCTTGAGTAGAACTTTCCCTGGTTTAAGAAAACAGTACTTCTTTTACTGGGAAAGGAGCACAGATAATGGTCCTAATCAGTTAGGATCCTTTAGAGACGACTGTGTTTCTGGCAGTCTGCTTGCATCTCTGGAGGTGTTTAAAAAACGGGTGGATGAGTTCCTTAGGGACATGGTTTAGTAAGGAGACAGCCACAGTTGGACTCGGTGATCTCAAAGGTCTCTTCCAACCTGGTGATTCTATGAGTCTATGATTCTATGATTTACCTAGTTGAGGAACACACTAACCACTGTAGGTCACAGATTCAGTTTACATCTTTATTTCCAGCAACCAAAAGGAGTCAGTCTTCCCTCATGTCTCTTTGACTGCTCATCTCCATGAGCAGTGCATGCCACATGATATGGAGATAATACATAACAGGATTTGCTGCATTAGTATAAAAAATTGAGATTGGTCATGTCTTCTCATGACACTCCCAGTAGGTTATGCAAGTTCACTATTCTGTAGTGTTTCACTTATAGTCACATTACCGCTTACAGTTTCAACTACAGCACAGCAATACTTTTTAATAGATCCTGTGCACTGTAATCGGACAAGGTGCCCTCCTCTGTTGCTCCATGGATCCTATGAGTTTGTGTGTATGGTATTCTGAATTCCTTTCAGAAAGTAATGCAGTGGTGTGGCTTAGGATCAAGACAGATATTTTCCATGATTCTTTTCACTTCATCTGTGTCAGCACCATTTCCAAAGAGCTGCTAAGAAGCATGGAGAGAACACCACTGAATGTCGCGGTGTCCCTGAACAAATATAAACAAATTGCCACCAGCAAATCTGTAGTCAAATGATGACCTGTACCTCAGGGCACTGAGGTTTTACAAGATCACTGAAAACACATCGTTCCTCCTCCTACGTATTTCCTTCAAGTAAATGTACTGCGTGGTGTATTGCTTTCAGACTCAGCCAGCAAAATCTGACTAGTGCTGCAGGTAATTAGCATCACATCTTCAGGATGTCGAAAGACAATTTCCTAGAACTGTGCTGAGATCCTCTTGGAGCGGTAGCAACAGAGATCTGCATATAAGTTCCCCTCATCATGAAGAATCGCATGGAAACCTCTCAAAGACTATTTTGCTGCTTATCAGTAGCTAGTTTGGTGCTTGGTTTGGTGCAGGCGGACAAATCATCACCTTTTTTTAGTGACAATGAGCACAGTTCTGAAGAAAATACTATCCTCCTACATCAGAAAATGCGGCAGAGAGACAGATGTAGGTCCACACATAGGTAATTATGAAATTGTTGTATAGTTAGGATTATATAATTATGCTGTAATCACTGATGCAACACAGACTTTTTAACTTTCATCCCCTGTAATTCACAGATACATAAAGGTGATAATCCACAATACTGCAAGGCTTAATTAATCAGCACTGGGTCACTGTTCATATGGAGTTCTAAAAAAGGTTTTACAGGATCTCTACAAGGTCAAATTTTTTTAATTTGAGAAATGGAATTTCTGCTGTGATGGCAGTAGCACTAAGGCATTATTTTTCCCCCTAGTCATCCTGAAGATCCAAATTGTCTTTTATAAACTTCTTTCATAAAGCCTTTGCTGGACACTTGCACAGCTAAGAATATAAGAATGTCTTTATCAGAGCAATCACCCTGTTTCTGACAAGTCCGGATGCAAATATTCAGCAAAGAGTATAAGAATAAGACAAAACCAGCAGCACTACTTCCTCTCACAGTTCAGGGATATCTTCATTCTAGAAAAACCTCAGCAGAATCTTATTCCATGCATTTGTCCAGTTACCTCTTGAATTCATATAATATTTTAACAACCACAATGTTCTGTGCCAAGTAGTTTCACAATTTAAATATACACCATGTGAAAAAACATCTCCTCTTATTTTATTTCAATTGGTTATCTGCATAGAAATAAAGTTTTTACACCCTGAGAGGCTGTGGAACAAAAACAGTATTTGAAAGATTTAGGAATAGTAGAAAGATACTGAAGGTAGAAGTAGAAAATAAATATTTCTCTGTTGTGATATGAATTTGCTTTTCTTTTGATTACTGCAAAAGGACCAAAGGAGAAATGTTTCTGCGTAGATTGGAGCAATAAATAAGCATTTCTAGGCATTTGTTATGCATTTCCAAGCAAAATTTCACTTAGCATACTATAGATGAGCTGGAATTATTCTGCCTTCCAAACAATGACTAAATAGGATTTAGGTATGGCACCACAATAAAATTCCAGAGATGATCGTTGTACAAAAAAGTGTAGTACAGCTGGATGAACACCCTGTGCTGGGATTGTGTAAGGAGCACATGGCTCAGCACTAGCATTTAAACAAGATGACTTGTTAGATGGGTTAGGACATCCTCCAGGCAGTACAAGGCACTCAGGTAAGCAAAGACCCCAGTACCCAGAGAAGTCATATGGAATAACTTAGGAGGACTTAGACATTTATTAGTTGTTCCATGAGGAGTACATATCCCTTTGTACTTTGCAGCAAGTCAGTCTAGCCCATACCTCAATAAGCTTCTTTGCAAACTTATTTTAGTATCTTGCATTAAAATGCCATCAAATTTGCAATAAATAAGAATTCATTGTGAAGAGAATTAGGAGAGCAACGAAGATGGTGAAGGGGCTGGAGCGCAAGCCCTATGAGGAGCGACTGAGGGAGCTGGGGTTGTTTAGCCTGGAAAAGAGAAGGCTCAGGGGAGACCTTATTGCTCTCTACAACTACCTAAAGGGTGGTTGTAGTCAGGCAGGCGTTGGTCTCTTCTCTCAGGTGACCGGTGACAGAACGAGAGGACACGGTCTCAAGCTTCGCCAGGGGAGGTTTAGGCTTGACATTAGGAAGAAATTCTTCACTGAGAGGGTGACTGGCCATTGGAATGCGCTGCCCGGGGAGGTGGTGGAGTCACCGTCCCTGGAGGTGTTTAAGGAGAGATTGGATGAGGCACTTAGTGCCATGGTGTAGCTGACAAGTAGGAGTAGGTGTAGGTGTAGGGTCATAGGTTGGACTCGATGATCTCAAAGGTCTTTTCCAACCTTATGATACTGTGATACTGTGAAAGCTCTTTCATGTGAGTGGACTCAAGCTAACTAGCCACAAATATGGAGCATACTGTGGACCTTGCAAATCAGGACTTAATTATTTTGTTTTTTTCACATTGAGATTCTAATACACAGATTTTCTCTAAAAACAAATAGAAAGCTTTGTGGTTTTCACCCTTGATAGTTAGAAATTCCCTATTTCACTTCAAAAAATTAAAAACAAAGGGTAAATATGCAGAAGAAGATAATTATCTATATGGCTACCTGTATATTGGGTCAATACAATATTCCCATTGTATGTGTTAGCATCATTTGTTTCCTTTGTTGATACCATGATTTTGTTATTGTTGCTGTCAGTAGCAAGGGTGATAACGGACTTGTTATTCATGGAATTATCTATCTATGACTGGGAAGCAGATCTGACTGTAGCACTCATATTTCTATAATATATCTGTAATTATGCATTCAGGAAATTTGACAGTAAAATGTCAAAACAGAAGCAGATTTACTCTGTTGAAGGTACTTGAAGACAAACAGCATTACATCAGAACCTTGTATCTGGTTCAGACAGGCTATTTACTGCAACAAAAAATATCCTTTTGAATTACTTTCGGCTTTCCATACCTCATGTTAAAAGGCTACCGTGGTGCTCTGTCACTTATCAGCAGAGTAGAGGGCGAAGATGAACAGAAGTCACCAAAGGAGCTAAAGGTAATGATCACTTCAAAAGACTGATTTCTTGTAGCTTTGAAAAGTGAGGGTTTCCTTCAGAAACATTTAATAGTTATAGCTGAGTTCATCTCCTACTTCACAAGCAATGCTAACGCCCATGTGAGACATTATTGATTTTCACAGAAGAGAATGTCTGCTTGCTTGTTGGAGCTATAGCACTGCTCACAGGAGGCTGTGCCAAGCTCCAAAAAGAAGCAGTGATAAATTCTTCATTCTGTATGAGGGACAGTACAGTCCTTTCTCATGTCCTCCAATACCTACAGTCTGACAGCTTTATACATCAACGTTTATGAATCACAAACAGGGGAGTGGGAGTTAATTCTAAAAAAAAAAAAAGGTGATACATTTCAGTCTGGAACTGAAAGTGGAGTTTAATTGTTTACTTAAGAGGAAGTTAACACCAAAACAGTTTTGATCACCAAAATACCTTAGGTCTAATGCATTGTGGTTTTTTTATTGTTTTTTTTTTTTTTCAAAAAGATACCATTTCAATATTGTTATTTGCAATGACTATAACAAAATTGTAATTAGGACTAACATCAGGCTGAATCTTTTGATAGAATCTCTTATATAGGTGGTAAGAAAAGACTGACAGGGAACTCAGGGTTTCTTGCTGTGGACACAGGTGTGACTTCTGTACCAGCACTGACAATTTCCAGCCGACCCATATGACAGGAGACATCTGAGCATTCAGTCTGGGAAATCTATGGTGGCTGTCTCACAGCACTCTCTCTCTTCACCTTCTTAATTCTTATTTTGCTTTTGACAGTTGGTAAAATCATCTTTTTAATGGCTCACCACAGTTTTAATGCACAACTTCAGACCAAATTGTTTGAAACCATGACTTAATTCATGGAATCTATTAAAAAATGTGTTGACAGCCTTCATTCCAGGAAGAAAATGTTAATTACTTGTATCACAGTAGCACTCAAGATTCAGGCCATATTGCCCTAGATTATAGATATGCATAGTTCTTGTATCTAACCATTTTTTTTTTTCTCAAAATGGAATTGACTGATGTGAAGTACTGACACACTTATTTTGCACACTACAGAGCTGGCTGTAATGGTTGTGTGGATAAGGAATGGTGCCAAAGGCATCCTAAGTGAACTATTTGAGGTCGCAGAGAGGTCTGTGGCAGAGTAAACAATCACTTATGGCCATGTCTCCTGAGTCTTTCTCTGGAACACTAAGAAAAAAACACCTTTCCTGAGGATATAATGCCCATACGATAGTAGAGAAAGCATATGATGGAGAAAAATAACTTAAAAATTGGCTGTTCCTACCCGATGTTTTGTGTTCTGAAGCTCTACATTGAGAAATTTTGGGGGTTGGGTCTCAAAAAAAAAATACTCTGCAAATTGACCAAACCCAAAATGTTTCCAACTGGGCATTTAAAATCTGGGACACACAGATTAGTGTCTGTTTGTGAACATTTGCTCTTACAACTGTGATTTGACCTATATAAGAGAGTAATTCAGAAAATGTCTGGAGTCTTATTTTGTTCAACAGATCTGTAACTGATATGGGCTAATGAAATATCATTCACCATAGTTCCTAGTCAGATTCACAACAACTTCTTGGTCCATCTGTTCACTGAAGATACGGCATTTTACATATCTCTTTGTACCCGTATTTGTAAAGTCTGTATTTACTTCCTCCACTATATTTATGGTCCTTTCTCAGTCAGAAATACAGAAACGAGTGGATTCGAGAAATAGAAAGTAATAAAGATTGAGTACAATAAGAACATAAACCCCCCTCTCAGAAAAACAAAAAATAAAGCAAAAAAAAATTCCACACTTGAATATGTATTGAATAATCTTTTGTTATTCAAACCCACATACCTATGTGAATCCACTTCAGAGTTCTTACTCTTCTACCAATAACATATCACAAATAGCTAAAGCGAACAGCACATAAATAACGAATAGGTTAAATATTAATCATTCAAAATATTGACTAAGTACTTAGAATTTTTAAAATACTTTGAAAGAACGATAACTTTGCTAATGATTTCTTGAGAAGAAAATGAAAGGAAATTAATAAATAAGGATTATACTTTATACAACTTCTGTGGATTGTTATTACTGAGGTTTTACATGTATATTTATCTTACTTGTTGGAATAATAATCATATTTTCTAAATACACTGCTCGCTTATTCATTAGAATTTCTGATAATAACTTCTGTTTCTCTGATAATAAAACATAGATAATGGCAAGGACTCTTTAAATTCGTTTTTTCCCAACAATACCATTTAGTGTGTATGTAAATGCAGCTATAACATTTAAGAAAATGTGCCAACTCATAAACATTAAAGTTTTTATTGATGGAAAGAATTTGCACGAAAGAGTTGAGTTTTTCTTCAGTACTGTGGCTCTTTTCTTTTTATTGTCTTAACTGCCAGGAAATGAAGCCTGATTATAAAAGACTGATGGAAAAAATAAGTTAAAGGAGCCTATATTTCATTTATGAATTTTTAAATAGAGACATGCACAGGTAATTCTGTTGTTTACACCTAGCCAGTCGTTATAGAAAGTGTGTAAATGCATTTACTTGCAATAAACAATAATTTGAATCCTTAAAGTGGTAGTGTCCCACTGATTTACTTTTCTTTCTTCTTTCAGTAACAGGCTGTTGGTGAAAAGGGGTTAAAGACGATTTCTAAATGAAAAAGTGTTTTATTGTGTCAAGTGTCAGGAAGTGAGTAGAGGTGCAAAGGAAAGAGCGATTGAGAGAATAAGATCGTTAGAGCTGATACGACGAAGTGCAACATAAATTCAGAGATGACAGAGCAGGTGAGGTCTTTGAAATGCAGCTGTCAGAATAATGTCACCTACAGCTGAGAATCTACAGAAGAAGAAAAGAAAGAAGAAGGAAAAAAAGGGAGAGGGAGAAAGAAAAGATAAAAAAAAAAAAAAAAAAAAAAGAGGGGGAAAAAAAGAGATGAACAAGAAAGAAAAAGCATAACCACAATGCAAATGTGATCTAAATACAGAGCAACAGACTTTACGATATGGAAGCCACTAAAACAATTTTTTAAAAAATCCTTTCTAGTAAGCATTGAGTAAAATAGTGAGGATATAATGCAGATCTTCCAGAGGAATTATGTCATTTCTCTTTAGCAAATACCTTCCTTGCAGTGCCAGATTCTGCCTTATAGAATTAAATTAGAAACTTAAATTGCATGAACATTTGGCCCTACACATATTGTTACTTCGACTGTTCCTTTTATCTTGTCAGATACCACAAACTTTGACAACTTTATTTGTGCTCACTCTGATGTATTCTCCAGTAGCACACATAAATGTACGTATTTGTCCCAATAGAGAATGTTATCTTATACCAGACACACTTGTGTTTTCATGTAAAGCTTCTTCATGGCTATCCAAGGAAATGATCGCATGAAATTTTTCTTTTCTTTTTCCTAGTGCCACAGTATTTCACCTAACGGGGAACAGTTACTCCTCTTCTTAACTGCCTCTGCTACAGACATCCCATTGGTTTTTCTGGCTGAGGACAAAATCCTGCAGTCAGGATTACTCAGACAAAGCTTACATTGAAATGAATAGTAGTGCTACTCACTTAAGGTTAAAAGCCCACTGTCTGTTTATGCAAAGAACAGATATACAAGGCCAAATTTTCAGCCAGTATAAATCAGCGTAGCCCCGCTACAATAGAACTGAATTAGTTTGCTTCAGCCAAGGAAGTGGTGCTACATGTGCTGCACTTTCATCCTATAAAGGACATATTTGATACATCAGGAAACCAGGCTGATGCTACAGCAGCCTTGTCAATTAAAAAAAGAAAAGAAACTTAAAAAACCTACTCCACAATGTTTGGACTCTTTTGGTCCAAATGTTGTATCTACTTATGATGAGAGAGCATATAACTAACCGCATTTCATCAAAGAGCAAACTTTGCAGGGCTCATACAAGATTCATTCCTGTTTACATTACATGTCATTGCTAGCAATTTCTTTTGCTGTTAACGTACTAAGAGCTGTGTTGCATCTTATGAAATCTATTTCAGTTTCAGAGTTGGGAAGAGGAGGACTACAAACTTTTCAAGGGAAAGGATTAGAAAGAAAGGCGCTAGAAGTCAGTGTGAAAATGAGCACTATCTAGAATAACAGAGAGCATGTCAGGCTGGTAAAGAAGAGAAGCATGGCACGTCGACAAAATTAAAAGGAAAAAAAAAGACTTTTCAAATTCAAACATCTATGTGCTATCAAGTATTGTGAAACTAAAACATTTTTAAAAATTTGCCAAAATAGGAAACTACTTGTCGGGCTTCAGTAATTTATATGCCGTTTGCTTAGATGAGAAAGTCAACATGGGGCAATGCTCTGATAATTAAAATATAACATGTCATGCATACACAATTACTTTAGGATCACATTTTTCTATGCCGCAAGCATAGTTTTATGCTTACCTGTAACAGAAAACAAGGAGAAAGTGCTAAAGAAAAGTTTATAAATTACAGACATTTTCTTGAGTGGAGAATTTCTACCCAACTGACTGTTTTTAAGCAGAAATGATGAAAACAAGAATATATTTAATTATTCTGTAAGACTAAATTGAAGCTGACCACTGCAGAAGATATTGGCGTAAGAAGAGTAAAGCATTAAGTTCTGGTTTATTTTCATTGATGACTACTATAGACAAAATATTCTAATTTGGGAAAGTCATTTTGGGATGAGTTCTATGCACCGCGATAAACCAGTTGGCCACGTAAAATGTTTTCAAAGAGGTTTTAAAAGTAGATATGCCAACTGATGATATTTTAGATCTTCTCTCTAAACACTATTCACTCAATATTTATGATACAGTACTTTTCATGGCTTTTAACAGATGAATTCTAGTATTTTGAGCAGGAAGGGCTAGACTAACAGATCTGTAGATGTCTCTTCCAACCTCAACTGTTCTATAATTCTATGATCTTTTCAAAGGAATAGGTTTGTACTTTTTAGCATGGTCTGTTTCAGGAAAAGATTCAGCTCAGATCTAATAGTCCAAACTGCACCTTTGCTCTTACATATACTGTTCATAAATAGTGAGATATCTTTGACAGCATGGAGTTACCTTGTGAGTTTTTTATTTCTGTAGTACTTGCACTACTGCATGTGGCTTGGTAGGGAAAACCCTAGGCTGACTAGGAGGCATTCTTGAACTTTAAATCTATGCTCTGATCATTTTATTTCTGTTGTTATAAATTTCATTTCTGTTGTATTCTGTTTCTAGCTCTAGTCTTACTTTTATCCTGCTATCTGTCTATGTGCAAACAACAATACTTCCAGGCTGTATTTTCTTCTCCTCGGTCAAAAATATGTTCAATAAATTTGCAAGGAACTTTTCAATTTTTGGTAGAACAAATGGCAACAAAGGTTCCCAGTCCTCTGTAATTACCCAGCCAAATCCGTACTTAGCGTATTACCAGACTGCATCTTTTCCGCTGCTCTTATCTGGTACAGTTTTTTCTAATATACAGCTTTTAGATCTGATGTATGGCAGGAGTGACCATATTGGTTCTCCAGTGGCAAGGGACTACTTAGTGATAATAGAGTACATTAGATAAGTATACAGAGAAAGCAAATGCTTGATTGCAGATTAAAAGGATAACAAGACAGTTGAGTGCTGGACTTTATGCAGGATATAAAGCATGTTTCACAGCAAGGAAGGACTACCCTACATAATGCATTTACCCTTGGTATCCAGGACTCTAAGTACAACTACAGCTACATTCTGTGTGAAAAGAAGCTCAGCAGGAAGACAATACAGCTCTTGCTGTTTCATGATTTCTCACCAGAATTGGAGCAACAATGCTTATTTCCTAATAGCTACCTAACTGCCCCTCTCTGTGACCTCATCTGTAGCAAATCTCAGATAAATCAGAGAGCACTCTTATTCAGCCCAGGGAGCATCATGGAGCAGGATCTTATATGGGCAATAACCATTCTTCGCTAACTACAAGCACATCCTCCTCTTAACAAAGGAGCTGGATGCTACAAGGCTGAGTACCACTGATAGACTTCAGCTTGAATCACACAAATTAGAAAAGAAAGGGATGTTCACAAAATTAGTTAAATATTTTCAGTAATGACAGAAATTTATAAAATAGTGAAGAAGAAGGAAATAGATACAGTCCTCTAGAGTGTTTTATAACTTGACTAAAGGTATCATGGATAGCAGGGACTTTACAGGCTGTCAGCATTAACATTAGCAGTTTTTAACCATGACCTGAGCTCTGACAAGCTGTTTCCACACTGTCAGTCTCTCTGCTTGAGCTGGCAAGTCATATATAGTAAAACTGTCCAGACTTTATCTGTGCAGTTACTTAAAAAGCCTATCTGGTGCATGTGCCTGTCCCACCAGTACGAAGAGAGCCTGGAAAAGTCTGAGTGACCTGTTAATCTGAGCAATCTTATTGGATAGTTAAAAACAAAACATCAAGATACATCACCAGGTTGGCTTGAGAATCCTCACTGCCTTTCTGTTTCAGCAGATTTTTTTAGAAAATTCCTCACTGCTGCTTAGTACAGGCATTGATTCAAATATTATTTATTAAAGAGTTAAATAAAAGGAATTTTACCATCTCGCCACCAAAATGTTCATTAAAAAAAAGTTGCTGACTAGAAGGTTCAAATGATTTACAAAGATTAGAAGGTACAAATGATTATACTCGTGATTTTCAGTGTTATCTGGAGTTTTTGCTATGTCTGTCTGTGAATGCAGTTACAATTTTCAAATCCTACCTGTGGGTATGATTGCTGGCCAGAAAAGCATAACAACTACCATGCACTTATAATTACACAGGAAGGAGGAATGAGTCTTTTGGACTGCAAGAGACTTGCAGCATGGTGATTTTGTCATGTCCCCAATCTGGACAGCAGAGTAGACACCAGGGAAGTCAGTTGCTACTCAGTCTAAATACAGAAAATAATGCTTAAATACTTTTACAAATCCTGAACTCACTCTATTGACCAGTTTATATCTGAGTAGATTTCTTCCTTATTTAATCAAAAGAGGTACTGAATTTCCTAAAAAATCCTAAATTTTCATTAAGAATAAATATACATTTAGAATTTCTAGCAGTACAAACCTCTGTTCGAATGCTATTAACAAAGGTTACAATTTCATATGGAAAACCTGGTACAGTCAGAATTTAAGGTGAAGATTCTAGGTTGTAACTAAAACATGTGTGCTTAAGGTAGTGTCAAAATAATCAACACTACATATTTGTATTTCCTTGTCAATACCTCAGCCTTAAAGGACTCAAGCTGGAAACCTCATATTTTCTTTCATCACTTCTCACAATACCACTATTCTCAAGCATTGTTCTTACCATTGTGTATACAAACAATTGCCTATGCATAGAATTACCCATCCCTTTACCTAGCCACTCTTTAACCTCTCAGCATGCAACCCCTCTCTCCACTTGAAGAACGATGCATTAAGCCACCTACAAAGTCCTTACTCACTCTGACAGGTTAGTGGTAAAGAAGAACCGCAAGGCATTGAGATGGGGTGGTCTTCAAACCTTTCTCAAAGCCCCAGGTAAACCTGGCCTTCAACACTTCCAGGAATGGGGCATCAAGAACTTCCCTGGGCAACCTGTTCCAGCGTCTCACCACCCTCATCACGAAAAATTTCTTTCTAATATCCAATCTAAGTCTAACCTCTTTCAGTTTAAAACCATTACTGTTTGTCCTATTGCAATAGGCCCTGATAGAAAGTTTGTCCCCATCTTTCTTATGGGTCTCTTCTAAGTACTGAAAGTATCCAATAAGGTCTCCTCAGAGCCTTCTCTTCTCTAGGCTGAACAACCCCAACTCATTCTGCTTTTCTTCGTAGAAAGCCTTCTGATCATCTTTGTGGTCCTCCTCTGGACTCGCTCCAATAGGTCCGTGTTTTTCCTGTGGTGAGGGTCTGGAGCTGGACACAATACTCACCAGACCAGAGCAGAGGGACAGAATCACCTCCCTCAACCTGCTGGTCACACTTCTGATGCAGCTCAGGATACACTTGTGCTGCAAATGCACGTAGCTGAGTCATGAGCTTCTCATCAAACAATATTTCAAAGTCCTCCTCAGGGTTATTCTCAATCCACTCTCTGCCCAGCCTGTACTGGTGCTTGGGATTGCCCTGACCCATGTGCAGGACCCTGCACTTAGCCTTTTTGAACATCATGAGGCTCGCAAAGGCCCACCTCTCAAGCCTGTCAGGGTCCCTCTGGATGGCATCCCTTTCCTCCAGTGTGTCAATCGTACCACACAAGTTGGTGTTGGAAAACTTGCTGAGGGTGCATTCAATTCCACAATCCATGTCACTGACAAAGACGTTAAACATCACTGATCTCAAGACAGGTCCCAATCCCAACCCCTGTGGAAGAGCACTCGTCATTGGTCTCTACTTAGACACTGAGCTGCTGACCACAACTCTTTGAGTGCGATCATCCAGCCAGTTCCTTATCCACCAAGTGGTCCATCCTTCAAATCCATATTTTTCCAATTTAGAGACAAGGATGTCTTGTGGGGCAGTGTCAAATGTTTTGCACAAGTCCAGGCAGATGGCTGTGAGTTACTTTTCCCTTATCCACCAACTCTGTAGTCCTGTTGTATAAGGCCACCAAATTCATCAGGCACAATTTGCCCTTAGTGAAGTCATGTTGGCTGTCACCAAACACCTCCCAACTTTCCACATGTCTTAGCATTGTTTTCCGGGAGGATCTGATCCATGAATTCCCAAATAAGTTGGGCAGTGGCTTAGCAAATTCATCTGCCAGTTCCCTCAGGACCTGCAGATGCATGTCATCAGGTACAATGGACTTCTGCACCTTCAGGTTCCTTAGGTGGTCTTGCACCTGATCTTCTATTACAGTGGGCCATTCTTGATTCTCCCAGTCCTTGCGTTTGCCTTCAACAACTTGGGCAGTGTGACTAGAGCCTTTGCTCTGAGGCAAAAAATCATTGACTACCTCAGCCTTCTCCATATCCTGGGTAACCAGATCTCCTGTTCCCTTGCAGAGTGGGCCCACATTCTCTCTAGTCTTCCTTTTATTGCCAATACACCTACAGAAGCTTTTCTTTTTGCCCTTAATGTCCCTAGCCAGATTTAATTATGTCAAGGCTTTAGCTTTCATAATCTGATCCCTGGCTGCTTGTACAACGCATCTGTATTACTCCTAGGCTACCCACCTTTGCTTCCACCCTCTGTAGGCTTCCTTTTTCTGTTTGAGTTGGTCCAGGATCTCCTTGTTGATTCATGCAGGTCTCCTCATGTTTTTACCTGAATTCCTCTTTGTTGGGATTCGTAACTTCTGAGCTTGGAGAAGGTGGTCCTTGAATATTAACCAGCTTTCTTCGTCCCCTCAGAAGTATCCCATGGTACTCTATCAAGTAGATGCCTGAAGAGGCCAAAGTCTGCTCTCCTGAAGTCCAGGGCAGCAAGCTTCCTGCATGCCCTCTTCATTGCACTAAGTATCTTGAACTCCACCATTTCATGGTCATTGCAGCCAAGGCTTCCCCTGAGATTCACATTCCCCACCAGCCCTTCTTTGTTGGTGAGAGCAAGGTCCAGCATAGCACCTCTCCTCTTTGGAGAAGGAAGTTATCATCAACACACTTCAGGAACATCCTGAATTGCTTATGCCCTACTGTTTTCCCTCCAACAGATATGAGAGTGGTTGAAGTCCCCCATGAGGTCTAGGGCTTGTGAACACGAGGCTGTGTCTATCTGTCTAAAGGGGGCCTCATACGCTTGGTCTTCCTGGTCAGGTATCCTGTAGCACACCCCTACTATAATGTCACCTGTTCCTGCCTTCCCTTTAATGCTGACCCATAAGATCTTGATTGGTTCCTCATCCATCCTCATCCATGGTGGAGGTCCATGTACTCCAGCAGGGTCACTGTCATAGAGGGCAACACTTTCTCCTTGTCCCCAACCCTGTCCTTCCTAAAGAGCCTATACCCTTCCATTCCAACACTGCTGTCATAGGAACCATCCCACCATGTCTCTGTGGTGTCAATAAAATCACAGCCCTGCAGATGTGCACACGTATTCTGTTCAATCCCCACTCTATGTACATTTACATAGAGGCATTTAAGTTGGGCCTCTGATGAAGCTGACTTACTGGCTGGAATTCCCCTGTGTTGCTTTTCAGATGGTCTCCTGACCTGTGTTCCTTCTCCAGGCCCTAGGCATCAAACTGGAAGGAGTGGCATGGACTGAAGCTCCTCTTCGCACACAGTTATAGTTTAAAGCTGTAGTTGCAAGTGACTCTTCAGTTGCAGATATAGGAAGGCAGGATCTGATCCTCCACCTACTAATACCTGATGGACCTTACTGAATTTAATTGAACTGATGGACTCAATGCAAAATTTTAAATTAGAAAGGGTTTCTCTCATTCTTGTTTCAATGTTATTGAGCTGAAAATCTGAAAGAGAATTCTTTTCTCTCTAGCAGATTTATGACATTGCTTGGTGGTTTGTTTGGTTTGTTTTATCCAATCATCAACGAACACCATCAGATCATAAGCTCAGATCTTCCAATAGTGCTTATACACAGTTGTCAACTGTTCTCATGTCTGAATTTCCTATGTAAAACAGGTAAAATCTGATTATCATATTTGGACAACATTGTCTAAAATTTAATGCTTTGAAAGCCATTTTGAATGTATAAAGGGAAAGTATTATAGAATTGCCATATTACAAACCACTAATTATTATCTAATAATGAAATGGTAGGACAACCTCACTGGATCTAAAAGCGCTAGCCCAAAATATTGGCTCTTGATTTTCAGTTTCTAAATCTAAACAGAAATTAACAGTTAGGAATTATTTTTATTTACCTGTGGACTAGAAGACTAAATTGAATCTTCCTTGAAACAAAACCTACTGAAACGCAATTCCATCTTCAAACTTGTGTTCCCTTCTAATTTGAAAATCTAATGTTGAACTCTGTATGTTCATACAGTGGAATGCAACAAAAGAAATGACAAATGAACCATTTAAAGCACCCACACAGAAACTGGCTTGAGTAGATATTCAGACTTGTCTTGAAGTATGCTCTTAGGTATGTGTGCTGTTATCTCTGAAAGGTAAGCTACTAATTATCATAAAGGTCTTTGTGTCCTCACCCACCCACTAAATAGCAGAGCAAGCAACTGATAAATCAACTAAGCCCATAGCTCTTCACATTGAGAAATATTAGCAGGAGAACACAAGACATGTAAGGTTTGTTTTTTTCTTTTTACATTTTGTATAGTTTATGCGTAAATCTAGTCAGATTCAAGAAGGAGTTTTTTATTAGTTTTACTCTGCTTCTAATTAGTCTCATTTTTTTCACTGGGATTACTCCTGTATAAGTTTTTACCGTGCACCCTCAAGGAAAAGAAAAGCCAGTGACCTTGAAAGGAAAGCACTGGAGGGCAAAGGTTTTTTAATCCTAAGGTTACTTCTCAGTATCATTCCAGAGTTAGAACAAAGGTTCTTTTTTCGGAGCCAGTTGTTCAACCATCAGACTGCTGGGAGACAGTGAAGCCAAAAGATCACAAACAAAACAACAGTTGATACTGGAGCTGGTCACAGCAAAATTTGTGCAAGGGAGGTCATTGTTCTGAAGGCTGTCAACTGGGACACACTTTGAAATCTGTAATTGCTGCTTTGCAAGAAATGTCTTCACTAAATGTCCTTTGTCAGAGGTTAAGGAAAGGGGACAAACAAATTTCTTATTAGAGGTCAACTTTCTCGAATTGTAAATAAAATGGTAGCAACAGGCCAGCAAACTTCTGTACCCTGAATACTGCTTTCCAAGTGAAGGACAATAATTAGTGGAAAAATGTAAAGTTGCTGAGCTGTTCTTTAACATTTCTGAATTTATTTATAGTGAAGAAGAGCATGTTCTAAATATCAGTAGTAGCTTTTATTAATGAGGATTCCTCTAATCTTTTCCATGCTGGAAATAAGGTGTTAACAGTTCTAAAATGAAATAGTACCTAAACCACAACTCAGTCATTTTCTTCATAGTTCAAAATTATTTGCATAAGATATATCACCCTTTACAAATATTTACTTTGCTACAGCCAAAGACACTGCAAATTATATGTGATGGATTTGAACTCTTGTCTTTCACACTTGTCTTTGAGGCTGTCTTTCATTCTTGCTGGATTTCAGAAAGACGAAGAGAGAAAAATAATTTCTTTCTCGAATAAGATCCGAAGTAAGCTTCAAAGTGAAAGACCTGAATTCTACCTATAAAATTTGATTATAGCCTGATTAAAAAGATGAGGGAGAAAAAGGAGCTGTATTCATGGGCTCATTACAGGCACAAAAAGGGGATGCTCATACAGACCACAGAGAATTTAAAAGATTTATTTATGATGTATTACTGTAATTTTTAATTTAGACATGCAAATTTTTTAATTTGCACTGACTGCTTTGCCTTAATGGTTTTGATTAATACTTGGAGGTAGTGTTTGTGAAAGAGATTTATACTGTGATTCATCTGCAAAATAATCAAATCATTACCAGCTAATGACAAAGCTGTGAAAAATGATATAGATATTGTGTAACTCCCAGCTATGGCAGTGCACGTGAAGGTACTCAATACTTCCA
The DNA here is from genome assembly GCA_033558235.1 of Neomorphus geoffroyi. Taxonomy (NCBI): domain Eukaryota; kingdom Metazoa; phylum Chordata; class Aves; order Cuculiformes; family Neomorphidae; genus Neomorphus; species Neomorphus geoffroyi. The sequence continues at coordinate 7,965,430 of JAUMJM010000004.1, forward strand.
GTAGATATGGACTTGTGTTAATAACTGCTCAGAAGTTTGCTCTAGGTTCCGTCTAACTTGATAACAAAAACCATTGATTTTGATAAAGTTGTTTGACAAAAGTAGCATTGATCAACATCCATGAACCCTACAATCAAGTGGACATGCCAAGGTTGGAGATACCTCTTCTCTTGACCCAGAAAGGAAACCCCATAGAAATTTTTACCTGCATCTTACTTTAGTATTCACAAAGGATAAGGTCCTGTGATAGATAAAGCAGTCCTTGACAATAACAACAGGAGCTGATAATGTCTGTGACTTGCATTAATAAAAAAATTTAAAAATTATAGCCTGTAGCTTTCTAGGCATTTTGCAATTATATCTTTCTCACTTCCTGTCATGGATTTCTCCCCTCATTTTCTTCTCTGGGAAATATTTTACTGTAAGACTAATGAAAGAACCACCGGGCTGCTAATAAATGATATTGTTTGCAGCACAAGTGCCTATACACAGATATACATGCACACATGATCCAGAGTCTTAGAACTATGTTTGTCTGGAGTTATTGTCAAAATAACCCCATAAAATTAGCTATCCAGACATTGTTTTGATTTTTACAGGTTTACAGGAGATTTTCCTTTTTTAAAAAAAATAAAAATAAATAATTTTTCTAAAGTGTAGGTGAATCAGAACTTTCTTCTGGAAAACAGAAAGAAAACAGGAACAGAAACTAGTTGCTTACCAGGCTGTAAATTTATAGCTATAAACCGATCTAGATCAACAGATGTAAACTAGAGTAGATCTATTAAACCCAGTAACATTATATGGCTTTAAACTACCTGTTAATCTGGTCCCTTTGGTTCCAAGTAGTTTCACCTCAGCACTGAAATGCAATTTAACTTCATGTTGTTGCCTCTGTCCTTCCCCTTGACAAACCATACCTTACTGATACTTCACTTATATTCAGTGTTGATTCAGTTCAGTTTACTGATCTGGCAGAAAACTCACACGTAAAATACAGTTCGTTTACTGATGTGATTCACTCTTTAGCTGCACAATTGCTATAGTTGAGGAAAGGGAAGTAATGGGAGGATGTGGGTGGGGAAGGCAGCAGACTGCCCTTTGGACAGCAAGCTTGTTGTTAAGTCAGGTCAAGAAATAAAGTCCCCTTTATTACTCCGGGGTGTATAGTGGGATCTCCAGGCAAATGCAAGTTCCACAGAATGCATCCACATTTCTAAGCTCCCATTTTCTAAGCCATGTCACTGCCAAACCTCTTCATAATCATAAATCTATCCTCTGAAGTTTCTTAATGCATGATTCATGCTTTCTGTGTCTCTCCACAACAGCCTCTAAAATTTAAACAGCCGGCTTATGGATCAAAAGTAACATTTTCTTGTCTGCCAAACTCTCCTATAAAAATGCTTAGTTGTGTGATACAGTGATTCAGATATTATCACTTGACTATCAAAACCTAGCCAACTCCCCATGTTGGAGGAAGGCCAGTCTGTTGTGCATATATTCAGGTTTTGAATCCCATGAGTCTATACAACCTATGTACCTTTCTCCGAGCACAAACTTGAAGTATCTGAGTTCACATATCAACTTAGACAACTGATGGGTGAGCAAACGAAAGCCTGACCTACTATGAGTCAAATAAATTCTTCCTTCCCAGGCAAGGTTCAAACCAAAGCCATTCCTACACCACAGCTGACTTTCCCCATCTGGAGAAGCAGTCTACAGAGCGAGCCGAATTCTAACTATGAGAAGCCAGGAAAGTTGAGCTTAAATGTGAGCTTAAATCTAAATTAATGCAATAGAATAGAAGTGTTTACTGAGTCTCTAAATCCCTTTTGTTGAACTAGAACCATGCCACACTGAAGAGGACTTCTCTCTAGAACAGAATGGCAAGTCTATTCACTTTACCATTGCGCTCAACTCTGCAGCTCTGCTTTCCGCAATGCCCTTTGCAGTCCCTCAGCTGTTTATTCATTCTGCCTCAGCTTTTGCATTACTGTGGTTGCTTCTGCTCTCACTGTTCTGGGTAAGGAGAATTCTGCAGAAACAGACTTGCATGTGCAGTGGAGTAAATGAAAGCAGGGGGCAACCTGAGGTTTAAAAATCATCTACACAAACATGTCAAGGAAAAATGTGTTTGTTCTACATAAATACGCAGTGACACAATGTGAGTTACCTTAGGAAGTGCCTAGATGGTGCTGTGTGGTGGCTTGCTGGCTGCGTGTTGCTGTATCTACTCAACTCTTATTCCTGAGAATGTCTTCACGTGTATAGATGTTAGCAAAATTGAGCCACCTCTCATTCAGCATTACTTATCTGTGCCACCAAACAATTCATTAGACATAATTTGAAGCATCGATCACATCGAGGAGTAACACTTTCACTGAGGTCAGTTTAATGCCCTGCAATTACTAAAAAAACATTAATTTTCTCTCCTGAAAAAAGGGGCTAGAGTAAAATTACTGATTGCGGCTTCATGAAACCCACTGGTTTCAATACCTATCAGTCATTCATTCCTCTGAACTATAGGCACTGATTTTTTTGGCCTGGTCGATCTGCAAAAACGAACATTGTGAAAATTTATATATCTGGGCTAGATCTGCAAAGTGATTTGACAAATGTTAAATGTTGCAAATATTCCAATACCTGTGTTACAAAGTTATGCAGTCTGGTTTGTGTTGCTTGCATAGAGAATTTGGCACCTATGAACAGGATGCACAGAAGCCAACAAGCTAAGCGCAGAGCTGCTGAAACAAATGCTGACAGAAAGAAGGATTTGGGCTATACAACTCAAATGCCAGGTAATTCTAACTCATCTGTAAGGTTCTACACCTGGTTTGAGGCAATCCATTTTCAATGCTGGCTGGGAGATGACGTGATTGAGAGCAGCCCTGCGGAGAAGTACTTGGGGGTGCTGGTTGATGAGAAGCTTAACATGAGCCAGCAATGTGCGCTCGCAGCCCAGAAGGCCAACTGTGTCCTGGGCTGCATCAAAAGAGGAGTGACCAGCAGGGAGGGAGGAGATTCTCCCCCTCTACTCCACTCTTGTGAGACCCCACCTGGAATACTCTGTCCAGTTCTGGAATTCCCAACACAAGAAGGGTATGGACCTGTTAGAACAGGTCCAGAGGAGGGTCACAAAGATGATCAGGGGGCTGGAGCATCTCTGCTGTGAGGACAGGCTGAGAGAGTTGGGGTTGTTCAGCCTGGAGAAGAGAAAGCACCAGGTGGACCTCATAGCAGCCTTCCAGTACCTGACGGGGGCTACAAGAAAGCTGGGGAGGGACTTTTTACAAAGGCTTGTAGTGATAGGACAAGGGGGAATGGCTTTAAATTGGGAGGCAGAAGATTTGGATTAGATATTAGGAAGAAATTTTTCACAATGAAGATGGTGAGACACTGGCACAGGAAGTTGTTGGCGCCCCCTCCCTGGCAGTGTTCAAGGCCAGGCTGGGTGGGGCCTTGAGCAGCCTGGTCTGGTGAGAGGTGTCTGGAGGGTTGGAACTGGATGGGCTTCAAAGTCCCTTCCAACCCAAACCATTCCATGATTCTATGAGATAAAGATCTAAGTAAGGTGCATGTGCAAACTTCCTCATGGCATAAATTTTGCTGCTGTTACAAATTCAGCAGCTCAAATTTAGGTGCCTAGTAAATCTGGGCACTTTCAGAGTTGGCAAGAACCTGAGCTTTAAGTTTTAAGGATTCTAATCTATGTCCCTTTGAAGATATTCTCAATTACATCCACAAAAAAGCTCCTACAATCTGTCCTAATTCAAAACCCAGAGAACAAAGTGGAGTTTTTTAGACCCAACTACTACCTTATTATTCAATAAAAAGTAGTGCTTAAAATATATAATGTGCACATTTAATAATTAACAATTTGCATTTGGGCTTTCTTTAGCCAAACTTTTTACAGCATCTTGGTATATGACCATTTCTTGGGAGATTTTTCTACTGGTAAATATTTCATATATCAGGAAATCTTAAAAGGAATTCAGTTTACATCTTTACCACAGTGGTCTCTACCATGTATCCACCATTAAAAATAAGGAGGAGAGAATTCATGCCAGTAATATATTGCTACGGTATAGCCTCAGGTTAAGACACCTGCAAAGTTTTGAAGAGGGTATAAGATTATTGATATAAGGTGGTAAAATTTAGTGAATCTGAGAAGGTTTTTTGTAGAAAAAGAATACTTTTTGCCTTCTCGCATGAGAATTTGGCTTGTTGTTACTGATTTCTTATTTAGAAAACTATATTTTGTTTCCTTGTCCCTAGTCATGCCACAGCTGGACAAACACACACATTCATGTAAAACACCATGCTATTATCCTTGATAAAGTTTAATTTAATATATTAAATGGAGTTTCTAGGGTTTTAAAAATATTTTATCTTCATGTAGTGTTCTTTATATGTTGAAAAAACCCCGCAATTAAGAAACACAATCTTCAATATTTAGAACCAGTAAAATATTCAAATTGTGCAAGACTTGAAGACACCTATACTGGAACACTTAAGCTACTAAAGCCAAGTAAGAATTGCAAGTATCCAATGGGCTTCATTAATCAAGGCACTTATGAGACACGGATATAGCCTATATGAGGCAGGGTGGTAGTGGCAAAGGACCAGAAATTCTGTCTTCTTTAACATAATCAATATGAACAATTCATTTCACATTGTTGCAACTGGATGGAGCTTCAGTCCATCTAGAATGCCCATATTGTTAACATCATGTCCTTTTACAATTTCAAAAAGAGATTCCAAGTATTTCTGCTCTATATGACCAGGCAGATCATAATGAGTTTATACCATTGATACGCAAAATCCATTGGTTTCAGTCTACGTGCAGATGAGTGAATCTGTGTGGTAGATTTGTTTCTCATAGTTCACTAATCTCCTTTTGAGTCTGTGAGATGCCAAAATTCAGTTTGAAACTAAGACTTTTCTCTGATCCATCAAACCCCCACTAATTTGCAAATGATTCACTCTGAGAACAGCCAGTTTGAGTTGTGAAAATCTTAACTGCCTTCAGGTAAAAATTATGTTGGAAATCAGGGACAGAAAGAAAAAAAAAAAAAACATGAAAAATTTGCATATATCTTCAGTGACTTTTCCAACATGTGTGAAACCTCAATCAGTTTAATTTTGGTTTTCATTACCAAAAGAAAAAAAGAAAATAAATAGATACAAAGACATCATACAATTTCACTTAAGAAATGAAGGAAAAAGTATATAATAAATTAACAAATACTTTGTAAAGCCTCCTTTTATTTCCAGAAATACATGTCCTGTATTATTGTAGCTGGTTTGGATCTGTCCAGAGGAGGATATGTTGATTTAAAAGTTCTGAAGAAAACTTCAGCACAGTAGGTCACTAATGGCAATAGCCCAGCTGCAGCATCACCGAGTTAAGACGTTAGCAAGCACTTGAAACCTGGCGTACAATTGGTTTGTAGAAGAGCAGTACTGTCAAACACAGCCATACAGACAAGGCTCCATTTGGAAGATTTCATGCATGCTCTGTGCCACATGTCACCAGGCTCCACTAGCCACCAAACACTTCCTTTGGTGCTCTAACAAACTCATAACCAAACAGTAGTTTACAGAAGTGTGAAGCACCACAAGACGAGAACTGGAGAGGCTCTCCCCAATAGCAGATTGCTGAGATTTGATAGATCACCTCAATGACTGTAGCAACTAAATAATACCCAAACCTTAAAGAAAGGCAAAAGAAAGGAAACATCTTCCTGTCAATCTGACTGTGCTGGGGAAGAGGGAGAGAATTTCTACGTAGGAAGGGAGGAAGTAAAGAACTTACTTCTTGGTCCCTTTGAGACACCAGTAGAAACTCTGGAATATGTCGGCAACACGAGGAGGATGCCTACAAATTGCAGTTCAGTCTTACAGCAGTTTCTGTCATTCGCAACACCACATTGGATATCCAAAAACTTGTATCGCAGTTTCCCTGTTTCAGAAGTTCTCTTGCTTAAGCACACAAACTCTTCCATAAGTAACTATGTTCAAGCAATTTCAGTTATTTACATTGTTATTATATGAAAAAAAGAGAACTCCAAGAGTTGTTAGAAACTTTCTGCTAATATCCACTCTATTCATAATACTTTTAGAACCAATCCTCTAGTATCACTATTGCCTTTTCAGTTAAATAGCTGTTCTTTAACACTTAATCCTGAATATCTTTCTGAAGAATCATCCTGTCTTCTCTCAATCTTTGTCTACGCTAAACAAACCTCATTTAATCGCTCTTCATGAATTTAACTCTCCATTTCTATAAACATACTAGTAGTTTTTCTCTGCTTCCACTTTAAGTACACCTTCCGTGAACACAAGTGACCAGAAATTTATATAAATTAAATGAGACCTTGTCAGTGCTTTGAACAAGGAAATAAAATGAAAATGCCTTGGATGACAGTGTGTCTTACAATTATAACAGATTTTGCAATTACAATACACTTCCAAAGTTGCTCTGCATGACAAGTGATAGTCATCATTCAGGAAAATTAGTGTGTCCATATTTCTTTTCCATTGTCTTCAACTGATAAATACACATTATATTCAAGAAAAAAAATCTAGTTAGTTGTACTTAAATCCCTGGCTTTGCAATCTGTGTTATTAAATTTCATCTCATATCACCTCATCACTTGCATCAACAAAATCATCTGGTTTCTCCTTACCTGATGATCCAGCCCTTTGTTAAGATAATGCTCCCTGTTTTGTTATCTGTACATCTCATGGATACCCATGTATTTCTTAATCCTGTATTTCCTGTATCAATATGTGAAAAGGGATGGTTCTTAAGACCAACCATGAAAATATTTGCAATAGTGTCTCCATTTGGAGCTCCTTATTCTTCTGAAAGTTCTCCTGTAAAAATAATTACTATCATCAAGAATAAAGTTCAATCCGTAATAATTGTCTAAGAAATCTGTTATCTAATTTGAAAATATTCTGGGTTAATCTAAGATGACCTTCCTCTCTGAAAACAATGCTGTAATTAAACTGTATTCGATTTGTCTTCATTTTCTTTCCTTTAAAATCTCATCTAAGACTGTATAATGCTAAAATCCTGTTTACAGATCTAATGTTGCCCAGATCACCTTTTTGCTTTGCTTTTTAGATATAGATACCATATTGGTTGTTCTCAATCTTTGCATAGGACTTTTAAATATGCATATTAAAAATTAAAAATTTCTTGGCACTAGATTTGTAGACATTGTCTTTATAAAGACTGGATGTTGTTCAGATTTTCCGATTTTGAATTATAGGAGCCTAATTTTTGCTTTTACTTGGATATAGTTACTATTGGTCTATCCTCCTTTTCTTTAGATACCTTTTGTTGTTGTAGATTGAAATTGTTCAAAACAATCATGCAGCTCTGAAAATTCTTCAACTTCAAAAGGCTTTTGGAATGTATCATTCAGTTTGTTATATTTAAAAGAGTAATGAAGAAACTTCATGTCACTGATCTTCACACTACTCTTGTGGAGAGAGATTGGGAAACTTGAAAACCTTAGAATCATCTCTTAAGAAAGCAAGAAAACATTAACCTCCAGAACTGGATCTATTGTAATACAGAGACTTATAAACATGAAAAAAATTCAAATGACAGAACATCTCCTGATCTGCATGGCCTTAGAGGAACCATCAAATGACGAGTATCTAGGCAGAGCAACAACTTGAATCTGTGACTGAATGTGGAAAGAAAGAATAGTTGTGGTGGATAGGCAAGGAGAAGTGATCTATCATTATCCTCTTTAGGCATCACCTCTACTTAATCCAGTACTTGGTTAGACTTACCTCCTTCCTTTGATGACCCACCATCAGTGTACAGAAGAACCAGTTTCTTCCAGTTTTTGTTTATATGATTAAAAAACTTAATTCACTTATTTTCTGGACTAATTCAGAAAACTTAAGAACAATTTAATTTGATTTCTATGAAGGCAGTTTTTTGAAGACGAACAACATCTTAAAGAGTAAAGAGTTTACAAATGGTAAACTCTTTGTTCATCCTAAGAATTCTGTACTTTACTTTCCAGTTTTTCCACTCATGTTTAACAGTATCATTGCCCCTTTGAATTAAAATAATTCCATGTCTGATTAATGCTCCCCAGTATTAAAATTCTCAAGCCCTGAATCCAACTCCTCAATCTAGTAACTAACCTACTATGTATCCCAAATGTGCCTTTATAAAATCCCAACCTTTGATTATGGCCTTTACTACTGTAGTAGTTAACCATCTCAAAACCACTGATAAATCTACCTTTCTAATTCCTCTTTAAAAGGAAAATACTATCACTGTTTTATAAGAAGAAGGTAAGGTAAATGGTTTTCCTGAAGGATCCATGGCTGAAGAACCAAATCCAGTTCCTAAAAATACCATACGTGTGATATTCTTATTCAAATTTGATGTGAATATGGGTTAAAGGTATGCACTGGGCACAACAGTAGTCATCTAAACGTGAAATATAAACTTTAACCTACTAAGTTTCTCTCAATTGTACCCCACCCATTAGTTGAAGGTACTTTTTTTTCTTAATTCTGTATGTCTCTTTAACAAATATAATTTTTACCTGCTTATGCAATCTGCAGCAACTTGAGATTTCAGGGTGTACACTAAGTGCTTCAAAAAGCACGTATGTTCAAATCAGAATGTGATATAAAAGAAAGCACACTGATATAGTTGCTGATGTATTTTGTTTCTGTCTGTAGTTCTTGCATAATATCAGTGCTTGGACTCCTCTCAGTTCTTTGGAAGTTATGGTTCCTTGGGGCCATGGAGATAACAACAGCAAACCCAAACCACCTGGAGACAGCATTTAGTAGATGATTAACCCAATGGTGAATCAGAATGTTTGAAACAGAAACAAGAAAACATCAGGAAATAACTTGCATTGTACGGCTGGGAACCTGGAGTGAAATCCTGGCCATGTCAAAGTTAATGCTTAATTCAGAAGTTCATTCTTGATATTTATGATCATTCCTGAATAGTTCTAGTGTCATTTATTTCATTTATGACAAAGTCTGAGATGAGAAAATGATATGGGACAGTGTATCAGTCAACATAAAAGTCATGCACATACCTGTTTGCTTCTGTGTACTTGCATTTGTTAGAAATTTATAAAGATTCTGCTTAGTGATAATAGGAATAAGAAACCTGTAGAAACTTACCTCTTCTTCCTTTAATGCTGAGTCAACTTTTTTTCTTGGAATAGCTACACTAACTGAACAACCAATGTGGGAGAACAATAAAATTACTCATTGTGGCTTTGTTTATTGCAAAAGCACCGAATAAGAAACCAGTGTCAATCAAGTCTTAATATCTGTTGCTAGGAGAACAAATTAGGAGAAGCTTACAGCAGTCAAATGCCAAGGATGTTCCCCTGGTGTCAACACAGAGAGCATGCTCAATAGAATCCACCTGGCTTTATCAGAGCTGGCAATCTTCCATATCTCCAACAGGCAGTCATTTGGGTTTCCTCTATGTGAGCTGAGATGGGGTGGAGGGTCAAAGTCTGAGTAGGCTCAAGGCTAAATATTTTCAATGGGTGCCAACTTTTGAGAGACATGAAGAGACTCCATGAACAACACTTGTGGAGCTGCAGTCTCCACTGAGCAAATTCTCAGATAATTTTTGGCATGTATGTTTGCAATATTTTCTTATCTATGTTTGACCTTATTCATGCTAGCAAGCTTCTGTATTTAAAGGAGACCTGAAGTTTAGGGGTGGAGCCATGTCTTTGGATTTTTTTGGAACAGACAAATACATAACATTGGTAGGAAGAGGAATATGGGGGAGGTGAGCAAGAGGAAGTAACATAGGAACTTTTAGCATTCTCCGTTGCCATCTTGATGATATGGGTTTTGTCAAGCCTGAAGTCAAGAAGCCAGCAGGCTCCCTCTGAGCACAGCCTTGAATTGAAGCACAATTGTGTTTCACTGTAAAGTCACTGAGAGTTCTCGTGATGATCTACATAAATTAGGCATGTGCCTAAATGTGATGCTGGACTATGAAAATTCCATTTAGAAAATACCAGGAGGTTTTGGAAGATGTTAATAAGTGAAATCTTGGTGCTTTTTTTTCCTAATTTTTTTAATAATGTCTCTGTACTACTTTTGTATCATAAAGCTCTCTGAACTGGAGGTCTCTGGTAAAACTCTGGGAGAATAAAAAAACCTTCAAGACAGCAGCATAGTAGGTAATGTCAAATTAAAAATAAAAAAACCACAAACCTCCAGTAAAATAAAAAAAAAGCAAACCAAATCACATTTCTCCCTGTTTCAAGAAAGAAGGTTTTTCTTTATTTTTTTACTGAAACTATTAAGTAAATATGCTTGTATTTTACAAGTGTGCTTGCTGCAAAAAGTGCAATCTATTTGTACCGCAGAGAGAATGAAGGACTTAATGCTTAAAGGCACAAAAAGGGTGTGTAATAGGATTCTGGCATCTCCCCAGACAGCTTGCAGACAAATTCAGAGACGAACAGAGAAGTATCCTTTTTGAAGTATATTTGGCCAAGGTCTCATTCACAAACAGATAAAACCAACACATTTCTGCATGATAAGGGTCAGCAGAATAGCGTATTAGTTTGAGAAGAGAACCCATCTGCAATTTTCTTATATAAAAATATACGAGGACACAACAGGAAAGCTGTCAGCATGACAGTTGGAGGATTCTGCCAAGGAGCCAGATGCTAGTGTCAGAAGAACATGTTCCACAGCTTGGCATCTGGGTTCTCTCATTGCCCTCCAAGAAGGAAGAAAAGGAGGAGTGATAAGATATGCCTAAATGAATAAAACTACAAGCAATTCCACCACCACCCCCAACATGCTCAGATCACCCCTTCTTTTAGAAAATCCTCAGCTACATGTTCTCCTACATCTTTTAAATTAAAATGGAAGGTGATAAATTTAACCCACTTATGTTTTAGTATGTTTAAACAGCATTCACAGTTCTGAATACGTCTCACGTGATTTTAACTGCTCATGAGTGTAGCTGTGCAATTTATTTTATTATTTTTGCTGGTTTTCCACAATTTTGCTACAGAATACATTTCAAGCTCAATTTTTATCCCGTGTCATTCTTGGGAAGGGAAGGATATAATACCACATTTATGGTTGAAAGCTAAGAATAATTACAACTATTCTTTCTCTGAATATTGACTAATTGAGGAGAGCTCAGAAATATCCAGGGCAAAGTGCTAAGAGTGAGTTTAAGACTCAACAAGTTCATGAAGCACTATAGGGAATCACCTTATTACTGGAGGAAAATGCAGTTCTTAAGATAACTTCGAGAAAGCCTCAGCTGCCACACAGCTCCCATAAAGATTCTGGTCATAGATTAGCAAAGCTAAGGATGTGTTCATAGTCCCAGGTCCTCTAGTCACATCTCCTCATCACATTCCTTTTCACTATGATGTCCGAAAGTGCCAATCTTGACTCAATTCTGAGCTGCTTCCGGACCTCTGTCTTTTGTCTGATGACCAGCTCTGATTAAGGAGGATGGAGCAGTCCTTTCAGTAAGCTGGTTGTATCCCATGTAAATCTTTAACAACAAAGACCAAACTCCTGATGTTTTTGAGGTCTATGTGAAAAGACATAAGAAGGCAGGCATCATGTACTTTCACCTGCCTTGTAAAATAAACTATCTCTTCTCATCTGAGCCAACAGAAGCTTTTAGGATTGGATATTTCAGAATTGCAAATGGCATTCATCCGCATACCGTACTCTGGACAGACGTGTTGTAATCACCACTTACACTGATCTTCTAGAGGACATAGGACTGGCTTCCACCTGATTCAGACACAACAGAAGATGATTGATCTCTCTATACTTATTTAAAAGCACTGTAAGTCACTTCCGGTATGAGTCCATTCCCAGAATGCTGAAGCAGAGGGAATGAGGCAAAAGTCCTGTACTTCACAAGAAGTTTAATTCCCACTCCATGCAATTGTGTCTGGCATAGTTGTGCCATGATTTCAGAAGCAATGACTGAACACTTTCAGGTGTCATTCTCCCTACTTCTCCTTCAAGGCAGCACCTACAAAATGATGAGTGGAAATGCTTTTTCAAGCAACAGAGGGGAATTCAGAAAATAGTATTTCAAGCTCCATTCCAAGTAGTGTTGTTGTTAACAGACTGCCAGAAAGTCTGTTATAACTCACTATGGGGACAGAAGGAGAAGCAAAGAAAACTATCATATTACCTATTTTTTGGATGCACAATAAAATATGCACTTAGGATAAAAACTTATGGTGCTTGACCTTCAAATTAAGGAAGTGCTATCCACACAAACAGTCAAAAATTCTTTAAAATTGAAGCTTATATCTGAAAAGCAATTCTCCACATTTGTTGTGCCTAAATGACTTCAGGAAAATCTTTGCTTGGCTGAGAAATCAAAAGGTGATTTTAGTCACTCTATATTTTAAAATCCATTTGAGATCTGAAAATCAAAATGTTCTTGCTGCCACTTCCATCAGCACTGGAAATAAAGCGTCTGTTGTTACAACCACTCCAATGATAGGATGTGGGACATGAGGTGAAAGAGATCTCGGCTCAGACTTCTACAGCTGCCGTTCCTTCAGTAGAGCTTTCAATATAGTAGGAAAACTTGCTTTCAATCGAGTCAATGGAAATGGTGCAAAAGCATATATGGGAAACAAATGAAGAAAAGGTCCAGTTCTACAATAACATTTTCCTATTTTAATTTAATTTTCATGGCCAAATTTGCCTACATTATGTTCTTGCTCTTAATGATGGGATATAGAGCTGACTTTAACTAATTTCCAAAGATGTTGTTTCCTCATCTCTTAAGTAACACTCAAGAAAAAAATTGAAAAATCAGATCAGCTAGAGCTGACCTCAAAATTAAACTTCCTACTGAACACAGAACTAAATCAGATCCAAAAAGATAGAAAATCTTGGTTACTAATTTATTCTATTGTCATGTTCCATGAAATGCGATATATTCAAATGATATTATCAAGTCCATTGTTTATTTTAATCGCCTTTTTCTTTTTATGAAGAGAAAAAAAATGTCTGACCTTGTCAAGCCAAGGCTGTTCAGCTCTATTTCAGTTTACTGTCAGGACAGGACAAATACTGATCTTGACACCTCTTGGAAAGACACCAATAAAAAGAGATCTAGATACATCAACACTTATTATTACACAAGTGCTAGCACAACTTCATGAAAGAAAATATTCAGTATAAAAATCTGTGCAAATGACAAAACAGCAAGAGGCCAGAAATGCATAAGAAGCAGCAGTACTATGATCAAAGTTTGGGGACAGTTTTCATCAAAATACTGAGATTCTGATAGGATTAATCTGACATGGAAAACTCTCCATGATGCGAGACACTAACAAAGCCTCAAACAAAAGCAGAACAAAGCAGGAATGGGATGACCAGAGCAAGTTAATAACCAGGTAGTTTTTTCAACAAAGCATTAGGACTGCATTTGTTGATTCCCTGCTACATCATTCTAAAAACTTCTTCCAAAATGCCCCCCAAAAATCTCACCTGCAGCCTGAGCAGAACTTTGACACACTGTGCAAGCATCATGGTAGTGCTGGTGGAAATTAAAAGCTGCTTTGGAGAACTAGAGTAGCTGAAAATCTACTGTCTTCTGTAACCAGCTGGCAGATCGTTAAGGATGCTTTCCATAGAGTGCAAGAGCTCTTGATTCCCATGTGAAATAAATCAGGAAAGGAAGGCAAGAGACCAGCATGGCTGTGTTGAAACCAAAAGGTCAAACTAAAGGGCAAGAAGGAAATACATGAACAGCAAAAGCAGGGGCAGGTATACCAGAAAGAATATAGCGACATTGCATAGTTGTGTGGGAATACGGTCAGGATGGTGAAGGCGTGGATGGAGCTTAACTTCTCAAGGGATGCAAAAAATAATAATACGAGCTTTTACAGGTATGCCAGCCAGAAAAGGAAGGTCAAAGAAAGTGTATACACACACCCCCCTCCGATGAATATGACTAGCAAACCGGTAACAACTAACAAGGAGAAGGCTGAGGTACTCAACAACTTTTTTGCCTCAGTACTCTCTGGCAACCTCTCTTTCCACACTTCTCAAGTAGAGGGACCACAAGGCAGAGACCGAGGGAGCCACGTCCCTCCCACTGTAAAAGAAGATCAGGTTTGTGAACACCTGAGGAACAGGAACAAATATAACTCCATGAGACCTGATGAGATGCATGCCAGAGTCCCAAGGGAACTGGCTGATGTGGTTGCCAAGCCACTCTCCGTGACATTTGAAAAGTCATGACAGCCAGGCAAAGTCCCTGGTGACTGGAAAAATGGAAACATTGCACTGATTTTTAAAGAGGGTAGAAAGGAGGACCGTGGGAATTACCAATCTGTCAGCCTCACCTGTGTGCCTGGGAAGATCATGGAATGGATCCTCCTAGAAGCTATGCTAAGGCATGTGGCAGACAGAGAGTGATTTGAGACAGCCAGTATGGCTTTACCAAGGGCAAGTCCTACCTGATCAACCTAGTGGCCTTCTATAATGGAGTATCAACATCAGAGTGCAAGGGAAGATCTATGGATATTGTCTATCTGAATTTCTGTAAGGCATTTGACAAGGTCCCCCCCAACATCCTTCTCTCTAAATAGCAAAGATACATATTTGACAGGTGAACTGTTTGGTAAACGAGGAATTGGTTGGATGGTTGTACCCAGAATGTAGTGGTAAATGGCTAGATATCCAGAAGGTCATAAGTGCAGTCCCTCAGGGGTCCCTGCTGGGACCAGTGATGTCAAATACCTTCATCAATGACACAGAAGGATTGAGTGCACTCTCAGCAAGTTTGCTAATGACACCAAACTGAGTGGTGGTGTTGATGTGCCTGAGGGATGAGATGCAATCCTGAGGGTCGTGGAAAAGCTTGAAAAGTGGACCTATGGGAACCTCATGAGGTTCAAGAATGTCAAGTGCAAGGTCCTGCATCTGCTTCAGGGCAAACCCTGGTATCAACACAGGCTAGGAGATGAAGAGATTGAAAACAACTTTGCAGAGAAGGACATGAGGGTACTGGTGAATGAAAAGCTAGATATGAGCCAGCTATGTGCACTCATGGCCCAGAAGGCCAACCACAGCCTGTGCTGCATCAAAACAAGCATGGCCAGCAGGGTAAGGGATGTTGATTGTGCCCTTCTACTCCACGCTCGTGCTCTTCTACTCCACCTGGAGTACTGTGTCTAGTTCTGGAGCCATCAGTACAAGAAAGATATGGATCTGTTGGAGCAGGTCCAGAGGAGAGCCACAAGAATGGTCAGAAGGTGGGAACACCTCTCCCATGACAAAAGGCTGAGAGAGTTGGGGTTGTTCAGCCTGGAGAAGGGAAGGCTTCAGGAAGACCTGTCACGGTCCACTCATCGGATGCAATGGTTCATTTACCGTGATCTTGAAGTGCAAAAATCATGGCAATCATGCCAAGGGGTTATGCTTCAATCAAACAGTGCAGCTTTATTGTTTTGCCCATAAAGCGGCATGCAATAGACAGCAAGAGTGATAGGAAAGGAAAGAAAAACTAAAGTAAAGGGAGGAAAGAAGATTATAGCTATCACCACAGATCCAAGGCACCCCTAGGGTCCCAGGTCCAGGCAGTTTTGTGATCCGTGGTGGGGAAGATCTTCTGCTTCCTCTTTTTCATCTTCGAAGGCACAGTAGCTGAGGAGCCGTCTTTTATGCCAAGCAACACACCTTGCTCTTCCCCCCTCCCAAGAACTGTTGCTAGTCTCCACCTTGACAGGTTCTTTCTTTGCTTGCCAAAAATTAACTGCACGGGCCCAAAAAGTTCTCACTTCGTTTACCAAAACTTAACTGTGCAGGCCCAGTAAGTGTGGTTAAGGGAGGAGTTAGTAAGTTTGGCTGAGGCAGCAGGTGAAATCCATCTTCTGGACAGCAGTATGTGGCCATCATGGCTATTACCAGGTATTGGGGAAGAGTACATTGCTCCCTGTACCACACAGTTCTTTCTTTCAGAGTGTTTGCTTCTTGGCATCTCTCCAAGTCCCTGATGGCAATGTTGAGACAAATACTGTTCTTCAGACCAACTCTTTAAAGACTTTATTGCGGCCTTACAATACTTAGAGGGGGCCTACAAGAATGATGGGGGAAAAACTTTTTAGCAAGGCTTGTTGTGACAGGAAAAAAGGTAATAGCTTTAAACTAAAAGAGGGTGGATATAGACTAGATACAAGGAAGAAATTTTTTACAATGAGAGTGGTGGAACACCGGAACAGATTGTCCAGAGTGGTGGAAGAAGCCTCATCCTCAGAGACATTCAAGGTCAGGTTGGATGGGCTCCAAATGACCTGATTTGATTGAAGATGTCCCTGCTTACTGCAGGGGGGTGGACTAGATGGTCCCTTCAAACTCAAACTATTCCATGATTCTATGATTTTATGACTGTGGAGTCCAGGAAGACTTACAGGCACAGGCGAGTAGTCTGATTCCAGGGTAAAGTGCTACAGTCACAGACTAGTAATCTGCTTTCCCCAAACCAGACACAGGGAGCAAAGAGGTCTTGAGATACCAAGCAGTGCCCGTAAAGTGATGATCACTAAGATAGTATGTTTGCACTCTGAGATCTGATCCAGGAATAAAAGCATTCTGTAACAACATAAAATTATGGTTTTATGAAGACCATGCTGAAAGAAAAGTCAGAATTGCTGAAAATCTCCTAAGACTTCAGAACACCCAGTAATGCCACAGAGCTCTGCTGGCATACAATGTAGTTTGCAGTAGCAGACCATCCCAGATTTTCTGGTGCTTCTCTTAAATTTCAAAATCTTCCCAAGGTCTGATGGTGACATCCATTTCTACCGGCAGAAGCAGTATATGTTTTCTGTGATAAGTTACAGGGAAATCCATTCAAAAAGTAAAGTTTTAAATTCCAGTGCAGAGTTTCTTTGTTAGTTTCAAATTGCGAAGAAATGTGCAAGGAGAAAGAGGGAGTAGGAGTGCTGTGCCTGCTTCATGCTTTTCATGCCACTTTGATTCATGAGAGACAAACTTCAATGTATGTTTAAAGTCTTTAAAGATTTATATTATTAACAAAACAAGGATTTTTACAATCAGTGAACATTTGTTTAGTTTCCCCCTCGCCTCCTCCCTCCCTACCCGACCCCCAACCAGCACACACAATTTTAGGAGAATATTTTGTTGGCTATAATTAAACTATGTGTGTTAATTAGGATTAGATTTTAAATGCACTGCTTTGGAAGTAGAAAAAATACAGGATCTGAATGAGCTCAAATTGAGATGACACTTGAATTTTCACAGATGTTTCCATAATCCTAATTTCAAATTGATTGTGCTTCCTGAACAGTGAGAAGCCATTTTCAGATATTTATTCAGATATGAACTACTTTTTCAGTGGGTAGAAAATATCCAGTCCCATAGTTAACTCCTTAAAATGAATGGGTACCAAAGAAGATTTTGACTACCAACAAGTAAGCAGTTCCATAAAAGTGAGTCCATATTGGAAGGACGACATCTCTCAGGATCTGTGGAATCTCTGGTTCATGAAGTGTTGCTTTTGCTGTTGGAGGACACAGTAGGTTGATCCATTGCACCAGTATGTGCCACCATATATTTACACTCCTGTGCTCACAGTGGAGATGTGTAGAATCTATTATACCAAGCCAATGCAACCTGGCTCTGCACCAAGAAAACCTAAATTATTCATCATGAAACCAAGTACAGCCTGAGGGCTACTTTGACTTAATGGTAGCTGGCAATGGCCCCAAGGGACTAAAATAGCAACCGTTAACCCATGTGCTCAGTTGGTATTTTTTCCTTCTCTTTTATCACAATCTCTAAACCAATGTCAGGGAGGGATGGCATCTCATTTTCTACAGAACGAGCTCCTCTTACCTGGCAGCTGCTAGAGTCTACGGGAGGAATGGCATGGTACAAGAAAGGCATGCCACATGACCAAACTCAGTACAGTAACTTAATCCACAACAGTAGTATTGGCCAGTAACATTGGACTTAGGCTTACAAATTGGCTGCAGAAAGGGGCTTATCACTATTATTAATGTATGCCCTTCTGGTCTAACCAAGCCTTAGAATTCTTACTGAGGAAATTCATGTAATTTAGAGCCCAATCCAACCTGATCTGGGAACAGTTCTAAATGATGTAACTCAGAGTGTGTTCCTAGCCACATCTGTGGCACAGAATGTTCCGAAAACATCAGAAAGGATATGTCTGAGCAAGTTATTAATTTTCTTTCTAAAAATGTCTAAAAGAATTAATAACTTTTACAAGTGAGTTGGGTTGGGCTTGTGCAGACAATTTTCATACAAGCTTCTCCACACTGCTGTGCCAGTGATCTGTAACATAACACTAACTGAAAATTAACCTCTTTTCACTAAAAAACCCTATTCCCCTTTTTCCTGTTAGAATCTTTATTCCAATTTTATTCCCCCACATCATCACCCATTAAACAGCAATGTTGTATCTAATGTAAATAACTGCAATGAATTCCACCAGCTTGTGAATATGGAAGAAGAAAACTAAATAGTATGACTGTTTGGCACAAGTACTTACTCTTACATGTAGTGTATGTTTCTATACTACACTAAGAGCACTTAAAAATTTATATCTTGCCATTCTAATTTTACTCAGGGTACATAAGCAGGGATCAGGGAAGCTCTGAGTAAGGGCAAGAGCCAAAGATGGGGCATTGGAACCACATTCTACAGATGATCACACAAAAATACCAGCTATTTTCAAGAAGAAAGGACAGAAGAACCGTCCTGTGTGCACCATCTGGCCCTTAAGGAAACTATTTTACTTCTGGAGCAGAATCAAGTGGACCTATTATAAGTCATAGATCTATACTGCCTTTGGGCTTGCATTTGCAGAGGCAAGCAGCTTGAGTCAGCTGCATCCATATTGCCTTCAAGGCAAATCAGCCCTAAATCCATACCTGAATCGCCCAGGGAACTTTTGCATCTCTCCTGACCCAAATCAGACTGAGGCAAAAACAGATGCTGAGAACAAGCAATGGATTCATCATCAAGTGTGAGTCTGAACCCTAGATTAACGTAAAGACAAACAGCAGCACCTGTTGTAGGTTTGCAAATCAGGACCCTGTAAAATAGGCATATACTGAGTAATAGCAAGTAGCTACAATAAAGAATAACATGCATATTTTTTTGTCAATCTCATAGCTTCTTCTTATCATTAAGAACACAGGCAGCTTTTCCTAGTTTGCCTAGGAGCAATCATTCAACCTAGAATAATGAAGACAAGGAAGTCTTTAGCAAATGCCATCATCCTCTGTTCACCACAATCAGCAAAAATGACACCTTTGACTCCCATACAACTGATTAAAGTTTATGTCCATAAAAGCTGCCCTCACATCACATTTAGTGTTACTTATTCCATGAAATGTCAGATTAATTGGTAATTAGTTCAATAGAATTACTTAATATTATTACTTCATATAAAATGCTCCATAACTTTTCTGCACATCAAAGCATGTGATTTACATCAAAATCATTACATGTCAATACTTTGGTGCATCAGTATAAAATCAAGATGCCAGACAGTGTGTTCAGCTGAAATGAAATCCCTTTCGTTGATTCCTCCTCTTCTGTTTTTCCGTGTATGCATTTCAATATTTCTGAGAATTTAAGGCTAACCGTATCTGTGGTCTGAATGCTGCCTAAAATAGACATCTTCAGATGCAGTTCTAGCAATTCATCAGTAATAACAACAAAATACCTTTCAGTGCTCTTATAATTGTAAACAGAAAGGCTCTATCCTGTCTTACACTGCCAATCTGTGTTGACTGCAGTGGGAGTTACACGAAACCGAGATCAGAATTTGGCCTACGGTTCAGGGAGTAGTGCCAGCAAACTGTTTCCACTGAAAAGTCAAAACAAGTTTATCAACTAAACAAAGTGGATTTCCTGAAAACGACAACAGGTATAGGTGTAATTTCAAGAGCAACTTCAGGGTTTCACCAGGCCTCTCTTTTTTCTCTCTCTTTCTTTTGAGAAACAACTCGTTTTATCAGAAACTGCATGTGTATGGTTGTACGTGTGAACATATAGTCACTACAAAAGTGAAGTGGTAACCAATCTGAGGTTTTTCTCTTTTGCTTCCTGGCTGTGTAAGCCTTTTTTTCTTTTATTACTGTAATTACGAAATTATGGGAGGGAGCGGTAAGTTGACCATCATACGCAGGACCGTTACCGCAAAACTTTATCAGCAGTTTTTCATAACCATGAGGATATTTAACTACAAGTGCCCAGGGCACATACACACACACACAGGTTATAGTGTCGTGCTGTATCGTTGTGTATATGCACACACATACACACACACAGAGCAATATACATCCATACTTACATTGGGGTATAGCTATGGTAACTGCAAATAGCCTGATGTAGTCATACAGCTATTTGTGGTCAGTTGTATTCAATAATATTCCATAAACACACAACAAAAGCAAAAAACAATTATTTTTTTTACACACATGGGTCTGTTAGTGGCTCCATCAGAAAATATAGTCCAGTGTTTGAAAGGTAAAAGCAGTAAATACTCTTAAGGTGCAAACTTTATAAAGCATTTTTTAATCTTTTGGTGAAAGATGGTCTATATTATGAAGTACTAATATCGCTTCTAATCTTTTCATTTACTAAGCCACTTCTAAGGTTAAAAAATACTCAACCTGCCCCTTAAATGACAAGTTCATATCTGTTATTGCCTAACAACACATCAATGTGCGTACTTAAATTGTATGTTAACCTAACAGACCGATACCTCAAAGGAAGGTTTTTGCTTGGTCTGCCATGTCTATGTCTGCCTGACAAACAGTTCCAGGAAGGTTATTTGTATTTAACAGACCTCACTGAGAAGCTGTTCTTGGTGCCATTTCTTCTAGAAAAAGTAGAATTTTTTTTCTAAAATTAAGAAATCAGGAAGTTGATGACTTTCTGGAAACTTCTGTTGAAAAGAATAAATCCACAAAATGAAAAACAGTAGTTTAGTTTGAAAAAAAGTCTGATTTCACAGAAAGGGGAGTTTTGGCAGATACTGCACTTTGAAGCAAAAGTGAAGTCACAATCTGACACCTGACCTAAATACATTTCTTACCTATTAAACGAGTGTCTTGGAGGAAGAAGACTCGTGATAGTTTGCATAACTTCACCAAGAGTGACAAGGTGGGAAAAATTGACTTCTTGGAGCACCAGCAAATCTACTTTTCAGCATTCAACTTTGCTCCCCCTTCTGTCTCCTCGTCCAGTCTCTGCCCCCCAGCCCTTCCTTCCCTGTCCACCTCTCCTTCCCAGGAAAGCATCTGCTTCCTAGGGTTGCTCAACACACAAAGATATTCGAGCAAGTTTTATCCCTAGGACTACATGGCAGAACCGTGCTGTCAAATCTGCCAAATAAAACTGTTGTTTGGCTTTATGGAAGAAAATGGGAGAGTGCTGAAACTTTGTATCTGCTTTTTTTCTGAAGCCAGACTCTACAGAAGCATAGAAGAGAGTGTGTTAGTGCCTGTCATGTGGCACACTCTCTTGTTCAGAGTCCTCTTCCTTCATTGGTAACAACAATGTGAGGTGATAGTTAAGTTTGCAACATGCAGTCTTAGTTACCTGGCTTTGATCAACTCAAGTCAGATTCTTAAACTTAATCATGATTTCCTGTAAAAATGTAGCATTAATTTTAAATGCAAATTATTGAAATGCACAACTAGTAATTCATATTTTCTAATTAATAAATATCCTGTGCATGATGCATTAGTAATGCTATTAAATATTTATCTATAGATGGAGATACCATGAATTATAATAAACTGTAAAAGGATTCTATAAGCTTTTTATAAAGACAAAGAAAATTGAAATTGTGATCAATATAATGAATACATGATGTTAAAATTCATCTTGTCTCACAAAACTGTAACTGTTGATGTGTTTTATGGACAAACCTCATAAAAATGTTAGCAATATTTAAAAACAAAATATGTTAAATAAAAATTAAATCTACTATGGAAAGTAAATTTAAATATTTAATGATATAATTAAATCTTATTAATGTAACGCTTTTTATTTTTCCAGATTAAAAATTCACAAGAATTGTCATCCTCTTTCATCTTAATCAGATGGTATGTTCGTCATAATTATTTGTTATGTATTTTCATTAATGTTTGATTAATATTAACTTTGTGAAATAGAACAATCTTGTTCCTGAACAAATCTGCTGGAGCAGTATAAGGCTGATTACACTGTGCCTTTGCTGCAGTGCCGCTGACGAGGCAGCGGAACGACAGCAGGATTCCCACCAGCTTAGAGGAATTTTGCATCCGGTCCATTGCCAGGCGCTCCTTCATGCATGAAGATGAGTATAGTAACTTTGGGTCCTCATGTCTGGTTTGCATTTCTGGTCATCTGGGTCAGACTCTCAGTTATGTCAAACTGGTGTAGCCGCATAATGACCCCAGTTCAGAAAGGATGAAACTCCTTGAAGTCTCTCCTTGGCCATCCTCTGCTGTTGCTGTCTTTCCCTGCACACCTCTTCAGCAGCCAGCTCACTGTCTAGCCTTTAGTTACTGCTCCAACGAGTGCAGGATGGGTTCGGTGGAAGCTATGTGGGACCTTCAAAAAGGGTTCAGGACGAACTTCACCTACTTTCCAGGTCGGCTAAGATTTGCTTCCCCTGGAAAACTATCACATATAGTCAATATCCAGGCCCTGAGCTGTGTACACTGCCCATGCAGTAGAAGGGTGACCATAGACAGTAAAGCAGGGAAAATTAGATCCTGTCTCCCAAGAGCTCTATTTACTTTTTGCATCACTCACATCATTGGGATCATGTACCCAGTAACAAAGCATTCACCATGGAAAGGGTTTTAATGAAATGTTGGCTTTTCATGTTATTTCAAGATGTTGTTTTTAACATAGTTCTGAAACATTTACAGACGTGCGCAGAAGCGTGTTACTTACCCAAGCAAAGCCACTGCTAATAGGCATCTCTAAGACCGTATGAAAATATTGTGTGTTGAATCAAGAGAACGCTAAAATACTATCAGAGACTGACAACAAAGACAGTGAGTCCTACATTTTATCAATATTGTTTACATAAAACGGTGGCATCAGATCATTTTTCAAGACTTGATTTTGTCTCCTTTTTAATTATGAAGGATAAAAGAAATTGAGTGAGTGAAAGGAATAAATAGATAATGAAATATCAGGAATTTTTTATATAGAAGTTCTTTATTAAAATGACTGTTTCCTTCAACTGCTTGATTTAATTTCTCTAAAGCAGGTTTTTACTTGTTCTGCTCATACTAATGTACAGGTATCAGATGTGTTAATATGACACCTCATAGACCACACCCTGAGCTTGAAGAACCACTTTAACCTCTTCATTGCCCTGTGGACACAGCCTGTGTCTCCTCCCTTTAGGCTGCTCACCCTGACCTATGGAGGCATGACTTGCCTCAAAAAGATGCATCAGCAATCGGGAGGCATCATAGGGTGGCTCTGTCTTCTTTTCCCTCTGCACCGCTTCATGGGAAACTTCTTCACAGCTCTGACCACTGTCACAAGCAAGCAAGATGATCAGAGTTGTCTTGAACAGGTCAAAACTAAAGCATGACTTCATTATCTGTTGCCATTAGTTTGTGCGGTGTCCACTGAAGATGATGGAGATTAGGCATTGCATATGAACTTTTTAAAGATGGAGAAAATGCTGAGATCCCCTTCAACAAATGTATTTCTCACAGGCACATATATTACGCAGGTATTCACAATATTTACAAAAACTCACCAAGCATTGAAATTATCTGCATCCTAGTGAAAGAGCCAGTTACCTGAGGACTTGTTTTATGGTATGGTTAGGGCTGAAACAAGTTTTATCTGAAGACCTTAAAAAAACAGAGGCAGAGGTAACAGAGTAAGAGACAGGGGTGTGACTGGGATCACAGAGGGAACAGAAAGCACAGACAAGGGGGCGAACAGCAGGAAGGAAGCAAGCGGAGAACCAGGACAGGGTACATAATGTTGCAGAAGAAGCAAACTATGAAACATAAAAGGCAGGGCAGCTAGACTGGGAGGAGGGATGCTTATGTAAACTTTTCATGTTATCCACACATGCCCACAATGCAGTTGACTCGCAGGGTGAAGGGAAGCGGTGATTTACTGGCAAAATTCAAGCGGAAACAGTAATACCCTTGTTATCTTAATAGCCAATTTATAATAAAAATATCTTCACTGACCACCTTCCAGTTATGAAGTTTGCGTACTATACAGATATTCGTGAGCAGAGACAATGAAGTGCCTGATTGTGTTTCCCTTTATATCCATTTGTAAATACGTATCCACTGCGTACTGCTTAGAGGAAGTAGGTAAGGATTGAGGGACTAGAGATCAACTCCAAGTCTGGGCCACTGGCTCACTAGGTGACCTGGAACAAGAAAACCAGGGAGGTGGCAAACATCCCTTACTTCCCCGGCTTTATCTTGTGCTCTGGTGCCTCTTTGCTGCTCAATGGGAACAGGAAGAATTTGGTTGGATATTCTCAGATCAAGGAGGTAAATGTATTTAAACTATAAAAAGTTAATTGTACTTCTGTTTATTATATGTAGGAGCAATGACTTCACGGGCAAGTTTGAGCTTTTTTTCAATTAGTTCAGAAACAGACTAGTAGGCTTCTGAAGATAGAACTGGTAATTTGTTGTGGACAGAGCATGCACCTGCCAGGGGTGGGAACATGGATCTCTCTCTGTAGTTGTTGAATTTCAGCAGCAATTGCCTTTTCCATTTCACCTTCTCTTTGAAAACTTGCAGGTTTTATTAACATAAAAAAGCCTTAGGAAATTTTGTAAGCTGTATTGTATGAAGAATTTTGACACAAGATAAGGATCTCTTCCAGCAGTTAACACCACCTCAAATTCTGATGAGACACATGAACAAAAGAGATAATCCTCACAATGGTTGAATCCTTTATAATCACTTTAATCCAAAATGAAAACAGTAAAACAGATCTATAGGTAACTAAACGTTCGTGATCTTGTGAACTTTATTTAAGGAATCCTTGTGTTTTAAATCAAAACCGTAGTCTCAGGCAAACATGTCAAATCTTCAATGTATTGCTTTAAGCCTCGCTTAGAACTGGGTGGAAGGGATGTTTTTATTTTCCAACTCCAATCACACCCTCAAGATGAGTTTCAAAACCAGAAAAAGCCACAGAGATTGTGGAAGACTCACCCTTGAAGATTCACGATCAGGTTTTATTTATAAGGGAGAGCAATTAAGAAGAGATCTCTCAATTTCTTCTTCCTCCTATTGCACAGATTGTGTAAAGAGCAGTTACACTTTCCTTCGGGTTTTGTCCTTAAAACAAAATTTTAAAATGAGATGAAAGGTAGGGTGGCTGTTTAGCAAAGCTGGCCAGCGGCAGAAACAAAATATACAACACTGTCCATTTTCCTAGTGAAAGTGAGGAAAAGTCTTCTGCAGGTTTTTATATTGTTGCAGCTCCCATGTACATTCAACAAGGCAACAAGATATAATCTAATCTACAGTGAACAATAGTGAGGTAATTGAAGAAAAAGACAGACTAAAAGAAAAGAAGTATATTCCCAAGCTTTTGATGTCATCTTTGATGAGTATTATTGTCCCTTTGACACCTCTTAGATCACCAACTGACATTAAAAGGAGACATGCCGATCCACTAGTTACTAATAGAGTCCATTATATGATTATATTTCAGAGATAAATGTTATTGATTAAAAGTACAGAAGAAACAATAATTGCATTTTAGCTGAGTCATTTTGCTACCACTTCGTCTATAATTTTATTATCACTTCACCAAAAGGCAACAAAGATGCTTGAGTTAATGAAAAGCTTAAGGTGTGTCAAGCAAATTAATAAGGCAGAGAATTCCAAGGAGAGCAGTGTCTTTATTGATGTGCAAAATGCCAGAGTCACAAAATTATTTAATTGCTACAGCTAAGTTTCTAGTGCCAGTAGCAGTGAAGGAGTTAATATTTGGGTGCTAATCAGTTAGAGAATTTCTTTGTGACATGAAATTCTTGTAGATAGGCAGTAGTATGCCTTATTGTACAGGTTTTCTGCAGCTGGGACAGAGTCCCTTGCTGAACAGCATATATTGAGGAAGACGGATACACACAACAGGGGTAATAGCTTTCAATGTCACAGCAATATAAACCAGATGTTTTTTATAAAGTGAAAACATGTTTTTAGTAGTAGTTCTATACAAGAAATATCTTTATGAAAACCATAATATAGGTGGGAATTTTTTTTCCACTTCATAACCAGAGGTAAAAATGAAAGCAAAGCAACCCACATAAATCTATTGTCAAGCCTCATGGGAAACTCCATAGGTGAATTATGAGTCATAATAAGAATTATTTGGTGTACTACTATATGCAATCAATCAGCAATTCAGACACAGAAGACTTTTACCCTCTGTCTCTATCAGATAAACCCCATAACCCTTTCAGAGGACTTTAAACCAGATGTAAATTAATGTGAAGCATGAACAACTTCTCATACAGCCACATTCAGAATGACGCTTCCCCTCCTTCAGGGGTTCTCAACCTTCTTCCACTCAGAATATCAAAGCTACCCAAATAGAAAGTTAAAAAAAAAAAAAAAGAAAAAAAAAGAAAAGGTTTATCTTCCCATGTCTCCAGTTGCACAGTCCAGTTGTTCCTGGACAGGCAGAAAATCCTGGCACAGGCGTGCAGAAGAACCTAGAGACTGATGAGAGATGTGAAGTCCTAGAAAATGGCAAGGCTTTTCAAGGAAGTGCTGCTGAGGAGACGAGACTGATGAAATATGTGTGTGTACTCATCTCTCCTGAAGCCACACAGGCTTTGAAAGGAAACAGGAAATACAAAGTGGAGGAAATATTGTACAGAGCAAATAGTGCCATAAGAGTGGAAACGCAGAAAACAAAGAAACATAATTATTCATTCTCCCCTTACCCTTTGCCTGTCCCAGACTATCCCAGATATTAAATAGTCTGACCATTCAGATATCATAGATGTTTTTATGAAGCACTCCAGAACACTAGATTTGAGGCTGTATCTCTTCATCAAGGACAGTATTTTAGAGGACAACATCTCTGCTACCATGTAACAATTCATGTTTTGCCTCTAGAAACTCCACCATGAACTTCTACAACAGAGGTAGACCTGGAAAAGCACGTGATTCCATGAAGGACAAAATCCATTGTCTGTTTATGAGTTTGAGCTTTGAGATTATCTGATGAAAAAGTGCACTCCATCCTAAACAGAGGACTGCTGTTATAGGACTGCTATCCAGACTCTGATTCATAGTCTGGAGATCTTTGCTTTTTTAGGTAAATGTGTGTGAAATTTGTCAAAAGAACCACACACACAATGTCCTCCTCAGGGAAGCCCAGCCAAGCACAGCAGCAATCTCACAAAGAACCTTCCCCAGTTCATCCCAAGGGCAATTTCATAGCCCACAAATTCCACAACCGTCTGATCACATTTGCATTTTTCCAGCTTGGCAAACAGGTTATTATGGTGGAGGCATTTGAGGACAAGTTGAACATGCCAACTGTGTTGTTCCTGGGTTCCCAAAATAAATGTGGGTGTCATCCAGACATACTGCTACATCCTAGTCTAACATCTTCCTCTAAATATTGTAAATAAAATGCTGGAATGTTGCTAGAGCATTAGAAAGACAAGGAATAGGACAGGATTTACCTGTACCAACTGCAGAAAGAGATCTGCTCTCAGCATCCTGTAAGATGAGTTTATGGTCCCTGAAGAGGCATGTTTGTTCAAGAGCTTTAAATAGTTTATTAATGAGATGCAAAGGCTACTAGCTCTCAGCTGTGGTTAGAGTAGGACTCAGTCACTCACACGAAACTGCAAAAGGCTAGAGCTTTATTTGACAAAGTCATGGATATCCACTTCAGGTACTGATAGGTGGTAGTTCCTCGGTAATCTTTTCACTGAGGTAGTCCCATACATCCCTAGCTTCTGGGTCAGACAGCAAATATCTTCTAGAACCAAACAAATCACTGCTTCAGATCAGAGGTGAACAGGTGGAACATGGTGTCTGCACTCCCCTATCAAAGGTATCACACATACTGTAATATTTCACAGGCAGCGCCTGTGACCAGCCTGCATGGGACATCAACAATTACAGAAAACTTCCATTTTGTTATGGCATGCTATGAGGGGATCCAAGTGTCCCCAATTTTATAGTCAAACCAAATTCAGCAATATTCTAAACCGAATCACTGTGGACCCAGAATTGCTGGGCATAATGGGGCAATAAGCAGAATATATCCGCTCAAACTGGTGACTTACTACAACTTTGAATGGTACATCATGAAATACAAATCTCAACATGAATAAGCATGAGCAGAATGGAGAGCTATCAGTTGACTCTATCACCACAATTGAACTGGAGAAAGGATACAATGGTTTAGACAAGTGAAATTCAGAATTCAGTCTAGATTCTCGAAGTTCCTGAATATGTTGAGGTTTGCTATAGGTGTCTGATTAGAGTAAGGTTTGCAAAATGAAGAAACATCTGCGAAGGGTGCCTTGTTTGAAAATCAACCATTTCTCTCATAACAGAATTAGTTGCCACCAGTCAGTCACAAATCTTGTGCAATATGACCCACAAGGGTTTACTCTTTACCCAGTGTGTGACACTTCATTAATTTGAATCATGGCAGCCGGGCAAGTTCGGGAGTCAAAGTACCAGTCAAAAGTTACAGCAGTCATCTTTCAGACAACTCACAATGAAATTACACAGGCGCACTTCACATATGCAGAATGAGACAAACTTTAACTGAAGAAAGGAAGAAAGAAGGAGATCTATTCAAACAAACAACAAAACCAAATAATAATAATAAAAAACAACAGCGTGCTGAAGATGAACAAATTCACAATCATTCACATACGTTATACCCATCACCTGCTTTCCCATTCCTAGATGTCCTGGTCTCAGACCATGGCCCTTAATCTAGAAAAAGCTACAAAGAACTTAATTTCTTTCAAAATTCCCAGCATTTGAAGACTACCAAAATGAAGATACAAAATTATAATGACAATCTGAGATAAACCAGTAGACAAGTCAGTACAGAAAAGGAACAGTGAGATGAGGTTACTGTTCCCACAGATGGACCTTCCGTTGATTATTGACAACAGGGCCTTCCCCAAGACTCCAAATATTGAACCCAAGGGAAAAAAAAATCCCTTCAGCTGATCTCCTCACCACCTCCTCTGTAAATACAAGGTCAGGTGAAGGCCATTCGAGGCACTGGCTGCCACTTACAAAACAGAGGCTGCCACTAGTTTCCCTTGACAGTGTGCAAGCTCTACTGGAAAAGAAGCCTGATGTGGTGCCTACTGGTCCCTCAGTGCAGCATCCTTCTTTGACTCACTGTGCTTTTGTCTCCCCT
Organism: Neomorphus geoffroyi; assembly: GCA_033558235.1. Classification (NCBI taxonomy): domain Eukaryota; kingdom Metazoa; phylum Chordata; class Aves; order Cuculiformes; family Neomorphidae; genus Neomorphus; species Neomorphus geoffroyi. The sequence continues at coordinate 7,994,900 of JAUMJM010000004.1, forward strand.
GTCTCTGAGCCACAGAGATAAGCCATGCTCCTTCTCTCCATGTCCCCTTCCCATGTCACCCCTCAGGAATGGCAAACTTGTTGGGCAGTACTGCAGGCTTCGCTACTCATTGGCAGACCTGCTCCACAGTGCCAATTCTGGCCAGGGCCCACCCCTGTCAGCTTCCTGAACAGCTTTGTGGCTCTGCTTCCACTGACATTTTGCTCTTTGCTGTCCTACAATCTTGGCAATGTCTTCTTTGGGGCCCAAAGTGAGAAGCTAGTCTTAAGGAAAAGGCCCGTTCTTGCATGCAGATCTACCCCTGTGTGAATGCTCACAGCAGTGAGCACAAGGATATTTTGCTTATTATGAAACATAGAGACTGGCATTTCTTACAGCTAACCCATTGTTTCAGCAATATCTATATTAGTACACCACAAAGGCTAATGTACCCTCAACCCTGCCCGAACAGTGGCTCTGACTCACGGCTAACACAACTCTAAATTTTTGATAAAAAATTCCAAGAAGAGGACACAGATGAAGCTCATTCTCTATGAGTTTTATCATGCTGTAGAAAACAAAAAATTATATTAAGATGACATTCCTGTAACCAATCTTAGCTGAACTCAGGGAGGTAAATCAGAGGTGAAATGTTTCATTTTGTCACTGAAAGCCCTATCTGTTCTGAAGCAATATATTTTTATTAATAAATTTGAATTCAGATCTCCCCTTTTTGAGGGTATTCCTACTGGGCTGTCCTGTGCTGCTGAATTATTCTGTAAACACATTTTTAAATATTCTGTTCCCTCTCCATCACCACCTCTTCCTTACTCTTGGGGCTAAAGGATCTTTTCACTGACATTTTAAAGCCTTAAAACAGCTTGAGGGCTGAAGAAAACATTTTTCATGTAATCTTTGAAAAGTTTAGTTGTCAAGGAGACCAAGACCTTAGCGACCAGGTATGGAGGTTTATTCAGCACAGTAACATGCTTGTGAAAGAAGGTGCAAGGATGCCAGCATACCTAGAGGCAAACATGCTTAGTGTTTCAAGAGTATCTTGCTTCCTGACATACGTTTTATTACACAACTAAACAGTGACTCAGATTTCCTTCTCTTTGGTTAGTATCATCTATTGAGAAAAACATGGTTAAAAGACCTTACTTGGATGATATATTGTCTCAATAAATCACTGGGTTGAGGTATGCTCTGGAAATGTCGTTTGCAGACTGACACTTTCCAAGGAAGAACAGGTCCAAGAGCACATTTGATGTAAATGCAGAATAAATGACAGTCAACAAGTAAAAAACTGGAAAGGTGTTGTCCTAACTCCAGGCAAAAGGGACACTATCAAACGAGTCTCTCTCTGATATTACTTCTTTTGCCAGGATTGGTTTAGGAGGGGTGTTAAGATTTTAGGCTTTTTCCTCTACATCTACTCATAGCATCCTCTTTGAGGCCTGAAAATCATTTTTTCTTGACACTGGTATTTTCCCAGATGTGTTAAATGCAGATGAAATGACTACAGTCATATTTGTTTAACAACTAGTAATTCCACTTGTGAAGTGCATTACCGTGCTAAAGCATCTCTGATTGTGTATCAGCATCAATTGATGTCATCAAACCACAAAGAGAAAAATCATCATTACTTATTGTGCACAGGACTGCAAAGGAACACAAACTAGCATTGGTTCAGGGAGAGTTCTACAAGAACATTACCTGGTCTTAGATGGTATTTGTATATTTTTTGAAGTCATGTATGCATAAAAAACAAAGACAATATGGAATCTATATGAAAAATATATGATACAAAAATGACAAATAACTAAACACCATACTACTATATGCTATTTGAAATGGTGTTGCCTTGGGGGTTTTTTACCTCTGCTTGATTAGTGCATTTCTTCTAAGGAAGTCTAAATTTATTTTCCAACGTATTAGTCCATTGTTCAGAGATCTAGTTTTAGATGTGCTTTAAAGATGAAATATTGCAGACTGTAGCATGTTTCTACTGTGTATGAGTGTTAATAAAAAAGCCTACCTAGCAACAACTCTTCTACATACACTACAGCCTGGCAACCAACATGCATGTCACAACATGCCCAGCAGCAGTGGCCTGGAATAAATCTGAGGGAAACTTTGATATAAAGAACACAAATACCAATACTGGTGCATGTTTCATTACAACAAACATTTCCTGGAACAGAAGGTTATAGTGAGTAAGTTTAACTCAGGGTAAAATGAAGAGCTAACAGCTATTTCTATGCAAGGAAAGAACATTTCTTAGCTGAAAAGCTTTTCAGAGTTGCTTGGATCCTGTGAAGTTTATTGAACAACCATAGTCTGAATTCTCAGTCATCTGATAAGTAACGTTCCATTCTTCTAATGCTTTCTGGTTATTCAGTATTTCTACCTCCATACCTACACCTCTTCTTCCCAAGAGGCAGCTTTCATGCTGCAGTTTTGAAGTAATGGTAGGTAACAGTCATCCACATTCTGCTTAAGAATCATATTTTCAAAAATATTGAGTTAGTTTGCATTTGTTTGGATTTTCCTTTTACTTTAAGTACTTTTAACTACTGTCTTTAGTTCAAAGATTTAGGGCAGTGGTGTCAAACTCAAAGCCCGCGAGCCAAATTTGGCCCTCCACCTTGTTTTATCTGGCCCAGCACCTTGTTTCTAGCTAGTGGCAGTGCCGAGCTCCTCGCCCCCACACTCCTGCCAGCGCGCTGGTCAAGTGTGCAGCGTGTGTGACGCGTGTTATGCAGAGCAGCAGGAGCCATGAGTTTGACACCCCTGCTTTAGGGTATCAGCTAAAGCAGGTCTGGCTCTGTCAGTTATTTTGGGGGACTATTAGTTGCTTGTATTATGCCCAGATTGAACTGACAATTTCTTTTTGCAAGGAAGAGGTGGCTGAATCTTGTTTTTTGTTGAACAGTACCGATTGTTTCTTACTTATTTGAAGCAAAGGGCAGAACAAGGTTAAATGATGGTAGAGAACTACCCTTCATAATGATTGCAATGCACCGTAGTTCAATAACGCAGAAGCTGATCAAGTGAAGCTTAGTAGCACTGTGTGGTCAGTCAAAGGATTTCCCAATGGAAATTTCATATTTTTTACCCATACAAGTTCATGCTTCTTGCATCTCCACCACTTTATTCATCAAGTGTGTTTTACTTAAAAAAATGAACACACTCCTAAATCTGAACAATTTCCTCTAAAAATGAATGAACTCACATACAATCTGTTTTTATAAATAATAGGCTCTTCCACGAAATGCACCCTCTTTCACCTTCTGTCCAGTGAGCAGTCTAGCAGAGATCATTTTGAGTAATAACTTCATTTTGTGTAGAAATGTACATGCTTTAAAAATAAAAAATACCATGTTTATAGCTTTTATATTAGTTCATCATTATTTTACCATAGCAGCAAACTGAGAAAAGTGTTGCTTAAAATGTTAAAGTCTATGTTAAGACGAAAACCTAGAACACAAACACACACAGAGGCATTTGTTTACTTACTGAGTTGACGTGACCTTCCAAAGCAATAAGGACTGTGCACATGAGTAGAAGTGAGGAAGGATGCGGTAAGTATAGCTCTTTTAAAATAAAGAATAGGTTTCTACTATAGTTGACATTCCTAGTCTTCTTAAAAGAATAAAAAATGATATTTCAATTACATTTCTGTTTAATTTTCCTCTCCATTTGAAGGACTAAAAGTGATATTGGATTTTGATCCTTACTAATTTTTTTCTTAGCCCCAAATCAATTGAAGCATCATAGCAGACTCATTTCAGACACGTTTATTAGGAATATGATTGATATATTAACACCATTAATTACGTATTTGACCCATTAATTTTGTGTATGTGCAGCAACCTAATTGAAGCAGCCTACACTGAATCTAGGATCTCATTTTACCAATCAAAAATTAATTTTTGGATACTCTTGACTGCTGAGTCTGTGTGATGGTGAAAAAGACTGTTTCCACCTCACACATCTGTTTAATATTCCCACTTCTCTTTCTCAATCCCAAAAAGACCTTTAAACACTGCCCCTGAAAGATTCCTATGAGCTTTGGTTTCTTCCCTCAATAAACAGGACCGTCTCAATAGGCTTCCATAAACGACAGTTCCTGTTCATTTGACATATTTGCCTTTCCACTATCAAGCTAAATTTCTTCAATAGATTCTTAATTATTCTAAACCCATTATCGAACGCTATTATAAATGTTCAAATAATACTTTATATAATCCTGGTCTCACTGATGTTAATGGGAATAGTGTTGTTGACTGAATTAAGATCAAGATAAAATTTATATTGTTTAACTTGTCACATATTACTGTTGGGTAAAAACAACTTAGTTAGTATTCAGAAGTACTAAACAGACCCAGCTTCCAGACTAGAACTGGCCGGGCCTCAACACTTCTCTGGAGAAGCCTGGAAGGCTGTGCTGCACTGTGGGTGGGTGGAGAAGGGAGCAGTCTCAGGGTTCTGCACTCTGCTGCGTATTGGCAGCCTCGAAACGCTTTCCATGCTCTGGGATGCTCACAAGCTTTAAATGGAGCGCTCAAGTCAGGATTCGTCAAAAGGACAGGAAAAAACAGAGAAGTGAGAAAATAGAGAGAAAGCCTTCCTTGATGTCAGAACAAACCAGATAAGTTTTTTTCAAATTATTTGATCAAAAATATGTACAATTTGAAGCAAAATATTTTAAAATTCTTTGTCAAAGAGAGTTGTGGGTATTGATCAAAAAAAGTTCAAAAAAATACACATCTTTTAAACCAGAAACTAAATATTATTAATATGAAGATTTTTGGCAGGTGACAATTTAGCTCTCATTAAAATTTAGAAAACAAATTGCAAGCTTTCATCAGACTACCAGCAACAGCCATGGTTATTTTTATGCTATGAATAAAGCAAATCATTTAAAAAAAGGAACGCCTAAACTATAATTTTGATTTACTTACATTTTTTAAATGTTTCCTACAGGTCTAATATTTTCTTATGTTCTCTCATACAATGCTACGTTAATTTGTGACATCTTTCTTATGTTCACGGCCAACATGTAATCACACTTACACTATAAAATCTCACAGTGTGCTACTTACGGACTTCTGTGAAGGTCCCTCACTGGAGGGTCTGGCTTACTGGAGCGACATGTTCCATGGAGACACCTGCAATTCCTGCTGAGACCTCGGTTCTATTTCCCCTCACTGAGAAAAGTCCTCTGGCTACTTCCCCATTTTTCACAGCTGTATTCATCCCAGCAGGCTGCTGCCTTTTAGGACTACAATCAATAAAGGCCGTCCAGGGGGCTGTTTCACCTCCTGTTTGGGGAGAGAAAGAGAAAAGCAACACCTAACACAGTGCTACTGCTTCAGAAGGCAGAGGGGCAGAATGGGCTACTGAAAGTAACCACAACCATTCCAATGGCTCCAAGCACCAGGCATTTATTCCCACCTCCTTTCACTTTCACTTTGCCCTCTTCTCACTATCAGTAACCTCTTTCTAACCCTGCCATCTCCTATGAGCCTGAAAGAAATCTGACTCTCAGCTTCTTCCCAGGAGCCAAGGGGAGAAGGTACTGAGACACTGAACACAGGGTTCATCACTGCGGCATGCCTGGACATGAGCACAGCAGCAAAGTCTGAGATGCAGGAAAAAAGGTCATAGGTGATTTCATTTTAAAAGACACGTGCAAACAGAAAGGACTGAATCCCCCAGTGGGCTCATTTGCTGGTATTTCAACATGTATCCAGAGCTACCAGGCTGGAGCCCTGATAATGAGTTTCTGGCTATCAGAGCTGGGAATGCTAAAAATACAGTGCCTTGTATCCTTAAGCACTCAGGATTTTTAATTTTTTTATTAAGGTTCTGATCCATCCAGGCCTTCAGCTCCTCATGAGTCTGCACACATCACACTGCTCTTCCTTCTAGACTGCTGGAAGTATCTTGCCAGTGAACAGTATCTCTCCAAGTCAATTCACAATAAAGGTTGCATCGTCACTGAGCTGAGACATAAGATGTCCTACAGGTGGAGGCACTAAAAGACTCCTTTCCGTCTCCTTTTCATCGATCCACAATATCCCACAATATAAAGAAAAGCATCTGGAAACCTACCCAGATCACTAAGGAAGATGCTTGGAAGATCTCAAAGACCTCCCAATTATACTGCTGGCTTTTACTGCCCCTTGTTCCAGCCAAAGGTGAAATGTCTTCAAGCTCATCCCTAGAAATAGATTGCAAGACCAATAACATATTTCTGAATTATTGGTAGGATCTTCTAGTCTTAACTTCCCACATGATCCCAGAGGTAGAAGCACATTCTACAGTTCAGGTCCTAATTTTACATTTGATATCTCATCTGTTTTTTAACCGGAAGGGTTCTATTGTACTGTGTTTCCCCATGATACTGTATTCCACTGTAACATATATTAAGTAATTAACATTTGCTGCCCAAATCAACCTGCCTATTACAGTTGCTTACATTAGTCCTAAGCATTGCAAACAAATCAATGAGGAGTTTGTGTCCCTTTGCTAGACAACTGGTGTCTTTGACAGTGACTGATGACAATGCTACATTTTCATCATCTTCCTAATCTTGTGGTTATACAGCTCTCCTCTAGCCTGGTATTTATGTTGGGAGAGAATAGCAAATACATACTACTAAGTGCCTACTACAAAGCAATACTTGTATTAAAAGCACTTTCAAGCATTTACTGTATTTAGTGTAGGTCATCAAATATATCCCCTGCTGTGAAAGAACATCTTTGTTGTTCTTAGCCTCTTCTTCTACTTGTTTCATTTTCCACAAAAAGAAACACCCTTATCTGTGCTTACCCACTCTAACACAAGCTGTAATCTTCAGCTTTTATCTGTATTGTTCTTGGGGAAAAATACATCATTCCATACGAGCAGAGATAAATCTGAGTAAAATATGTTACAAATGAATTAATCTGCAGCAGTACAGCTCTTAAGCATGTTTTGAATGTTTCAGATCTCTGCATTGTCAGAGCTATAAACAATGTATGGTGTTGCAAAAACCTTGATATGGAATAGGGTTTTAATTTACTTCTTCAAAAAGAAGCACATAAATAGGTATGTTCTTATTATTGTTCATTTTCTGCCATGACACTAAAACTCTGTGGAAAGCAAGACCTGACTGAAAGATAGCACTGCTTGGGCTCCCCAACTGCAAATGAGCATCCATAAAGCTCACATGCCTTGTAGCTACGAAAGATTATCCTTTATTCTTCATCTCTCTCTGCTCTTTGGAAATGCTAGCCTATTGTATATAAAAACTGTGCGTGTCCTGCCTGCTAGAAATCACCACCAAACACCTCCAAATGGTTTTCCTCTGTATTAATTTGCTTCTTGATGGTTGCTACTTTTAAATGCTATTGCATTACGCTTCCACAGTTGAGCTCATCTGTAGGATCAGATATTTGCACTCAAATATTCAGCTCAAGAAAAAAGAAGATTGAAAAATGTGTTTGCTCTATGCATATCAAACTCAACTGCCACTTCCCAACTCTTAAACTGAGAGTTAAACCAATCTCTCCATGACATTAACTCAGGTTGCTTTAAGTTCAACTGCTTGTCATCAGCGCATATGGACAGCTGGATGTCTTGGGACAAAGGGATGTGATGGCCATGAGCAAAGCTGCAGCAGTTCTTGACACCAAGCAAGAATAGGACTGGTGGGATCCTTCAGTCTTGGCTTTGCTGACTTACCACATTCAGACAACATCCATGGGCTGGGCTGTATGACAAATAATTAAATAATATTTTACTTAATATTTTATTATTTAAAGGAAACAAGGATTGAAAGAAAAATCAAAACTAGTATAGAAGTTCTGCATCCTAAAATTTCAATTGTATTTATAGAAAAAAACGCACTTTTTTTAAATCCTTGTATTTCTGTGGGGTCTTGAAAGCACTGGTGATCTCTTTTCAGAGTCATTCAAATTGTGAACTGTGAACATTTTGCACATCTGGAAGTAAGGTCTTTAAGTGTCCATATTTTAGAAACACATCTTAAAGTATACACTTTTAAAAGCACAGGTGTTTAAGAATGGATGGGTGGGAGGGAATAATGAAGGTTTCTTGATAGCTCTGTAGAAATATACTTTGCATCGGGCATCCACCTGTTTGTAATTTCTCTGAATTTTCAAAAATATTTCAAATTTTTTTCTGTCTTTTTTATTTGACTTCAAAAAAAATCATACCAGATAACAACAAAAAACCAATAAGTTTGTAGAGTGTTTGCATTATTAACAAAAGAAGCATCACCTCAGTGACTGTTTGACTAATCAAAACACATGTACTATAAATAATGGAAAGGAGGACATCTGATCTCAAACAAACCCTACTTTCTCACTTATGGAGACTACTGAAAGACAGGAAGCTACGTGCAGACTTCACTCTCAAGAGTTTACTGTGGGTGATTGATCAATACCAAGGGACTAATCTGAGAGCGGCTTCTTCTGTCACAGAAATCCATCACATCTTCCTTTCCTGAAAGGCCTAAAGAGATGGTGAAAGAGGAGCAAAGGGAGCGAGATCTGCCACCACAAAGACAATCCAAAGTACCAGAAAGACAATCCAAAGTAGATAGAAGCTTACACAGCTGTAAAAGCGGTTTTGAAAGAAGACAACCTGGACTTATTTCAGACGTATAGTTTACCTGGGTGCATGCAGGAAACCTAAGACAGGACATATCAGGTAACACTGTGCTGGCGTAGCTACCCCAGCACATTTCAAACATGCTCAGCTTGTTGCGCACAGACTGATCTACAAACAACTCAATGAGTTAGTTCATCACATCTACTGTTTGCGCTCTATGCAAAGACATAACTAGTTTTCTGTGAGCCCACAACCTGAACTGATCCCTAGCAAAGTGAAAGACCACCACCCAGGGCAGTAGGCAGTAGATAACTGCGAAAAGACAAGTAGCTCTACTGCCAATATTGGTAGAGTTGATAGATCTGAATTCCTACTTGGATATTTGAAGAAGCACTATTTCAGCTGTTACTGGAGTTATTATGCTACTTATTCCTAAAGCCAGGAACAGGAAGGTGTGACTATGCTCAATCCTACAAGGTGCTGAGCAATATTGAACTAGAGGTGACTTAAAAATTTTAGTGGCCTAAGAGTAAAATCTCTTTGTCTAACAGGATTAAACCCTTCCTTAACACCACAGCTAAGCACGTTCAAAAAAGGTGAAGTTCACAGCAAGAGTTCTTTAATTAGAGAGCACATTAGCAATTAAGGTAAGATTTTAATTGTGAATTCACAAACATCTAATAACGTAAAGAGAGTACTACACAGCAAAATAATCATGCTTCTATGATACTTTATGTTCATTCTTGAAAAAGACCATCATTCAGTCTCAGATTAGTTATCTTAGTACCATAGTGATGGTAACCCATACGAGTCAGTCCTTATTTTCTCGGCTGTGGAAGCACATCTGTTTTGTCAGAAAAGTGAAGCATTGCATTCTCCTAGTACTTTCTTTTTCTTTTTAAGCATACAATCGACTAAATTCTGACCTTGGTTACACCCATACAACTTCAGAATTATATGAATGAAACTAACAGCAAAATAGGACCTACTTTGTGAGCCTTTTTCAGCACATGTTTAACTGAGCTAACCAAGCAGGACAGGGTTTTGTATTCAAAAGAATTTTGTATTAGTTTTTATTGTAAAAACACTTTTTTCCCATCTCCGCCTCACTCCTTTAAAAAAAATAAAGACGAAGCGAGCAGGAACAATGCTAATTGCATTTAGTAAGCAGTTTAAGAATGGGCAGGAGGATGGGGAGGCATGGAAAACAGGCCCCTGCAGAAAATGTGCGAAGGGTAAAACAAAGTTCTCCTGAGATGGATAGAAGTCTCTGTTTCACAGGCTTTGAAATGAATGGTTCAGATGTTGTGAACACAATGGATAGTAATGATGATTACTTTTGCCAATGCAATGGTGATGTTATAAGCTAATTATATTAGTCATTTATGCAAAGGCAAGATGCCTTTGATAGCTACTATTTGGAGCAACAATTCAGCATGTTGAGTCACTGTTAAGTCACTCTTAGAGCTAGACTGCAATTCAACTTACACTTACAATTCAACTTCAGCAACTTAGTTGAACACAGCAGCTTTATTCTGCATTTAAACCTCTATCCAGAAATCTGGTTCTAGCTATTTTTTTCTAGATAATTTCCTCTTTATTTTTCACAGATCTGTTTTGAGTTAAATCACCTGATCCACACTTTGTGGGATCACATTAGTGCACTTCTTATACCTAAAGATACCTGATGTCCATGAAAGTGGTTTGTCTCCATTTAGCTTTATCTGTTTTGACATTTACTACTCTGATTCTTTGGAGCTATTTATTTCTCAATAAATTATAGAAAATTCTGATGTGTTACTCAGTGTGGAATACAGGCACCAAAATACCATTTGTACCACTGAAAAAAATAATTTAAATCCGTGTTGAGAAACATAACCAAGCAACAGATTTTCATGAAAAACCTAAGTGTTCATCTAATTATCAAACCAGGGTCATCCCAGTAAACCTCATCAAACTCCCACAGGATATGAACAACTTTTCAGAGAGAGGAAAAGGGAAAACTGAAGTCAATACCTGATAATTTAAAAGGAGTTTCCAGGTGTTCCTGTCCAGAACATCTCCTGTATCATTAGCAGAAGACAGATCTTGCAGCCAACAACCCATTTTAATATTTCAAGTTATATCGTTTTCTGTAGCTCAAGATTTGCTTGTTAAGAGTGAGACTGTGAGAACAGTTAGGCCCCAGTCATTGGACCTATCGATCCCAAAATGGTAAGACTGAGAGCAGCCAACCAGCTGTTTTAATTTGGCTCATCACACAAACGCTTACCAAAGCCTCTGCCAGCAAAGCTCTGCTCTGCCATAGCATCCTAGTAAGGATAACAGAGCTCTATTATTCCCAGTGCAATCCTTCTGTTGGATACTGGAGGGCAGCCAATGCAGGAGACATCCACCAACTTTGTTCTAGCAAGTAAATCTCGGGTACAGAAGTTAGTTATCTTCCGGTGGTAGGGCACAAAATGGCCCTTAACCAAGACAGGACCCTTTCTTCTAGGACTTCAAGTCCACAGGTCTAGAGGCCCACAAGTGTCACAAACTTCTTCTAAATCTAACTTAATTCATGGCTGCAATGGTAGTAAAGTGAGGTTCCTTAGTTACTGTAACTTGAAAGTCAACCACATAAATGGCAACATTTGTGCCCTTTTCATACCACACGTTGCTCTGATTTTGAGTGACTGGTCTTACTACAGCTAAATGCTCCAGAGCCTGCCCAGCCAGGAGCTCAGAATCATCCTTCTTCATCTTCTTAGCAAGTAAAGCCTGATTTCTCCCCTCCAGGTCATCTGGGATTCTTTACATGTCCATGAACCTGATCTTTCAATAACTGTACTATAGGTTTTAGTTGCAGAGAAAATAAAATTGCATCCATGATGAATCTGTTTTCCATTTCTCTCCCTACGTTCAACATATTAATCCATATTAATCCAAAGCTTTCAAACTTTGCACACATGACAACTATTGTGACTAGAATCCCATCAAGTTTTTATTAATAGCCATCGAATACTTAAATGTGATATTATGGGGAAGATTAGAGCTGTCATCATTGTTAATAGAAAGTAAAAAGCCTGTGGGATTTTCAGACAATAGTGTCAGGATATCCTCAGACTCAGGTCACTTGAGGCTTGTATTGCTGTGCGTTAGGAAGGTCTCCAATGAGAAGAAATAGCAATTCACACGATAAGGGTACAAGAAATAAAATTCAGAAATCATTCTTGGTCTCTGTTCACTTCCACGAGTCAGCAATTTTTACAAGTTACCTTTATTGTATATTTCCACTTCATATATCGTTGAAATTGTTTTCAAACACAAAATTGGATACAATTCTTGTATTATCAAGCAACTTGGAAGTCTCATTACCAAGAAAATGCTTATATTTATACATACAATACTCACAATGAGTATATTAATTTTTATAATATAATTTATTTCAAAGTTAGTAATTGTCAAGATCATTGAACACAATATCCTTTGCTTCACAAAACACTGTCCATTTTCCAGCCCTCAGACTGGCCTTGGTGCTGCTATTACTTTTTTTTTCCTCAAGGGGTCAGTTCATTGTTTGATTCTTTTGAACTTTGGTTGATGCCAAGTGTTTAGAGATGGATGAATAGTGACAATAGCATAACACACATTTCACAAAGAAATGACTTTTCGAAGGTCAGTTGCAGGAGCTTGAGTTTGAAATGCTCTCTGAGTGAATGTGGATTACAGGAGAGGACTTGATTCTTGACCTATGGGCTTTTTGTGCTTGCTAATTTTGAAAGATGCTTTAAAGTCACTCCTGGAGGATTTTTCTTATTTGTAGTATCTTTTATCTAAAAAAAAAAACATTTGATGTCACTTTTGCTTCAGAAAAATCACTCTTTGAGTTTGAAAACGGGAAGAAGATCCCTCTGTTGGATTGCTTTGTTACTGGGTCTTTGTGAGTTCCTTAACTTTCAACCATTAACTGTTCATATTTATAAATCTTGTCTTCTAGACAAGTGTTAGGTATTTTTTGAGTAGCCAGTATGCTGTAAAATCCTACCTGACACTTGCCCAGATAACACTGGCACCCAGCTGTGTAGCTACAGTTTGAGATCCATCAATATTCAAAATTCAGTCTTCTCAAATTTTGTCAAGACTTTGGTTAGTTACAAACTGTTTCCTTCACAAATACTATAAAGCCAGTGTAAAATTTACTTCTTGCAATATGTTGGTATTTCTGTTGTTTGTGTTTGGTTAAATCAGTAATGTAGAAATGGAAGAGAAAAAGTAAAATGCAGAACAAAACATAAAGCTGTAGAAAATGTTCCATTTTCATCCTTCCAGTTAGGCAGCAGTCAGAGGTAGCACGCTAACTGGCATAAAAAGGGTGCAATGAGAAATCACAAAGATTATCCATGTGATCCACTTCCTAATACAAATAGTTTATCATTTTATTAGGCCTTACTTTTTCTGAGGTAAATTATTCTGAAAATAAAGCGTAGAAAAACTCATGAGGGCCATGTTGTTATGGGATCTCAATTGGGAACTGCAAGTTCAGCCCTGTTGAAGCGGATTTCAGGAGTCATCTTTTTTTTTTGGTTAGGTAAAACAGCCCACACATTTGTATTATCTTTCCTTCTCTTCTCCCAGATAACTTCTCATCGTTCTGTTTCAATCTAACCTGAAATGTCAAAGATAACTATGTTTCTATATAACTGGCGAGAGCTGAAAGTGGAAGGAAAGCAAGGATAAGGTTAGCATCTCTACTAAGAGGAAGGCCAGTTTGACTCCTTCACCCTGTGTTCTGCTGGCTAAGCAGCATGCACCTTGCCCCGCGGCTTCCCTGCACTTAGGAGATGATGTCACATGGGAAAGGAGAGAGATTAATTCAACTCAGGGATTAAGAAACAAAAGCATTAGATCTCATTAGCTCTGCTGCTCTTGGAAGAACCATCCCTCTTCTCCCCTGCCATCACTATGCCAGTCAGATTTTCTATATACTATAATATTGATCCTTACAGTTCTCAGTGCAACCTGGCAAGCCCTAAATTTTCTGATATTGAAGACCAGTTCGTGATTTTTTTTTCATTCTTGTTCTGATAAAGAGTTGCTCACTTAAGGAGTCTCATTAACCCCATTATTCATGTAAGCCACCTGCTGTTTGCTTGAGCAAAGAATGCATAAAAGTGAGCAAGAGCTTTGGGAAAAGTAAAATTTCTACTTATACAGTTCTCATACCCAGTGCTGCATATATTGTTAACATCGGCACTGCAAACACTTGCCGTAAAAGAACGTTTGGGACCAGATCCTTAGCTTTTAAACTCAATAAGAGTCTGATTTCAACAGAATTTTGGCTCAGGGCCATAAAAAGCAAACTACTTATAGAATCCAACCTTTTTAAAAAATGAACCATTGCTAGTAGGCGTATCACCAACCTTCAGTATTTTAACACCACACCCTGACATGTGCGATTATTCATTATTCTGTGGGAAAAAGACCTTTATATGTAAATCCTGGGAATAGAGCAGATTAAAATCAGGTAGTGTACTTAAACACATTTGTAATAATTAATAAAAAATTACAAACAGGTGAGAGAGGATAACTGCCTCTGAAACATTTATTCTACTAGTAATTTTATTACCATTGAATTCTTGCCAGCCAGGAAACACCTAGAGGCTCATGTTTCACACCCAGTATTGCAGAGGTGAAAAGGTAGAACATTCTGCCTTAACAAGTATGCAAAGAGCAACTTCAAGCGGAAACAAGTTTAGCACCCAGCTCTTACTGGCTCAGACACAGAGAAACTCTCCATAGCAATTCGCTTGGTTGTGCAGCTTCTGCAAGCCTGTGAGCTTCTGCTTTGGGTCTTGGCTGCAGGGAGGTGTACGGTGCACACACGCTCCCCAAATCCACTTGCCCTACGATGATTTCCACTAACCGGCTACTTTTTCTGTCAGACTTCCTGTTAGTTGAAAAAAAAAAAAAAAAAGCTTATCACAAGTTGATATTCAAAAAGAGCTAGATAAAGAGCTACGCTACAGTCACACAGGGTACAAACTACATCTTCTCTAAACCCAGCAACAAACCGCTGTAGTGGAATAATTATTCATGTCTTAAAGAATAAATCCTTCTGTTGTAATATACTATACAACCCAGAGGCATAGTGATCTCTCCAGATGACAGTAATTCTCACTATCCTTATCAAAAATGACAGTTGTTCCTTTGAAGCAGATTGCCGTGGTAAGCCAATAGCTGAAAAGGCAGTTTTGTTCTGTCACGATAGGAACCTATCCCAACTCTGCATACACTAACATTTTCCTTCTGTGAATGCTAACGGAATAAATCTTTTCAGTTTCTCCCTGAGACTTGTATTTGTGTTCATTATCTGTGAAGTTGACTTGGAAGTCTAGATACACAGAACAGAGCAGACAAGGTTGATTTAAACAAAGGGAGCACTGAAATATTCACTCAGCATCAGCCAGACCCCTCCTTCACCTTCCGCTGTAGGGTCTCACACATGCCTTTATTTACTATCCAGAAGTATGTCTATTTAGGATTTCCAAATAAGCACTCATAAGGTATTTGTTCATTAATGTCGATACATGTATTTCTTCAGTACATGTTCTGTAGTGGTGACAGAAAAAAACATGAACCGATAACTCATAAAATGGCACTAAAAATATTTCTGTACTGTAACTGACGTCTTCTCTCTCATGAGGAAGAACTGGGATTTGGTTTTCGCTTTTTAAATACAAGGCCAAAGCACCGGCTTTAATGCAGATAAAAATATTGGCACCAGTATTGACGTTACTGCAGCTAGTACCACATAATCCTCCTGCCCACAGTACTGGCACAGATGCAAGTAGACACACCTTGAAAGGAACTGGTTACAGACTGAAGTCTGTCCGATTTGGCCCAGGAAGAACAAGGTTTAAAGAAAGTACTAGGAAAATGGCATTTTGAATGCCAGTGTGCATCATCTAGCGCTGCAGACTGCTCCTGCATTCTTTCCTTGGGCAAAATGAAAAAGTGGAAAACGAACATGCTCTTGGGTATGATATATTCTCGCAATGATCACAGTCAAAGCACAGAAACTCAACACAGTTAACAAGGAGAAGGAAAGCCTTCTATTAAACCTACGGTAGCATGTTAAAAACCCAGCTGTTCCAGGCACACAAACCCCTCTTAAGATAGAAATAGAGGTAGAAGCTTTATATTTACATTATGCTTGTGATTGTTCAGAGACTGGGAGCAATACGTTGCTGCTGAGGTGACCAGTAACACCACAGAGAGCACAGCCCTGTCATAGTCCAAAGTCTCACAGTCATTATTCAGAAAGGTTTAATGAATCACACACAATTATGAAATAACAAAAATAAATAAATAGATAAATCTACTCACAAATAATTCATAGAATAGGGAAAGGCAAACTAATAAGATGACTCTTTAAGCTATATGCACAGCTGGGAGAGATAGAATTCATCTAGCTGTATGCGTATATTCATCGTGTCACTCAGATTTAGTTTGCACCAGAAAAAAAGGAGGAGTCTTATCCCCTGTCATCTTGCATATGATGAGATCATTTTTGTCTACACAAAGCAAACATGGGGTCTTCCTCAATCAGAAATCCGCATTCCCATTTAAGCATTTTACATCTACCACACACTGGTCTAACTGACCAAACATACTATCACCTCCAGCATATTGTTAGCCTGGGTACAGAGCTAGCCATGATTAGCTACAATATATAATTGAAATTATTTTTATAAATAGGAAATGCGTAGCGGCGGGGGGGGGGCGGGGGGGAGGATGGTGGCTTGTAATAATTGAGGGGATTTGGTATTTTATATATATAGGGAGAATTTATACTTTGTTATAATTTGTTAGCGCTCTGAACACATCATTTTTCATCATGTACTTTGAATGAGAGAAAGATACACTTTATAAGAATCCTCCATGCTTATATTATAGCATCATTCTCTCTTAATAGCCTTCTGGCTATCCACATGCTTCATAGTAGAAATTATCTGCCAAAATCACTTAATGTTGAAGACATCATGGGACTGCAGGAAAAAGTCCACATTATAGTTTGTCTTCATTTCGTCTTCAATTTCTTTATTTTTCCATCAATCACAATAGTTGATTCCCTAATAGTGCCCTTGAGAATTCCTACCAGGAAAGCAGAAAGTCCACAGACTTCTTTCTCAGTCAGATGTTTCAAGCATACTCTGAGGATCTTGTAAATCTTCTCTAATACAGAATGGATCATTCAGGTCTCAAAATATTTAATATAATCTCTCCTCCAGTCAGCCTAAGGGACCACAATCCTCAGGGCTGCAGCCCTTCCCCTCATTTTCTGAGGTGTTGAAAATGTCAGAGATAATCTTTGATTCATATAGGGTTTTTTTAAAATAAGTTGCTTGACCTTTGTAATTCATAGCTATTCCAACTGACATAAACCAATTACAAGGAAAGTTTTTCCCAAATTTCTTTTCCTTAGGATATTCACGGTCTTCCCTACTACTGTCATCCAGAAGCAGCTTTTGAGATTCGTGAAAATCTATAGCTACTGCTGATCTGACCTCAAACCATTCTGCAGCTACAGATTATCTGTAGCTACAGCAGCTACAGCTTCCCTCTTGGCTGCATGACGGCACAGGAAATTTCTTCTCTCAGAACCTGCAAGAATTGCCACAATAATAGATCAGCAGTAAGAATAATACTCAACTCTCATGAAATGCTTTTAACTACTTTCATAGAGTTTCACAAAGATGAGGGAATATTACTACCATTTTCAATAGGAAGGCTCAAGCACTGGTCTTGTGTTCAAGGTCATCCAGTAGCTGAAGGGCAGAGCTGGAAATACAGACTTGATTTTCTAAGGCCACGCATAGGTTACTAACCTTATTAAAATGAGTCAATATTGTTCAGTAGGTTAACCAACCAATCAAATACTTTTTCCATTTTCCATTTTAATAATGACTCTCAACTAGTCCCTCTAATAGCCTTGGTTAAGCCACAGGGAGGAATTATTTTGAACAGGCTAATGTCAAGGTTTTCTTATCACACACAAAACTTAGACTTTCATAATTTGCTTCCTGATTCTTATACTTGCACAAGGACACACATATTTAATAAATTACTTTTAAAATTGTGTAATTTACACTGACAGCTCCTGACTGATGCAATAACTAGATCTGCGCCTATAACAGAATTTAAGGTGCAAACCCAATTTTACACTTTTCGAGATTTAAATATGCATATACAGGAGAACTACCCTTCAGGAATATGACCAAAAATGATGCTAAATGATACCTGATAGTTGCCTCTAAGTCTCTAAAAATCCACCTTATTTTACATTGCCACTTAAGTATCCTAAAATAGGAGCAAACATTCACAGACCATATTTAAATTAATTATATTATTCATAATAAGACTCTCTCAATGAGAACAACTTTTCTACTCAAAGGTGTAAAACCACTGCTAATATTTCCTTAAATTCTCATCAGCTTTTCTCATTATGGTCCCTATTATACTGTCATTATTGAGCCTGAAAGCTAAGGGAGTATCTTTCTATCAATAACATTTCTAACGTGGCCATCACTGTAGTATTTCTAGACATCAGGTAAGGCTTGGATCTTTCCTTAACTTTCTTGGTTATATATGATGGAACTGATGGACTGACTGTAGCAAGCCTTGCAGCTATTTTGTCTCAATAAACATACTGTGGGGTACGTTATTTTCAATGGGCATATACCCTTGGTTTCCTGTTCTTAACATTTTTAGTGGAGTTACTTGAGAAGTAGCCTCCCAAAATTCCAAATATAGTTTATGCCTTTTACAAGAAAGCATGTAAATACAAACACAGAAATAAACACTTAAGTGAAAAGCACAGACTGGGAAAGGGGAAATACCTGTAACAGGAATAGACTTTGCAAGTGTTCCTATTCTTAGTAGCCAAAGCTATTAAGCCGTCATTCTGCAAAGGTGTAACACCTGGTGTAAGTGACATGGAGAACTGTGAAGCTTCTTCATACAGTATAGCACCATTACAGAAACATCTGTGTTAAAAATAACTTCAAACTTATCTACTCTCAAGTATCCCTTAACCTTTACAATGTTTCCTTTCTTACCTGCATCATTTTCCACACCACAGCTGTGACAGCAAAAGCAGCATTTTTTTTTCCTGTTCTTCTGCAAAGGATAGTACTTCTCTTTACCAACAAATAATTGCATCTACAGCAGTAACAAAGGCATGCAGAAGTGTGGCAAGTTGGGATGGAAAAATCCACTGTGCAACATCTCTTCATTTTGTGTCTACCTCCCTGTGCTCATCTGAGGTGTGACTGCCATGATCCTCTCCCACAAGTGGGACCATGTGGGTCTATAGCAGTAAGGCCTCTGGTTGGGGAGGTAGGTCACCTGTCTCCATGGCATTCACTTCCCCCGCAGTGTCCCACAACACTGCTGGGTGGAAAAGTAAGTCCAGTGTAAGTCCCGGCATGCACATGAATTGCTTCAAAAGAGGAGAGGGAAGTGTTTCCCAAGAGGGGTGAGGAACAGTGTTACAGAACTGAGCTGAATAAATATCTGACCATCAAACGGGTCCTTAGTGACCCAAACATACTCACTGTATCTGCTACAGCTCATGCAGGAGCACAAAAGATTTTCCTTGCAATGATCGTCAAGAGTTTTCCTCTTTTAGGAGGAAATTTTCAATGATCAAAACACAAACACCTGACTTTTACATAGCCTTCTTCACCCAACTCAGTACAGCAGACATTTCAGAAGTAAGAGAAGAGTGATGAAAAAGAGCGGAGTCCTTCCACCTATTCACAGCTGCAAAATGCAATGAGTTAGGGACAAGTAAGGTAGCAGGCAAAGGCAGCTTGAGAACCACAAGGTTTTTTACTTTTCACTCCTGTCCTCATGGATGTTAATGTCAAGTACAGTCCGTCCTACAAAATATTTTCTATGTGTATAATACAATATTTCTTTGTAGGATCAATACTCTCTCGGACTAAAGAAAAAACATCACCAACCTCCGTCCTAGGAACAGCACATTCTTAATTCTCATTCACTTCATCATCAGCTGTTTCAACTGATTAGTCAAAGGCTCACTCCTTGTTGACATCAAATGTGTGGCAAAAACAAGTGTATAAATGAATAATTATTTCCAACACTTGCAATGAGATTAAGCGCTTATTGGATTAGGAAAATAACAGGATTTAATGGGGTCATTTATGCTCCAACTCTAGTATAAAAACATACAGCGCATGCATGCATATCAGATTACTATCTCTATAGTCCATCTAGCTATAACCATTTAAATATTTTATCTATTCACATTAATACCTTTCTGGTGTCTTCCTTTTTAATACACTACAGATGAGTGTCCTTGGGCATCTCTATAGTAAACACGTGACGCAGTTGTTACTGCCATTAGTGAACAAGTATTTTTCAGTATGAGCTAATTTTGGTATCTTATAACCTTCCTAGATCTGGGGAGCTGACTTTTAAGCCTTGGGTGCATACAACAAAAGCCTCTCTCACTGCTTCTCTGTCTGGACGTTACTGGAGTCATTGCAAGCTTTACCAGTCTTCCTTGCAGTGTCCCTACAGCTTCCTGGGAAAAAGAAAGGAACAGGAAGGGATGGTTAGGTGAACCCACATATGTAGCATTGTATTGATTGTATTTGGCAAGGTTTTGGTGGCAAGATGGCTGTAGGGGTGACCACTGTGAGAAGAGGCTGGGGACAGCCCCATGCTGGACACAGCCAGCTGCAGTGAGCAGCAGGACCTACTGCAGAACACAGCTGAGCCCATTAGAGGAGGATGTGGTGTCTCTGCGTAAGCAGACTTAGGAAAGTGCAGAACACACTGGAGAGGCAGAGGAGAAAGGGAGGGGGGGGGAAACAACAAACCAAAGGTTAAGGTCAGAGGAGGAAGAGAAGAAGGAAGAAATTTTTCAGACACCAGAGAAGTTATTCCCCAGCAGTCCAAGGAGAGGACCACGCCAGAGTCGATGGATATTCTTGAAGCCACTGCAGTCCACGCAGAGCCCACAAAAGAACAAACATTTTTTCCTTAAGGATTGCCACCCATGTAGAGGACCTACACTCTGGCAGGGAAAAAGTGTGAGAAGGAAGGAGCAGCAGAGAGAAACTGCTATCTATCGACCATAACGCACATTCCCCATCCCCCCTCCAACAATCACCAGGGCAGCGAGAGTAGTTAGGAGTGAAGCAGTGAAGTTAAGCCTGGAAAAGGGGAAAGTAAAGGTGGTGTTTTAAAATTTGTATTCTTATTCTTCACAACCCAAATCTATTTAAACTGGCAATAAATGAAATTAATTTTGCAAAGTTGAGTCTGTTTTGCCAGTGATGGTAATTGGTGAGTGATCTCCCTTGTACTTGCCTTACCCACAAACTTTCTCATTTTTGTTTTTATTTTATTTTCTTCCCTTGTCCTGCTGAGAGGGAATGCAGCTGGGTGGGCATTTGGTTGTTAGCCAAGATTAACCCATCTCACAATTTACAAATTCTAGATTGATTTTTTTTCAGAAGCTATAATCCACAGATGGCTCCATGGTGCATTATGTATCTCTGTTTTCCAGGCTAATTTGAAAATGAGTGATGCTGAGTATCTGTTCCTTATTGGTAAGATCAGTATGGACAACTGAATGGTAGAAAAATAAGCTTCCTTTTTTTTTCTGTCTAGATTGCAGAGCAATGATCTTCCTGACTGCACTTTGATCTGGAGTTTATCAGGAGATTTAAAAGCTAAATAGCGCTGGAAATTTTAGGAGGATCAGTTTAAAAAAAGTGTGCACAAAAAAAAGGCTATCTGAATCCCAAAGGATACTTACAAGGGTACAAGCAATCAAGACAGGGAATAGCAGCAGGTATTTCTCTATTTTAAATTACTATCTTTTGACTTGTCTAAACTGAAGGAAACTTGGTTTACATACCATCTGCATTCTGCCTTCTGTGTACATAACCTGCTATGTGTGCTTTCAAAAGATGTACCTGATTGCCTAAATTCCTGGATAAACAAGCACTAGTATTGGCTTTAG
This sequence comes from Neomorphus geoffroyi, assembly GCA_033558235.1. NCBI lineage: Eukaryota > Metazoa > Chordata > Aves > Cuculiformes > Neomorphidae > Neomorphus > Neomorphus geoffroyi. Next base: position 8,016,549 of record JAUMJM010000004.1, read on the forward strand.
GACCCTACTTATAAGTGGCAGAAAATCAGCCTTTTTTCCAGAAATAGAGTTAAATTAAAGAGTCAGTAATTAAAGTTATGTGATTGTCAATGCTTCCATTCACTGGATGTTCAGACAAAATGAAAACTGTTTTTTAACAACTTTCTTAACTGCACAAAATATTTAACTTTATCTGAAACAGAAATTTCATTGTGATTTTGAGAGTTTCTTTACTTTTTAAAAATACATTTTGAGGAAAATTGAACATGTATTTTCAAATCAGAAAATGATACTATTTATTTTAAAGCACTACAATGAAAAAATAAAACTATGTTTTCCAATTTATTTTCAGGAGTTTAAGGAAAGTTACTTTTATTTTGTTGGTTTCGACAAGTAACTTGATAAAATGAAATCTAATTCTCGGAGTTGTTTGGCACTGCTGAACCTGCCTTTTTCATGTATATGAAAAATACATGCACTGTATCAGATGAAAAATATTGACAGACTCTACCTGGAGCCAGACACACTCCACCTGGAGTGTTAAAGCTCTGGAGTCGCCACGAGGGAGAAGTCTGGGGAAGGTTGAAGGATGGATCATTCCTTCTTATTGATTCCAGTAAAGTTGCTTATGTCTTTGAATACCAGACAAAGGTATAAAGCATATAATAAACCAAAATAAACAAAAGAACAAATACGTCCTTTGATGTCTTTTTATTTAGATAAAGTTTCCAATAAAGTAAAAAAAAGACCATATCTTATCTCCTTGGAAAATGAATGTATAACTTAATTAATATTTCTCATATACTTTTAAGCTTTGTGAACAAAGCAAAAAGCCTGGCCAAGAGAGGCAGACAAGATAGCATGACAAACTGGTCACCCCAAATCTGGATTAACCAGGTATAGTCAATGTTATCAGCCATATTTTCACCAAAACCATCTTTCCCTCTTACTGCTACAGATGACACACCTCTCACAGTTGAACTGTCACCCAGCATTAGGCTGTAAAAACCAGACCCTGCTCAGAAGCACATGCTTAGGTTTAAGAAAAGAGATTATCTTACAAAGTATAGGAAACACTCTCATCATGAGAGCTGACCATGTATCTAAATACCTCGCTGTGGGTACCTCATTAGCAAATTCCTGTCTCTCACATGTTTAATAAATACCATGTCCACGTGGTTATGCTGACTCAAGAAGGGGTCTACAAGAGGTACTCAGCTCTCATCTGGCAGCCTTTCTTTTCCACAGAGACAATGGGAGCAGTTTTAGGGGTAGGAAGGCACAGCTAGCTCATCAGATGACTGCATTATTGCAAGGAAATGGGAGCGAAGGAGGTGGAAAAAAGGATGCACACCCCTGTCCTCAGACAACCCCTAAAATCTGCTGTAATATTTGAAGGAGGGAGGAAGACAGGCAGGAACACTTCTAACAGCTCACCGCCAGGATGGGTGGAGGAGGAAAGAGGTGAAGGAGGTAGGCCTGCTTCCATGTTTTAGCAAAGAAGGGGCCACTAACCTTGCTACAGCCTGCTGTACGCAGGACAGAGCAGGAAGAAAGCTAAAAAACAGGACACAGACCATCTGCTCACCCAGCATCCAGAAATCCAGCAGAAATTCTGACCTTCAAGGCCAGAATCCCGCCCCTGAAGTTGGATCCTGCCCCTAAAGCTGTGAAGGCTGCAACATTCTGAACTAGCACATGAGCTTCTTTGGGCTAAGCCTAAGGGCCTACTTAGTTCTTGTCTTGTGCCCTGCAGTGTGGGTTTTGCTTGCATTGACTGCAGTCAGCGCTGAACCCGAGACCTCCTCTACACTTGCAGGAACCATGTCTGAATCAAGTCCAACTGCTTCTGAAAGTTTTGGTCTTTCCTTACCCACGTACACAAAGCTTCATTTTGTGAATGCTCAGTAACTTTTTCCTTTGTGATTTTGCAGGTCAAACATGGTATTCATCACAAAACCTCATATAGCCAAAGTCAATAGGTGTATTTCCCTCACTTTCTTGCACTTCTGTATGAAGTCATGTGAGATATTCTGGCTATCAGTGCATACTACACAGCCATATGAAGCCCACATTTTCCTTAGGAAAGGAACACAATTATGGAAACATGTCTCCTACAGCTGGAAGGCAAAATTGCTAATAAGGCAGGGCTGTCAGGAGCAAGTGAAGCCAACAAGGTGCCAAGGTCATGAAGCAGCACAGCATCTCCCGTGTCCATGATGTAAAATGCATTCCCTCTCACCAGACTCTCCCACTGATACAACCCAGATTTATGAACTTTGCCAGTCCTACATCCTTTAGTGATTTTTTCTGAGATCAAATAGATTCTATTGCTGCCGGGTTTTCTGAAGATGTTTCTTCTTCCCTTTTTTTTTTTGGACTTCTTGTACTTGCTCAGGCACTCTGTATATGAAGTAGATACAGATGTGCACATCTGCTCACATCGTTCATCTTCAACACATCCAACACATCCACCTGGTCTCTGACTGAATAAACTGAGCATATTTCCCATCTCTCAGGATCAAATCAGAAGGGGAATAGCTTATCTCTGTTCCATGTCATCATACTGTACAGTTCCCACCGTCATAATATGTTTTTGAGAACAAAATCACTGTTGTCTAAAAGGAGACAATGTGTTCTCAGTAGTGCATTGACATTGGTTCAGATACTCTATGTGTGTGATTTAACCCAAACATAATCTTTAGATAGTATTGTCAAATCTTTTCCCTTTTCCTTTTTAAAATCAAGAATATAAAATATTATGATAGCGTGAATTGCTTTAACCAAGAAATTAGACTCATGGACAGAAGCTGGGAAATCCATAGTTGTGGTTTCTGCAACTAAACTACAGCAAGATATGTCATAAAAAACCCTACATATCCAATTTTCAATATGTAATGTATGCTGTTTCAGCACACACATTCAAAAAACAATGAATAACTTAATGGGTTTAGGTTAACCCTGTTCACATGTGCACTGGCTGTGCAAAGCTAGGTGACACAACTTTTATGAAAACTTGAGGCCAATTCATTATGTGCTATCCTGTTTATGTATTCACTACATAAACATGTAGATGTGCACATACACTCACTTCTGTCTATATCGGTGACCAAAGCTGAAAATAAAACTGTTTTTTCATGTTGTCTGTGCCTATATCACAGTGATGTTGCAAAGCTGGGACTGGAAAATAATTTCCCAGCTTGCAGCTGCCTTACACATTAGGTTTCTTGAGCTCAGCATGGAATTTCTACTTTTCTACTTTATTTTTGTTCCAATAAATACATGAAATCAAACAAACCACACACAACTCAAAACAACTGGATTTAAATTTTTCAAAAATCTTAAATTTTCTTCTATATCTTTTCCTATTTGAAGGCCTCTTGTCATAGAAAGCTAATGCTTTTTCCATTATCCCCTTTACTTAGCTCCTCATATATGCCAACTCCCAAATGTTTCCTGTTTTTAATTAGATAATCCATGCAGAGACATAGATGAGATCATATACCATGTTCCTTATCAGAGGATTCTGAAGACACCACCATCACCCACACCACAGTGTCTCCTTTTCCCAAAACATCTCCTCTCAGATCACTACAAATGGGCCCAGTTTCAGGCTTCCTTCAAATATCTCTCTTGTTGCCTACAACTCATCCTTGTTTTCAAAAACGCTCTCTTCCCTCTGTGAATAGAGGATGCATTTCTATTGACAGTAATCCATGTATATTCGATGGCCAAAATTCACAAATATCATTCAAGTATCCAGGCTTGAAACAGCTAATCTCAAGAAAGCTGATTTAGATCAGAGCAACTTCTCTGCTGAAAAGGCATCAAATCATCACTTCACTTCCTCCACTGTTTTCCTGTTGAAGACAAGGTAATATTCAAGATTTTAGCCTATATTTTCAAATCCACATATATGACTAGTCTGAATTATGTGTGGAATTGCTTTGCCCTCTGCAATCACAGCACTTTGCGTCAGCTGCTCTCAGAACAAAGTGTCTCTCTCAGCGCAGAAATGTGAATGCAGGAGATGGAACTTGGGCGATTGCTGGTGCACGTAGCTAGAATGGAATTCACGTCCAGTATGCAGAGGAGGACCACAGGTTCATCACCTCAAACATCAGCATATGTCCCACCACATATCCCACAGCATACAACCCACCACATTTCCCTAAAGCAACACTTTACAACAAACCAGTTTGAAACCAAAGCGAGTCAGAAGGTGTGTGGACAAATACATATCTTTGCAAGTGTCAGTGCCAGACTAAAAACATGAGTTTCTTTATTCTCAAAGGTTAAATCTTTAACAAATATACCTACTACATATTGTTAGATTGCTTAAACCGTTGGCCCAATATATTTGTCATGCAGATAGGGCTCGTGCTGCCCACACATGGGCACATACCAGTAGGCGAAGCACAGGTCAAACACATCAGTGTCACACTGAACAAATCCCACCGTGCTGATTGAAAGTGCTTATTTATAAATTGACTGCTTCTGTGACAGAAAGCAGGTGGGATCTGGACATAGATTTGTACAGTTTGCACAGTTTGATTAAAACCTCTTGCACAGGTTTTAACTTGTGTCTTAATTCCTGTTTTCATATTCATTTTTCACTTGCTTGAACATAAGAGCAAAAAAATTATGCATCAGTCAGTGAGAGTATCTTCCTTCGTAACTAGGAGCTCAGATTTCAGACACAGGATCTGCTTTGGCTTTCATATAGCTTGAACAAATTTACATTAAGTGAGAAATGATGTCACACAGCTGAAGGACATAAATGTCAGTATGTGATGTATGGTTTATACAGTCACATATACAAAAAAGAACTGTAGCAGGGAAACTACAGGGATTATTTTTTCAGTAGCCCAGAGAATTGAGTAGCCCATTTATCTCAGCAGATGCTGCATATGTTCTGCACTTTTCAGAATCAGGCTGCTGTAGCCCTATTGCTGTAAGGCCAGAAACACTACCTGAGTGGATTCCTCCTTCAGATATAGGAGGATTTACTCACAATGTTTGGGAACAAACTGTCTTGTATATTTTCTGCTTTCAAGAAATGTACAAGGCAAATTGTAAGGACATATAAATTACTTGTTACTCATCAGCTGTGGGACTGTCACATCTTTCATGCATTTAGAAGTTGGAAGCTGTTTATGTTACCAGTTAAGCCCACCACAACCAAATCTGCATAGGGTCAGGGCTGGAGGTTCAGAAACTGTCAGGAAAATGAAGGTTTGCCGTTCATGCTGGGCTGCATTACCTTTATGGTATCGTTTCCTCCAATGAATGTGAGGTGAGGTCTCCTTCAGCTTTTTGGAGCCTTTTCCACTCCAGCCCCAGTCCCAGCCTCACAGAGAACAGTTTGTGAGGCCCACAGGAAAGGAGAACAGTGTGATGATCGTAAGCCACTCCACCTCCACAGGAAGGAGTGAACCTAAATGGAAATGCTGTTGATATGGTTTGTACAGTTTGTCCTTAAGATAAGACTTTAAACTATGATTGAGGGCTCCTACTGGCACAAGTGCCTCTGGCTTCAGCCTTCCACACTCATATATCCCCACCAGGCTATTGCCCTTTGAGATCACCTCAGACAAAATACAACACAAAAATGGTTTCTACCAGTGTTCTAAACCAGATTACAATTTCTCCAAACAATGGTTTTGCCAACCTCAACTAAACAAACAACATTTTATTTTAAAGTGCATCCAATACCTTCTTTAATGTTGTATCCAAAGCAGGTATATGTTACAGAGTGGGTTTTGAAGACCATTTTCTGACTTCTGAGTTAAATTAACACTTTTCAAACAATGAAAGCAGCAATGTAGTAGTGGAAACCCAGTATTTGTGCAGGGAAAGTAAGACTGTTAAGAGAAAGTCTAAAAAATCCCCTAAATAACACCAGTATGCAAAATGATATGAAACTATAATAAAATAACAGCTATTTAAGGGAATAGGACATCAGTATGACTGGATGCATAAAGAAAACTCATATACATGCATATCAATATGATGTTTAACCTCCTGGAAATCTGTGAAATCAACAGTCACTGGAACTAATAGTCTAAAAAAAAGTGTTACCACTTCAAATGCACAAATAGGCAGATTCTGATAATGGAGCTGCTTCTCTAGTCCACAGTTTCTTACCATATTCTACACTTCAGGGTTGCTTGAGCAAAGTGAACTGATACAGTGGGAATAGGAAGGCTTAATCTCAAAGGCAGCTGTATTTTTAAATATATTTTTTAGCACTTTGTGATGTATTTGCGGGTGTCAGGAGACTTAAATATTTAAACAGGGTGACAAAGTTCATTTCAACCTCAATGACAGTCAAACCCCCTGACATTCCCTTTTTGTAATGTGAGCAGAATTTTCTTCATAGAAATAGCCTACCTCAAAGGAGCAAGGGAAAAAAAAACTTCTGTTCCAACTTTGAAAGCCCTGGAAGTCTTCGCAATGTCTCTCTCACCTTTACCTACTTAGTCACCTCACCCATTTCCTACAGATACCTATCTATTTTTCAAACCGAGCTGCAAGCATATACGCCGTGGAAAATCAGCTGCCCACCTCATTGCTTAACATAGGGGGGGTGACGATGATAGCAGCAATTAGTGACCTCCTAGGGGGGGCAGGGGTTTTTCAGTCTGATCCCAAGGCTAAATCTTCCCGGGGCAGCTCAGGCTGCCTTTTTTCTCTTCCAGAGCACAGCTTTCAGGTTTGCTGGAGGGGTGTGTCTGACCCAGGGATGAGCAAGCGCTGGTAAAATGTGACAGAACAAGAAACACGAATTTGTTTTCTCACACGGGGTGGCCTACAGGGTTTCAACGGGTGCTGGGTCCCTCCAGCACAGAGCCATCTCGTGGACCGACACCGTTCCCTGCCCCTCACTCCTCTCCATTCCGAGGAGAGGTGCCCATCCCTCCCCAGTTTGACTTTCCTGCACCCATATGTGGCCACTTGGCTCTCGTCCTCCCTTGCCCTACTGGTGTACCCCACTTTCAGACATGCACTGGGAGTTTGGCAAGAGCCAGAGGCGACAAGACAAGTCCCATCCTTGCACAATCCCTAATTTTGAAGTGCCTGTATCAGCCTCCGTTCGCTGCTCCTCGCCGCGAATTCCAGCCATCCCAGGTCTGCTGTGAGGGGCCACGGCACGCAAGCAAGGGGAATGCTCCCCTTGGCCTTTCTGCCACTGTCAGGGGAACGGGATGGATTAGCCTTGGCTTAGAAAAAACCATTCGAAGCAAAGGAAAAGCCATTTGTTAAGTGAAAAAGATTTTACGCTGAATAATACGAAGGTATGAAAAAGTTACCGTGTTTTGCATGTAGAGTTAGTAGCAACCACGCTGACAAATATTAACTTTAAGGGGAAATAACACCTCAAGAATGGCTCAGTCAAAAAGAGTTTAATCTGCCGAGCTCGCTTACTTTGGGATTATTTTGTTGTTAAGTTTGTGGTTTTGTTGGTCTTTTTTATTTTTTTCCAGTAACAAACAGTGGGGTGGAGGGACTGAGAGGAACAGGGCAGAAAGAGAAGCACCTGGAGCTCCCCTCTTGCTGTTTACTTCTCCTCGCAGCGGGGGCCAGCATCCAACCTCACGAGCAGAGCAGCATGTGGAAAGGAAACAGAAACCAACCCACTCCTGAGAGCCCATAAGTGCTTGCAGCCCTGTGCTTCACGTGGTGAATCGAAAAACATAAAGAAATGGGAAAATCGTGCCCTATTCTCTTCCTGAGTGTTGCAGTCCAGTATCCTGCCAGCCCTCCTTTCCCAGTACCAGAGTGTAATAGATGGCTCCCTACGCACCACACAGCTAACACAGCACTCACCCAGACACCATATCTTCAAACAGGAGAAGGATGGAAATAGCTGGTTACCCATTATTTTGAAATTTATGTCCACCTTGGCCTCTTCTTCCTCCTTAGTTCCTCTCTTTCATAATCAGCCAAAACAGACCCGATCTTCCACACAGTGGACAAGGTCTTAATTACGTCTAGTGGGAAAAGAAACTGTTACTGCCCCCCTGCTACAGAGCCGTGCCACTGGCCATGCGAGTGAGAGGGGAGCAGAAGCCGCCTACCAGGGTATTCAGCTTCCCGTGCAGGTAGAGAGAAGGTGGAAAAAATTAAGTTTCTCCTTCCCCCTGCACGTCCAAGTTGCCCTATGTTAACAACCTGTGTGGCTAAACAAGAACAAGAAGATCTTGTTATTCCTACATATTACTCTAGAAACAAAACAAGCCTGACATGTTCCTACCTCTCCCATACTGCAGAAGGTTTAAAGACCGTATCAGTCTATGCCCCTCTGTCATGCTTGTGCAAGTGTTTGTGGAGCTGCTTAGTAAAGTAGCAACTGGAAGAACGTGGCCTGAAGAAATGCTTTTAAAGCAAAAATAAAAGTGATTGTCCACAAAATATTTTTATTGTTTGCATTGCTTCACGGAGCTGTTGGAATAACCAGAAAGAAGGTAAGAGAGCAAAGGAGACACAGCAGCTTTCAGACAGCTTTCCCAAGACAAAATGTCTCTTTGTCTCCACCGTTATTGAACCACCAGAGTCACAGTAAATAGGAAAAGGGTTCATATGATTCCTTTGTGTGTTACAGAGATGTGGGCTTCAGGTCCCTGCTTGGTGACTCTCAGGAAGCCATGCAAGCCCCACAGGGCCTCAGATCATCACTTGCAAAAAGCAGCTTCCTTGCTTGAGACAACAATTAAGCAAAAGACTAACCCACACTGACATAGTTAAGACAGAGCTCACAAAAGCACTGGAGCTAGAAATTCCCCTGCCACCCTCGGGGAAGGTCTTCTGGGGAGGATTTCTGGCTCTGAGGGGTGGCGACCACCCAGGCTGGCACAGCAAGCTGGCACAGGGCAGCTATGTCAGCATGGCACTGTGCCCAGCTCATCAGCTTTCCGAAAGTTTCCTCACTGCCCTGGGTCACATCTTTCTCATGTAGATTTTACAGGGATGTCATAACTATACATCCTCCCGTATGCACAGTTAAGAAGTAGGGCTTTCCTAACCCCATGTAATTATTAACATGAGAGCAATTAGATGGAAAGATCAAATAGCTTGTTATTAAAAGACCTGTGAAGAACATAAAAAGACACCAATTCGCATAAGAAGTCTTGATTCCAGAATACTAAAAAAATAACCTATGGAGTGTTTACTTTGTATCATATGACTTACCTGCTATGGGATGCATTTTTCAAATTCCAGCTGTCCTGTGATAACGTGTGAAGAATACAATTAATCATGTAGGTCTCCAGGTAAAGGAGAAGTGAAACCTAGTGTGGCTGGCTTTTGCCTAATCCCACAGTTTTATGATCAGACCTTAGAATATTATTTTAAGTTCAGCTAAAACATTAATTGGAGATTCTGATTTATAGCTGATTTTTTTCATAATTGAATTGATAAAGTAAGCTATAATGAGAACTTTCTAGATGATAGATGTCATTCTCGTGAGTGGTGCTATTAGCACTTGTCCAGTTTCAGGAATATATATTAAAGAGAAAAAAAGACACACATATGGCTTTGTGTAATTATGTAGCCCTTCAGCGCAAAAGAACTATTTAAGAGAACACAGCTTCATAAAGCTGTGTTTATGTCCTTTTAATTTCTATTACTTTTTCCAAGTCTGTCAGCTTTACATATAATTTTGCATTTTGTCAAATGAAGTTGATGATAACGCTAATTTCACAGAAATAAAGGCCAACATTCATAAACTACAATAACAAGCCAACACATGCCGGCATCTGTGAATGGGAAGGGGGATAAGAAAAAGGCCTTGTTTTGGTAGGCAAACAAATTTTAGTTTACATTTCACAAGGGATTATCATTAGTCTTGAGCAAACTCAATGTCTGTGCACATCTTATGTTATTCTTATGGTCCACAGGTTTTGCAGACCTAGCTTGACTTGGCAGACATTTCTTTGATGTAATTTAAATCTTTTTTTCCAAGTAGGAATTAGGGCTGTATCATAACTTAGCACGTAGGAAAAAGCAGATGGTTACCTAACGTACCCGATATTTCTTTGGACTGTGGGTAGAAGGTATTACTAGTGTTCTGTTCAGATCCTTTCTCGGTACTATCTAATCCATTCTTCACATTATGTTCATATTTGTTTTCCCATGCTGCTTTCTTCTCTTATATTATTCTATGTGAACATCTTCTGAAAAATAACAAGAGGCTTATAATATATCGTGAATAGAAATGGTCTTTGAATGGGCTTGTAAAATATGTTCACCCCTCTCTGGTTGTTTTGTATACAACATTTTCCTAATAGTGAGAAATACCTTGATAGAATCTCCTAAATTAAAACATTCAACAGATAGTCAGTGGTAGCTGGCTTTAAGGATTTACATATTATTGAACCTTAAACATGATTGGGTTGAATTCTAGGTTAACTTGGTGTGATTTATGCTTTCTTCAACACCAAATTATTTTACACTGTCTTGGCTCTCTTTTGGTGTCCTTAAACACATTCAGACGTACTTAATTACCTAGAATAATTTTGATTCACAATCACCGACTAACGTGTGAGTTACATTCTTGTCCCTTTACATGAATCCTCTGCCTTTAATTTATTTTACTTTAAAAAGTTTTGACAAGGTTATGATGTGATTTGCAGGATATGCTTTTGTTACACTAATGAACTCCTAGTGAACAGTGCAACAAACAACTGTTACTCTGTTCTAGGAATCACTTATTATTACAATTTCTTTTCTTTGTAAGCAGCGGTGGGGTTTGCTGTTCTTTCTGTGACACGTTTCTTTTAAAGTGAAGACATACAAAAAACTACTGGCAAAAAGTTACTTTCCCATTGAAAGTTACTAAAGCTCATCTATGGGGACAGAGATTTTCATTTAATTAAAAGAAAAAAGTCCAAAAGAAAAAGAGATGTTGTAAATAAACAAAACAAAAACACTATTACATTGTAATGTCCGTGGTCCTTGACAAGAGATGATCAAAAATTTGGGAGAAACTGTCCTTAATTGGTATGAACAATATCAATCAAGCCTGTCAAAATGTATACCAGCCACTCTTTATAAAAAAGTGGAAAGAAAATTAGCACATTGAGAAACTAAAAGCGTATCTTTGGTGTCAACCTTTTGCAGACTTCTCTGCAGCTGTAGCCATTGCTCTCCCCATTTTCCAGGTTGGTATGATGGACATCAAGGAATGGGAGAGTGCCTGGAACAAGCGCTGCACCTTTTTGAAGCTGCAGGCAGCAGCTGTGCTGGGTTCAAATGAGTTCGTTGATGGTAATTCTTGAAATGACTTATTCTTGGTGGTGTACTTTGATTAACTCATTGAAAAAAATTACTTTTAGGTTTTATGAAGCAGGAACTGACAGTCATTCTGCAATAGACTGGAAGTTTATAGTTTACTCAGCAATTGCTTGTATGGTGTGTATTTTAGAAATGTTGGTCACCTCAGTACTTGAGAATACATTCTTGATGTATTCTCTTAGTTCTCCGGAACGGAAATTAATTGCATAGTTTCAGAGTCTGAATTTCACTTATTATTTGTCGTATTTGTAGAACCAAGGTCTCCACTGTGCAGTTAAGAACAGTTATGAACTCATGACAGGCTGTCCCTGACCCAGCAAAACCATCCAGTTTACTGAGCACTACCAGTGTAAACCATACACTGATAAATTCAAAGGATAGAGTCTTTGCCTTGAGGAACCGACCCAACTGATCCAAGGCCCTCTGATGCCAAGGGAAGACCCTTACTGATCTCAGCAGACTGTGGATTAAGCCATAGTTTCAGACATACTAGAATAAAAGGGTAATAGAATAGGAATGGTCATTAGTATCATAACCTTAATATAGCATATTAAACTTTTTTTAGATGCATGGTGTAATATCATTAAAAAATATTTCTACATATATGTGTTCAGGATGAAATTTCAGTCGGCACTATAACCTCTGGAACAGGCACACGGCATAATCTTATTTTGCAAGGAATCAAAAAGCTACTTGCAACAGCATGTGTCAGAGAACACCTTATTATTTTTACAAGGAAGAGCAATTATGCATCCTGGGTAATGGCTCGGTCACAGTCAGGTTTTTTCTTGACCAGACTGCAAATATATTCTCATCTCTACCTATTTCCTCTATTACTTAGGCTGTACACATTTTTGTTGGTGTTAAATCACATTTCCAAAGGCCTGCTCTACACATTGAGGAACTAAGGTTTCTTACATGTCTTTTCCACTGTCTTTTGGGAATATAGGACGTGAAAAATAGTCAATCCATTGTATGCCATAGGCCCACATCCTTGTGTTGTCGGTTGGTAGCAAATGCAGATCATTTGATGAAATGTATTTCACCTGCCACAGGAGAACATGAATCCAGTTGAGCCACTTATATCACACGATGCTGGAAATGACAGTGTATCTATGTATATCATATGTGTATATTTTAGTGATAGGAACCAGAACACATCTAGCTGATTTTGTTGCTATTGTGATATTGTTGCTAACTTGTGAAAGTTGTTAATGGAAAATTCTCTTTGAATAATTTTCATGGTGAATCACTGCCACTAGGTTTAGAAAATAATCAGGTGATGTGGACCAGCATTTCTCAGCATTGCAGTGGCCAGTAATACCATTGCAACATTTAATTATCAACAGTCATTTCCACTTACATGAGGATGGTGTCAAACAAAATGGGAGTAATACAAATAATAAAGAAATATTCACAGCTGAGTCTAATTATTGTTTGATTTTAAATGAAAATTGCGGTGGTGGTGCAACACAAGTCCTTGGTTTTTTCAAAAAAAATATTTTAGGCTCTCCACTGATTTAAAGAAGCTGAAAAACTGTAGGCTCCAAAATACTTGCAAAAAGTTAAGCAAATGCCTGAATGTTGGCATATTTGTGAAGAGCCACTTAGTTGTCAAAAATAACCAATAGCCTGCTTTTTAAATGTAATGAACTATGTGTATATTTACACATCCTTTTCATGGAGAAACACAGCACCATCTTCCTGTGAATCCTTATTTGCTGCAAGAAGTTTCAAGTGTCATCAGCCACTGATAAAATTGAAATTTCTCCAATGTTTTACAGCTCCATTTAAAGCCATCCGACAGGATCCTTAAATGCAAACAAGTTTATTTCTTCTATAGGAAATAAATTTTCTGCTGTTCCTTTCTGAAAACTTCTTTCTCTCCTGTGTTTCCCATAAGCAGTGGTGAAAAAAGTACTTCAGGTACCCACAGTCATGTATGTAATTTAAAGAAAAAACAAACCCTACCAGGAGAAAAAGGCATTGTAACGGCCAGCTCTTTGTGCCCTCTATTTGCAAAGAACAGGATCCATAAGCAGGTATTTTCCACTCTTTCACAGGTGGCTTGTTCTGTGATGCTCATCACCATGGCTGTACATGCTGTTGGTTAAGCCATTCTTATGAGTTTTACTGTAAAATTTCCCCTCTAAACGTCTGTGAAGGGCAAACAGTGATTAAATCAGTGCCTCTGAGAGGTGGAAACCCTGAGGGCACGTGAAAATTAGTCTTGGTGACCAATACCTGACGATTCAGATTAAACTACGATTTTCTGAAAACCACACTGCAAAGCAACACAACAGCGAAGACTTTTCTTTTCTTCTTATACTTATGGCTAAAAGTTGTATAGAAAAAAAAAAGAGTTACAATGCGACGAACTGGCTGCCTTATGATTCTTTCCCAGCAACCAGAGAAACACTTTATCATCTGACCTCGGAGATGTGCGGGGAGAGCTATGAAAAGCATGTATCACCTGTGGTAGAGACTGCATCATGACTGCAAAAAGGTTAATGAAAGTACAGCGCAGGCTCTAACCCACCTCTCTTGGTTGATCCAGCCCTTGTTTTGAAGTAGAGGGGGTTTGGTACAAAAATATTAGGGAGGGAGGCAAGTTGTTGTTAAATGATACAGAGGAGCTGGCAGTGAAGAAACTTTCTATTTCCTCCTTCCCACTCCCCACTTCACAGTTTTCTTCCTTTTGGTCGTGCTGACACAACTAGATGTTGGGCTGTGAGATAAAACAGATCCCTAAATGATCCAAGTAAAAACAACCCTTCATGACTGAAGTATTATTCTTGCAGAACTCTTGGAGACCAGTTTCAATGCTTATTTTATTTTAAATAAATAAGACAAAAATTAATTGTCTTAACAGAAAAATGGTACTGATAAGCGTTTAAAAGTGGTGCATCGTGCCTTTTCCAATTCATAGATTTTTTTACAGCCAGAGGGGACTAAACATTTTGAAGATGATTTCAAGTTCATGGAGAATAAATGAATCAAATTTTGCATAAGAAGTAAAAATTGACACCCTAAACTTGCAACTATATTGGCAGGATACCTAAATATGCAAGACTGCTGATTTTAAAAGGAGAAAGAAAGTGAGAGCTAGCCTTAATAACAAGAAAACCTGCAAGACCAATTGTAAGATAAATTTATTCCACTTATCTGTTACTATTGCTTGCTAAAGTTGTCTCTACCTAGTTTAAATACTTTATTGAAAAAAATCTGCTAAATAATAGATATGAAAAAGTGTGCATTTCATACAAGTGAAGCAGGGAACAAGAGAACAAGCAGATTACCTAATAATCAATGTCTGTCTAAGTGCTTTGCAGGGATAGTTTTAAAAGCCAGTGCTCAGTATCATGCAAATGAGAGGAGATAGAACATCATGGGACAGTTCCTTCTGTAAAATACCAATGGCACTTTGGTTGCTAAATTATTTGTATAATGTGTTGCATTATAATTGTAATTCTGCTCCTTTCACAAAATGCATATTTTGCTATTTATGCTGTAATGCCTTCTTAAAGAATCATTTGTAAAAGACAAGGCGATCAGATGTTAGCAGAAAAAAATCAGCGAGTTGGCCCTTATCAGAGCTCTAATAGAAAGTGCAGTCTCAGAGAGCGTTTTAGCCCTTAACCTGAATGTTGCAACTTTCTGCTTTCAGTCTAGCATAGTTTCCTGGATTAGAGAGCACAGTTACAAAACACTAATTCAAGGAAATTTAATTTTAATTCCTGCAGCTGAGGAAGCTTCAGCATCATTTTCTCAATCTGCTTCTCCATTTCACTTACTTACTTGGACCACTTTCTCTCCTCTGCTCGAGTTGAAGCAGCCTTTCGCAGGCACCGTTCCAACCATCTCTTCCTTTCGGCTTCATCGCAATCAGATACCGTGATGTAGTACTGGCCTGTTTACATTTTAGAGCCAATCCTCCTGCACGGTATGTAGCTGGGACTTCTTTGACTGTAGAATATTAGTGGTTGGAGAAGTTCCACCATTTTATAGAGAGATTTTAGATGAAGAATGGAAAATGTTCTATATCTTTCAAGATAGAAAATAAGCTCATATTTACTGAAGCCTCCTAGTTTGCAAGAAATTTTATAAGCCGACCGGAACTAAAAGAGAAGCAGAGAAGATGTAATATAGTAACTGAGATGCCTCACTCTTTAAGATTATGACGGTTCATTCCTTTCAGGAACAGAAACACAACTTTTGAAAATGTTAGTGCCACTTGACAATCATTTATTGCTGAGCTCTAATACCTTTTTCTTTAGAGTGCCATTTTATTCTTTGCATATTCATTACGGTCTTGCCCTCAGCTGTAACTTCTAAGACCTAATCTAACATGAAACAAATAATATTTAATTTGAAAAAAATTTTAAACCAAGATTGGGGCACTTGTGTCTTCTGCATATTCTTTGCCTCAGTGCCAGGTAGTGTATTTCTCCTTCTGACATGAATACACACACGATTTTACTAAACTCTATGTGGCATATACTTTGGCATTATTTCTTTCCCACATCCATGCTTATCAAAAATCCTTACAAAATGCTAATATAATCTGAAATGTTAGGAAGGTAGTATCAAATAAAGGGACAATTTACATGGGCTAAATTTTCATTTCAGTTTACTGTTGGACTTCAATTTTTTAAATGTTTAATTTTAACACCTGTTATTTTAATCTGGATTCCAAGTCTTTTGTGACCATTAGTATAGTTTGATGAAAGGCATGAGGACAGAAAAAGACTGGATTAAAAAGAAGATTTACAACACCTTTTCCCTCGTTAGTTACATGCCTGTAATTATAGCAACGTGCTGAGTAGGTACCACTATGCCATGCACCTGAAGCATTTTTTGCTTGACAGTGCACTGATACTTTAGTAACACAGTCCCTACTGTGACTGACAGTTGGTTTTGGACTAAATCACCTAAAACTGAATAGGAGACAATGGCTATTGGCTAGTTCAGCCAAAGTCTGTTTGGCAGAGTATATTAACCTTCATGAAGTTCTGCATTATTTCACAATTCCATGTGATGCTGTTATTTGCAGCACAAATTTACCCTTACCTTGGCTACTAAGAATAGCCAACGACAGTGTTGTAGAAAAGCAGAAAATCACTGAAAATGTTTTCTTTAGCTGCAACAAAGATTACTTGTATGCCAAGCACATCAATATGGCAGATGACCTGTCAGAATTGGTAGTTAAAACAATTTGATCTTCTTAGCAAAGTTGTTCCTGGGGTAAAAGCTCAAACCTCAGCCACTCAAAAGAAAATTGTTCTGGATCATTGTTTCTATCTTTAATACCTTGGGAAGGCAAAATGGTGAAATTAATACTGTTACTTCGACACTTCTGTTTTATTTAGTATTTTCCATGAGCCAGCTTAATACTGTCTGAGTCTGTAAATTACTGAAAGGGAAATCATTTAAGTCTGTTGACTGGAAGAGGAGGAAATACGGTGTTTCTATTGAAGAAGCCAAATCTGAAGGTGATCCAAGAAATTGCATTAATGTAAGCTTCAGCCCAGAATCACAGATGAGGCAAGTCATCAATCACCAGGGAGAGATGAGAAAATAAAACAGCAGAGTGAGAAGATTTTGGATGCAAACATGATATAAGTCCTGCCATCTGACCTCCACCAGCAGAGCCCAGCCTTAATAGGAGCTCCTGCATGAGCTTTCCAAAACAAGTTCGTGCTTTTCCCAGGGGTGTCAGGCGTAGAAGGTTACAATTCCCAGCTGATCTGCTCAGACCCTGGGGAGAGAGGAGATTTTCATACCACCATACAGGTATGATTTACTCCAGGTATGTAGACCAGTTGCAATTCAAGGTAATTAAAATTAAGAACCCAGGATTCAATTACTTTGTTCAGAATTAAGCATTAAGAGTTTGGAATAACTTGGGGTAGCCAAGATATCAGCCCAAGGCTGATAGGTATAGCATAAACGCTATAGGAGAGCCATGCACTTCTGCTGCAGCAGCTGCAGGCCAGGCAGGTGACATGAGGGTGTCTTAAGTGGCAGTAGATTCCTACATTCAGGCAACTGATCTGAGAGCCTAATTTCTGTGTATAGCCCACAGGAAGATGTAGGCACCTGCATCAGCTAGTTCAGGATGTTGAAGTTAGACAACGTGACTACAACCCTGAGAAAGAATTTACAGAGGCAAGCACTCTTGCAAATACACATCTTCTCCTCAGTGTTAGTGATTCATCACCGCTGTCATCAAGACTAAGATGACATTGACTCTACTTTTGGGGAATGGTGCAGTCCTTTTCCTTCTGCTATCACTTGCCCTTCCTCAGTAGCGAACTTCATTGAAGTGAGGCAATGACAAAACTTTGCCTGATTCTTGAGCCGGCAGCTTCAGGCTGTGTTAATCCAGGCTGCTGTCCCTCAGCGCTTCTGCTTGGCCTCTCTTCTGATGCCCAAACAACTCACACAGTGTGGAGAAGAGAACTGCGCAGAGAGGTAGGGTAAATCCCATCCTTGAAAAAAATGCTAGGATGGTGAAAAGGGGACATTTGATGTACATGGCCTCTAGCAGGTTCAAATTTCTGATTTGAATGAAGAAAAATCAGGACTTGCAGCATGGATTTCTGTCTTCCAGGTAAGTATCCTAATAACCTCTAGGTTACTGGCTTCTCCAGAGTCACCTTAGAACACTTGTTTCATCCTGATACAAAGAGGGAAATTTCTGAATTTTTGGCAGGATAGTAAAACCACCCAGTCTCAAGGCATGCACCCTCTCTCCATGGGAGGTGAGCAATCATGCTTCACGCTCTTCCCTCAGGGACTGGCCCTGCTCCATGAGCTGATAAGGAAGGATAATAGGTCTATGGCCCCACCTCCTTCCTCTGCCTTTTTGACAACCTGCTCCCCAAATCTGAGTGACAGCAAGGGCTAGTGCCGTAGTTCTCGGACTGCCTAGGACACCCACAAGGCAGCCTGTCAGGTCCTGTGTGGATGCCAGGGCTCAGCTGGGAGCAGACCTTCCACAACATAAACAGCTTTGGAGGCTCAAAAGCACTTGATTTTGTTTCCAGCCACTGGCAGCACCTCTCTGGGTTACCTGAATTCCTCAAGAGTCCAAAGTTTCCTTCCTAACCTGCCATTCCTCTGGTCCGTGGCATATCCCCTATGGGTACACGCCAACCTCACCTGTTGGAGGGGTAGGAGGGAGGGGGAAATTAAACAGACATTGAGAAGCCTCACACAAAGCAGAAAGATAATGACTGCTCCAGCCAGCGCTGGCAATCATTGTGCAAACTTCTCTGTGCAGCACTGCCAATGTAGCTCGCTTCTGACTGCGACACACCTGCTTGCTGAGAGCTGTGCGTCTCCGTGCCAGGGCTGCCCACTGCACTGACTTCCTGTGACTGCACTGCTCCACATTCCAAAACAATACGTGCAGTGAAGAGGAATCAAACAACTCTATTCACTCCAGGTTTACATGCAAAGAGACAAATTCGGATCTGTAGGTAGCAGTCCTGGAGTAGTAACCTACCTTTTCACATCCTGCATGTATATATGCTGTATAGAGAAAAGGGGAAATCACACTTTTCTGGCTGTAAAGTCCTCTGTACATTTGCAGAACTTCACTGAGCTCATTTTAGAAGAATTCATTGCTGGAAAATTATTTTCAGTGATTTTTTTATTAATCAACATATGTCAAATGATATCTGCAGGAAAAAATTACTAAAAGAAACCCAAACAAAAATAATAGAACAATTCTTACTTGAAGATTCTGATTGCCTATAAATTATAACTCTGTTTCAGCTCCATGAAAATTTGTATTTTCATTTATGAAACCATTCCTGTTACTAACTTTCAATCTTGTTTACAGGGGGAAGTAGGAATACACCAAGCAGGCAAATTATTTTAAACCATGTGTTGAAAACCTAGGGTTATGGGACATCGGACACATTTATCACCACTCTTTTAGAGCACTTGATACTTTTAAAATGGGGCCCTATTTCAAAAGGCAGGGGTTGCTTAGGACAAGGCAACTTACCATGACTGCGTTTCCTAATGTAAAAGTGTCAGCGTGCTTGGTATATTCATAACGTGTTTATTCTCATTACAGTTTTCAGTTTGTCAGTGTTTTACTGGCATGCAACCACAGAGCATAGACTGCTATTGCTGGTTAACCTTGTTATTGCAGACAAGTTACATGTCCTGACAAGAGTTTGATAACTGTGCCTACTTATTTTAAGCCATACATGAGAAAAGGGTAGGAGGTTCAAAGTAAATTATGCTTTCCTGTGTGAGTCCCCATATGATCACTCAAAAGTTACTGTAAATATAAAAGCAGAAGCGCCTGATTGCCATTTTGTCACAATGACATGAGACAAGAAGGTAGTCAAAAACCAGAATCAAATATGAGGCTGAAGTTACAAAAGTGTAACGCCCTAGAGCTTCAATCCTCTAAAGCAAATGGGTGGATTTAGTCACCTGTACAGGTGTTTGTAGGATGGAGGACTCATTCACTTGCAAATAATCTTTCCTGGAATCTATATCTCAGAAGAAACAGTGACCAAACAGGTAAAGAGTGGAAATACGCTTTTCTCCTCCTCTTCCTTCTCTTCCTCTTGACAGGTTTACTGCCTATTCATTTGCCTCAGCCCTTGTTGTATTCTCTTGTAGACTTTGATTATAGACTTGATAGGTCAGAATAATCTTTTTTCCTATTAATTTAACAAAAACAAAGCAGCCTGCAAAAAAACCCCATCCTTCAGCCCTTATCTTTGACTGAGGCCACAGTTCATTGCTGGAATGGAAATATGATCTTAATATTTGAGCAAATGCTCCATAGCAGTTTAATAATAAATATACAATGGTAGAGGAAAAAAAAATAATTAAAAGTTTAGGCAGTTCCTGGATGCAATTTCACAGATTGTGGTAAGTTAGGTAACACTCCTACAGCTTCTCAAAAAGAGACACTTAAACAAAATAATTTTAGTATTCAGAGACCCTGGTCATGTGCTGTTCTTTAACACTGAAGATCATGGACGTGTAGCCCTACAATTAAAAGATTAATTTCCTATTTACTTTTTATCATCTAAACTAGAAAACCAGCAAAGACTGCTGAAAAAAAATAAAGAAATAAGAAAAACATGAGAAAATATGTATTTTTTTTTTTAAAAAAAATGAAAAGCAATTGATCTTTAACAAGCATCTGCCAGTGGCCATTTGCACATCAGCTCTCATTGTTGTCCTGCTGTGGAAAGAAGTGGTGCTGCCTTGTGTTTACCTTTGATTTGAGGAGAACTTCTTTATTGTTAAGGTTGATTAGTGTTCATTAGTATCTTACAACTTGAGCAGCTGCCATACGGGAGTCAGAGCAGAGAAAGGCACGATTCTGTTCCCAAACAGCATCTGACAAGGCTTGGAAATCCTGCTTCTTCAGTCTAGGAGCACATTGCCTCTGAAAAGACAGTATCTTACACATTATTTTATATCAATGGAGGCCCATTTTACCGAAAACTTAAAAAAAAGCAACTAAATTCAGAGAGCTGTGGAGCTGCTGTAAAATTAAGAAAATACTATTCTCATTCATCTTTTAATGTTCCCTCAAATTAGATGGAGAAGAAAGATAGCACCCTCGCGCTCCTCCACCCTATCATTTAACCACAGAGAAGACTGATTTATAACAACAGTAACTTCTGTACTATCAGATATCTACAAGTTTTTCGGTCTGCAGTTTTAACTCACATGAATAGATACTGCACACTTAACAGGCTTCAAAAAGCTCAAACCATTTTAATGAACTTCTTCTAATGTGACTACACTTCTAAGAATGTGCAGTTCCTTCAAATGTGTTTCCAAGTGAAATAACACTTCTGAGATTTATTACAACACATATATTTTTTCCTGAAAATTTAGTATAATCATGCTTTAATTATTCTTAAGTATTTGAAAGCTGGTTGTTTTCTTCTTTGAAATCTGTTTTGACTTAAGCTTGGTTAAAAAAAAATTAAATGTAAAATTGTCCATTTCTGTATATGTTTTTTGCAGATCTATGGATGCTCTGCATTAGGATACACCACCTCAGAGCAGAAATTTCCTGCATCATTTCACCAAACATGAAGATGGAACACTTCTTCTTCCAAAAAAACGTTTGTTTAGAAAAGCCTCCTCTTTTAAGCATAAGATCCTTGATGTCAATTTTGCTACCTTAGTGAATATTTATAGATGAATCACAAGACTCTGAACAGAAGCTTTGGATTGGGAGCCTGACTGAAGCACTGATAGTATTACACATATTCATGTTTCGCTTGCAGACCTTGTATCTACCACTTTTATGGGAAAATCAAATGCTTTTCATTATTACATTCAATTTCTGTCCTATATTTCAAGCCACATCTAAACTCTACTTCTTGAGGCTCATGCTAATGTGTAAACAGAATGTTTCTTTATGAATCATATAGAGATGTCAGCACCATGGTTCTTGGGTAAAGTTCATGTACTTGATAAACCTAAACCTTAAGGGACTTTTTGTTGGCTCTGTGAGAGCAAAATGGCACATTTAAATCGATTCTGTTTGCATCCAGTGCACAAAAGAGACTTATTTTTATCCTCTGATACACCTCGGTATCAGGAGGTGAGATATCAAGAGTAATAAGGAATAGAGGGGGTCACAGACATTCCACAAAAACAAACATACTTTACTGTACACAAGATGCCACTTAAGAGTTAATGTCATTTTTATCTCTTTGGCTGACAGCCCTTAGGGACTGTGGCACGTCCACAGATCTATATTACATAGGTGGCTTTCTATAACTGTCATTGGGACAGCAGATTTACATGGTAACACGCTGTTTTGGAAATACATCAGCATTTAATTAAGATTGGTTGGTTGGGTTTTTTTTCAAATGAAGTGACGAGGAGAAATTAAGAACTGACATGAATAGTGTGAGGCCCATTACCATGGGATTCTTGCCCACCTATTTCACTCCTGTCATTCCGCACTTTGAAAATGCAGGCCAAGTTTTCTTTGCCTGTTTCATCTCAGGATAAAAACAAGACTCAGACCAACAAAGTTCTCTCAAAGAAAAGAAAAGAAATAATACAGTCTCAATTTCAATCCTTACACTGCTCTTCAGGAGGCCAAGATCATTCCATATACACCAACCTCAATCTCCTCTGTGCAACTGGAGATCCAGAGATGTCAGTCTGATTGCTTTGCATATCTCTGCAAATTAATGTTGGAGACATGAATCCAAATAGAAGCTGCATTCACAAAATCAACCCCTTACAGAAATGCAGGTAATATGCTGGAAGGAAAAGACCTTACCCTCAATTATGCAAGGTAAAATCACATCAGGTATTATCTTGCTGGTCTGTGCATTACCGAGGTTTTTAAGGTATCAGAATCATATACTTCCCTTACCTAGAGCAGAACAAAAATAAACAAGCTTTAAAACAAAGAAAAGTATTTATTCTATTTTTTTTTAAGGTTTTAGATTTGGAAAGACGTGGCAGAGAAACCCTAAAGTTAAAGTAAAACAAGACAAGGGAGACATGGCAGACATGGACAGTGGAATTGAGTGCACTCTCAGCAAATTTGCAGCCGATAACAAGTGGTTGATACGCTGGTGGGAAGGGATGCCATCCAGAGGGATGTGGACATGCTTGAGAGGTAGGGCTGTACTAACCTCATGATGATCAACAAGGTCAAGTGCAAGGTCCTGCACTTGAGTCGGGGCAATCCTAAGCACGGTTACAAGCTGGGCAGAGAATGGATTGAGAGTAGCCCTGAAGAGAAGAACTTTGGGGTGCTGGTGGATAAGAAGCTCAAAATGAGCTGGCAATGTGCCCTTGCAGCCTAGGAAGCAAACTGTAACCTGGGCTGCATCAAAACAAGTGTAACCAACAGGTCAAGGGAGGTGATTCTGCCTCTCCATTCTGCTCTCATGAGACCTCACCAGGAGTACGCATTCAGTTCTGGAGTCCTTAGCACAGGAAGAACATGGATCTGTTACAGTGAGTCCAGAGGAAGGCCACAAAGATAATCAGCCCCTCCTCTGTGAGGACAGGTCGAGAGAGCTGAGTTTGTTCAGCCTGGAGGAGAGAAGGCTCTGAGTAGACATTATAGTAGCCTTCTAGTACTTAAAAGGCACCTATAGGAAAGCTGCAGAGGGGCTCTTTATAAGGGAATGCAGTGATAGGATAAGGATAAATGGTTTTAAGCTGAAAGAGGGTAGATTTAGATTAGATATTAGGAAGAAATTTTTAACTGTGAGAGTGGTGAGGTACTGGAACAGATTTCCCAAAGAAGTTGTGGATGCCCCAAGCCTAGAGGTGTTCAAAACCAGGTTGGATGAGGCTATGAGCAACTTGGTCTTGTGGAAAGGGTCCCTGCTTTTGGCAAACAGGTTAGAACTGGATGATCTTCAGGGTCCCTTCCAACCCAAACCATTCTATGACTCTATGAAATTATGGCTAAATAATTAACATTCTTGCAATTACAGTCACAATGACTGATGGACTGAGGGCAGGCTCCTCATAATAAGGTGGATTATATAGGACACAAAGGGAAAGGTTTGAGTGGACAGTAATACAAGTGTTACAGAGAAAGGTGTTATATTCCCATCAGCGTGTGACCTGCTGACATGGTTTCAAACAGCACTACTCTTGCTTAAAATGTGTTAAAACACAATAATTAGCTTGGATTGTAGCATAGCTCATTTTTTTAGTGTTAATGATCAGGACTGCAGGAAGAAAAACTATGAAAACATAAACTAACGGCAAGACAATATTGGAATACCTCCATGGTTTGTGGACAGATTGCCCCATTTATTGCAAAGGCATTAACTGTGACTTCCTCTTGTGGTGTTTAAAAGGGTAACAAGATTAGCCTTAGCAATATTACAGTTAAGAAAGTGAGCAAGAACAGGCTGATTATCAGAATCAGCACAAATATTTTATTTTTGTGACTGAAAATAATTGAAAGCAAAAGGAACAAGTATCTGGTGCCAAAAAAATAGGAATAATATCATTCCAGCATGGGATTCATCAGCCAGCTCTCAATTTGAGCCAGAAGATTAATGAAAATTCTTAAAAAAAATGTTCAGTAACATATTTTTTAAAAAATCAAATGCTTCTACAATTACTGTTTGCATCCAGATCACAAAGAGGAAGTATCAGAATGCAAAGGGAAAGGTCTGGCTGTCCCGCTGAGCAAGATGAAAACACAACAAGAGTAGAAGATTCATGAAAGTAAACAACCCCTCCCAACCCTGGTTTTGGTGAGTGTTTTTTTCCACATTTCTGCAATCAATAAATTAGGAAGAGTATTCATATATTGCGGAAAATATCCCTAGAGGATTTGAGAAATTCTTCTCAATGCTGATTGATAGAACATTATTTATTCCTATTTGCTGAGGGTGTCATCTCAAACTCACTGAAACAAAAGGCACATTAATGCAAACATCCTCCCTGGTTTTCTGGGAAAGCCATGCAGAGCTGTAAGAGCCTGTGGTGGCACAAGGCAATCCAGTCCCCGGTGGTGCCTCCTTCCACTGTGTGGCTGCAAGTATAAGTGAGTGTTCCATGAGACTGCACAGACATCTCCGCTATCCTAGTACAGGGGTAATCAAGATCCACCTCCTGACTGCCCGTGTTGCCTAGCTAGACTAGCTGGGGTGGACAGACAGTGGCTCATCACTGTTGTCCGTAGAGAGGAGAAACAGAGGGAGACGCCTGAGCGGTTCCCTGGGCAAGATCTGAGAGAGGATCAGGGTCTGGGGCTCTGGAGGCAGGCAGAAGCACAGGTGTCCACAGCCGGAGTGCCGGAGGGAGGGTCACCTCACCAGTGTGGGCCCAGATGGCACTGCACATGGCTCTCCCCTTACTGGAGCCATGTCCACTGAGGCAGGACCTAAGGTCACAGCAAGGCTTGGCAGAGACCTTACAGAGTTCCTTCTCCTGCTGCAGTCACTCAGATTTTGAAGAGAGGGGGGTTTGTAAAAGACAAGCTGTTCTCCTCTGATCTGGGAGGGCTACCTACTGACCTTTCCAAAAACAGTGCCCACCAGCCTTTGCCCTTAGATGGGTGACTTGCCTGCTCCAGGCAAAAAAATTAAAAAGTCAAACAAAACACAATGTTGCTCCTCTACCTATCCCAAAATTATGGGTGCAGGGTTGCTTGTTACTTGCCGTGGGAGACCACCTCAGTATCAACTGTCTTGTGATATGTACCCTGAATAACCAAGAAATGTTGGACCTGGGTTGAGAGGTGGCTGCTTTTGCCAGCTAGGCACTGTGCACCAGGCACAGAGTTAATGTTTGGGAATTTTGGCCAATTGTTTGTCAGGGGAATTGTTTGTCAGGGAATGTTGGCCTCTAGACATGGCATCTAGTTGGCCTGGTTTGATGCTCCCAACAGAACAAGCACTTTTTACTTCGCATTTGAACTTTATATTCCTCCTCCCTGCCTTCCCCAAGTGCATCAGTTGCTGCATACTGCAACAAGTGCATATTGGTGGGACCCACGTGTGGGATCAAGCTTTAGAAGGGCTTTGGCAGGGATACCACAGCAACTGTGAGAGTGGGGACAACTCCAACAGCACACCACACAGTCTGCTCCTGGGATGAGATTGGGACACCAGGGATACCGTAAGAGTACCTCTGTCACAAATCTGTGGCAGGAGTTAGAGAAGATGATCCTGTCTGGGTCATTCTCAATGATTTTTCAACACTCTTGGGAATCTGGAGAGGTGCAAGCTGACTGGAGGCTAGCAAATGTTGTCCCAGTCTTCAAGAAGGGCAGCAGGGATGACTTCAGTAACTACAGGCCTGTCAGTCCCACTTCAGTGACTAGTAAGATTATGGAGATGATTATTCTGGGAGTTGCCGAAAAACATTTGAAAGACAACGCAGTCATTGGTCCCAGCCAGTATGGGTTTATAGAGGGAAGGTCCTGCCTAACAAACCTAATTTCCTTCTATGACAGGGTCACCCACTAACTGTATGAAATTTAACAAGGCCAAGTGCTGGGTTCTGCCCTTGGGACACAGCAGCCCTGGATACACGTACAGACTGGAGTGTGAGAGGCTGGAGAGCAGCCCTGCAGAGAGGGACCTGGGTCTTCTGGTCAACGGCAAGTTGAACATGAGCCAACAGTGTGCCCTGGCAGCCAAGAGGGCCAACCATGTCCTGGGGTGCATCAAACATGGCATTGCCAGCCAGTGGAGAGAGGTGATTGTCCCGCTCGATTCTGCGGCCCCACCTTGAGTTTTGGGTGCCACAGTATAAAAAGGAAATAAAACTACTGGAGAGTGTCCATAGGAGGCCACAAAGCTGGTGAAGGGTCTAGGGGAGAAGTCATATGAGGAAAGGCTGAAGTCACTTGGTCTGTTAAGCCTGTAGAAGAGGAGACTTGAGAGGGGATCTCATGGCTGTTTACTGCCTTCTCACAAGAGAAAGAGATGAAATAGGTGCTGATCCCTCCTATTTGTGACCTATGATAGGACTAGAGATAATGGCAGGAAGATGTGCCAGGGGAGGTTTAGATTGGATATTAGGAAGAGGTTCTTCACCCAGTGGATGGTGGAGCACTGGAACAGGCTCCCAAGGGAAGCAGTCATGGCACCTAATCTGCCAGCATTCAAGAAGCATTTGGACAATGCCTTCAGACACATGATGTGAATGTTGGGAGTGTCCTATGCAGGGACAGGAGTTGGACTCAATGATTCTTTTGAGTCCTTTCCAACTCAAGTAATTCTAGTGGCAGGATAGTCAAACTCTTGCCCAGGACCAAACTCCAGAAGTCTTCCGACTTATACATAGTTTTTGTGGGGTTTTTAACAAGTTCTGAGAGCATGAAAACACAACCCAAATACGATCAATACAGTTACAACTATAGATCATTCAGCCTGAAGCAAGAGAGAGAGTGGATTGGACTATGTATCTCAGTAAATAACAGGAGGTGTACCAGCTCAGCTAATAAAATCTTCCTCATTCTTACCCTTGAGTTTAATTTGTTGTTGAGGCACATGCCAAAGGTCAAGTATTTCAACTCATTTAAGAAGTTATGATCCAGCACTGTACCAGGACTACTGTATTCCAAAAGACTGAACATTGCTGTTAATCACAGCTTCCCAGCAGATCCAAAAAGGGAATACCATAAAATTGTTTAGTAAACAGTGCATCTGCATTGAATAAAGAAAAAAGCTCAATTTGAAATATTTGAAAGTAACTTTTACATGAAAAGAAAAGGTGTGAATTCTTATTAGACATTTCCACAAAAACCTTTTCTGCAGCTACTACCATGTACCTTCCTGGAATAAATGTGTATCTACATTACAATGTATAACTTTCAGCACTTACACTTTATGCTTTAACACATACACTGACACTTTTTTTTTCCTCTTCAATCTTCTTTTGGATATGATTTCTTAAGGCTTGTCTACATGGGCGAAGTTAAGCAGCATAGCAATTCTGGGATAACTACTCCATGATAGCTCCCTGTGGACACTTCATTGCAATAAAAAAAAATACTTTATTTGGGAATAATTACTCTGCATTGTGAGTTGAATAATTATTCTAGAATAAAAATCAGCCTAATTCTGAGATACAGCGTGTATATCCATGCCAGGAGTTTTGTCTCTCTGTTTATTTGGGGGTTGGAGTTTTTACCCCAGAACATGAATACTGTTCAAAAATAGCTGGCAGATTTATTTTCCCTGGAATAGTTACATTAGGCCATTTTTCCTTATAGGTAAAGTTATGATATCAAGTTCAATTAAAGGTCTGCCACCTGTATTGTTGTTAGGTTGAAGTGCAGTTTTTCTCAGTCCAAAATATTTGCACCAGCAGCCAGTAACTGTCTGACAGACCTTTTCTTGACATGGTTTTCCCATTCCTTGATAAGGGGGCACTTGTCCTCCTCAGCATACACAGATAGGAAATCTGTAGCTGGAAGCCAAAGTGTTATGGATTTTATTTTGTGGGATTATGTTAGAAATTATCTTCCTTTTTTGCACATCTCTAGCAAAAGACAGCAATTGTCTCTGCCCCATAAACCCAGAAGAGTCAAATTGTGACTGGCAAACTCTTATCTAAAAGTGGTTTTGTCTCGCCTTTCTCCCTAAATGCAGCTGGCTATTTATTCCAAGTAGTTAGGTAACAGACAAAGAGCAGAGAAGGCCATGATGGTTTGCCTGTTAAGCAAAGGCAAAATAGCTCTCCACCTGGCCAAGATGCAGGCCAACCACAGACATCTCTCCTGGTCTTTTATTACTGATCTTCCTCCAAGTTCACTCAAGCATCCCTTACCTCCTGTATTTATGACCTCTCCTGCCTTTGTATTTTAACTGGCTCTGCTCTCAAGCTTTGGGTGGAGTGAAATGTGTAAAATCATCTGCCTATGATGCTGCATTTCCATTCAGCTTCAGGAAAACAAGGTTTATTCAGTAATTAAAAACTCTTTATTGCCTTTAGATGTGTCTAAGCATTTCTAGCAGAAATGAAGTCATGCAAACAAATCCATTCCTCATTCATCTTGCTGGCCCGCCTTTCCCTTTTAAAGACATGTAATTTTGTTTGAAGATGATCTTCAGGGTCCTTAGTCCTTTCATAATATGGCCTTTCATTTCCCTCCTTCACCTTTAGCATTTTCAAGGAGGTCTGGCAGCAAAGGCTGTTTCAGATACAGAATGTGTTGATAATACTAGTAGTGTCTAACGCATAGTCCAGTGGAGATATTTAAAGCATCACATGAACCATAAGGAATTAAATCAACTGGCTTCAATATGAATCAATTTTATGTGCAGATAAATTGCCAGGCAAAGAGCAAACTGCAAGTTTTGCTCCTGATTCTGTGTACACCAGCATTTTTGGTAATTTTTAAACATTCTATATTATCTTTTAAACAACAGATGGTGTTAATAAAATTATAAACCACACCCCATAAAATGCCAAACAGCAAAAGCATTTACCACGGAAATAATACAAGGTATAATATTTCCGCATTTATGAAAAGCTGAGCATGAAAAATATTCATGTTACAAAAGATAAGACCCAAAATACTCCTTTTCATTTCTTGTTAATGCAGCTTCAGCATTTTAATTAGTATCAATTACTGTGAATAGAACCTTGGATGCGTTTTAACTTGTTTGAAAGTTTCAAAAAAGCAAGTTTTTATTTATTTTGTATTACTCTGTCTTATTGCAAGTTCAGATGTGCAATGCAAAATAAGCCAGACCTACTTTAAGAAATGGAGTTTGCTTTGAATCAGTTAAAATGAAAGAGATGGAAGACATGTTAAGTTTTCTGTGAACTCTGAGTATTAAATTACTTAATAAAGAAGAGTTAAATTTGGCAACACTGGGTAAGTAATCAGGAAATAATGAAAACACTCTTAAATAGGTGGCAAATGAAAACTCTGTCAAGGGCCAGTGTTATTCCAGGAAAACTCACTTTAACTTCGATTGAAGCGAGAGTTTTTGGTACTTCCACAGATGGAAAAGAATACTGACTACTTAACATAGAGATCTTTATTCTACTGACATTTTTCAAAAGTTTATGAACTAGATGGAAACAAACTGGCTTTCTCTTTCAGACTAAACTTGCAGTCTGAATATCACTCCATGAGAACACTAGAGTAGTTTTGCAGCTACAGTATGGAGACATATGGACAAAACAAGTGTCTTCTATACACACAGGAGAATGCCACCAAGCCTGTCATCACTTGGGTCATTCAGCACTTCCTGTGCCTATTTTGAGCCCAGCCTGCTGCCTTATCACATTATGGTGGAGGGGGAATCTGTTTCTTCTCCTCCATCTATTTTTTGATATTCACAAGGCAGTCCTCTTCGTCTCCAAAAGCCCAACAATCATGGCAGCTCAGCTACTTATCTTAAAGAAATGAAAGCGAAGTGTGTTTATTAGAAAGCCGGTCAAGAAGTCTGGTACTGAGAATCGGAGCATAGCTATTCTGCAGCACAATGAAGTGTGAATCCAGTCAGACTCTACACTTCATTATGGAAAGTAGTGATTAAGCAGGATGAAAGTCCCGTCTCAGCCAACTGTTGCCAGGTCTGTCTTAAGGTGTTCCATTAAGGTGTGTGGCTAAATCTTCATAGGTCAACCCTCCTTTTGCAGTCTCCTGTGGCATGTGTGAGTCTTCATTTTATGGTCTTCAGGGCTAGTTGTCTGAGTGCAGTTTATATGCTGGCGTTACCGAGATCAGAATCTAGCCATTTGTATGTCTGAGCACATATTCTCCTTGAAACAAGTTTGTGGTAGTATATTCAGGAATGTTTTGCACTCAGGTTCAGATCTGGTTCCAGCTGGAGTTCCCTTGTAATGTTCCAAATCTCATTAAGTTAATGAGAGCTTTTTTCCAGCAATTTCAATGGGATTCCCTGTTTCTGGGCGCACATCCTCAGCTCAGCCTTGCTCACAGGAAGTCAGGGCAAGTGTAAGGAACAAAAGGTCACACTCTGTCCCGGCCACTCCCTTTGCAGCAGGACGCTGAACAGAGCTGTCAGGGCAGACATGCTAGATGTGACTGGTAGACATTCTTGCCTGCCTCCCTCATGCCTTGATTTTCCCTGTTGTCCTGCCCAGTTCTCTGTGTTTACTGGTGTGGTCAAAGATTTGGATTTAGAAACTGGAGCTAGGAAATTTGCACAAATAAAGAAAGGAAAACTAAATAGGAATTGTGTGTTACCATGCTGGGAGAGTGTACGCTAACATTACAGCGATGGGCGATGATGTGACCCCCACCTACAGGTCAAGTTCATCATTAACAGGTGCTCTTTTCCTTTCCAAGTATATTATCAAATTGACCTGTCACATCTGTGTGCCATGTTCACCATCCCAGAAAAAGAGATTGCAGACAGAACAGATTGTCCTCAGATGAACTTGAGGGATGGCTGGAAACCTTGCACCACCGGTGACAAAGCTGACTTATTTTCATGGCAATCAGGACAGTCAAACCAGTACCTTTAATAAGAACTAGATTCACCCACACAAACAAGTTGTATGGACTCAGAGATACATATCTTCTCATATCCAAATCATATACTTCCTATTAGCACTACAATTACTATACAGACTCATTGAGAGAAGACAATCTTCCTAAATATTTATTTAGTGTTGATAGAATTGCTTACAAAACCTCTCTCTCATTCTGAGAATCTCTTACAAGGCTCCCTTGTTCCCAAGTTCATTATAGCTACTTATATTATTACTGTAAATCTTTCTAATGTCTCAAATGTTTGGCTCTGAAGAACATTTTTATAATGAGGGTGGGGCAATGCAAAACTTTTCCTCTTCTAATTCATTGCTAAATTATATTTGCAAGTTCAAATGCCAGAGTGATGAAATCACAATATTATTCATTGGATTTTGTTTGATTATTTGGTAGTGTTGTAGGGAACATATCTATAAAATGACATGAAAAGCAAAGCAACAGAGCTTTAGGGGTTTTCCGGTACTTCTCTTCCGCACACATCAATTTTACTGTATGACTGTCCTGAAAGATTTATGCTTTGTGTTCTGAGGGCCAGGTTTTAAATGGCCTCACAGAATAAAAATATTAAAATTTAAATGCAACTTTAAAAATGTGTGTTGGACCTTTGGGCCTTCTGAAGAGGTCAAGTTCAAGACACTTATAAAAAGACCATTCCCAGAGAGATTGCATGGGAAAACCTATTAACATTACTGCTTTCCCTTTATTTCCCCTTTGATCATAAAATAAGGTTATGGGTGGCAAAAGCTGTAATGATGGGAAGATCCCAAATAGGATAGTATGATTTAATCTACTGAATATAAAAAAAACCCCAAACCACCACCAACAATGTGGTGGGTTACCAAGCAAGACTATGACTACAAAGTGCCTTGCTAAGGAGAAACAAAAACAAAACCAAAAAAAAACAAACAAAAAAGCCCTGTACAAGTCCACAATAGGAATTAAATGTTAAAAAAAAAAAAGGAAAAAGGAAGACCATTTTCATTCTACTTCTTCTTTAATTAAATAGCATTTTGTTCATATGACAAAAAAACCCATAACAGCTATTATTTAAAGAGTTCCGAAATCCTGAGTAAAAATAAAAATGTTCTGCATCTAGCATAAGAAATAACAAAGGGCAATTATCTATTTATGCTAGGGACATGCCTCAAAATCTCCACATAGAGAATATTGAAGCCCTCCTTTTTTACTTTTGCAAGCCTAATAGTGACAGTCACTGATTTAGAGGGGGAGAATACACAAGTCTGCACAAGCACTTCTTTTGACTTGTTATATATATTTTATTCTAGAAGCTGAGAACTTTTTCCCAAATATACTGTACAAGCTAAAATCTGGAAAATATACTGTATGAACAGACTACCACTCCTGCTAAGGCCATTTTTTACTATATGAGTACTATACAAAATAGACCCGAGCTCGCTGATTTGAAATAGTCCCATATACATAAAAGCAAAACTTGGCTCTGAAAATCTCTAGCAGAAAACTCTGTTATTGTCATGAATATCATAAGTGTAGTCATTTTTCTTTTAATTAACACTCAAAAGAGAAGAGGAAGTTGGAAATCCAGATAAATCTGTTATGAGTCAATTAAGAAGCTAAGATTAGCATATGCAATCAAGATGGGTGCAGCAAAATTTCATGGAAGAGTTCATGAGGAAGAAACAAGGATGTATCATTTGCATGGGCAACCTCCTTGGTTTGTGTTCTTCTCAACCTCAGTATTGTTGACTTGACTCACCCCATGAATATTGCCAAGCAGTACCAAACCACGGGTTTTTTTCCTGCTTGCTCGAATATGACTTACCTTGACATGAGGTTTTTAAAGAGATAAACCCTATGAACTATGACAAACAGTAGTGGTCTTTTTCTTCTTTCAGCAGATATCCTTCTTTATAAAATCGCTTCCTAAACCCCAGTTGCACAGATATCATCGTAGATACTACAGATTGTCCTACTCTACCTTGATTGGATAGATCATACTTAATACCCCCACAGGGAGTAGAAGTGGGATATTTCATACATAGGTCACCTGAGCAAGTGAAGCCTTTATCAAGGGTGCCTGATTACTGGAAGATATAAAAAAGGAGTTGACAAACTCACACCAGTTACTATCAAGATGAATATTTATGTTCTAAAGACAATGTCAAATTCAGAAGAGAAAGTAGCTTTTTGTTTGTATGTAGTGAACCAAAACCCCATATGATCTTCATGGGTATCAAAGCTTGAAACCATTAAAATTTTTGAGCTGATTATTATAGAGTCAGGTCATCATGGAGAATCTTACAAGTCCGCTATCCATGGTGTATCTTTTCTACAAATAAACTGAAGGCATAAGTCTCCTGGGATTAAGAGCTAATGTTTTCCT
Organism: Neomorphus geoffroyi; assembly: GCA_033558235.1. NCBI lineage: Eukaryota > Metazoa > Chordata > Aves > Cuculiformes > Neomorphidae > Neomorphus > Neomorphus geoffroyi. The sequence goes on from JAUMJM010000004.1 coordinate 8,050,172, forward strand.
AACTTCACATTTCACAGAAAGAATTCAAGGTTTTCAAAGTATTATACTAAATGGAAATAAAAGCAGTTTAATATGTCTTTATCGTCTCGAGTGTCCTGAAAAAAAGCTTTATTTGTTTTGAGGGTTTTTTTTAAGTATGCTGCACAACTGTAACTATTTCAATGAATATGAAAGATGGCATGGTCCTGACACTGTTGTAAAGACTGACCACTATAATCATGACAATGACATCTTTATTTTAAGACAGAAACTTCAAAGTATCAAAAGAAACATATCTAATAGATCTTTTCTTTCTCTTAGTGAATCTTGTTCCATTGTATTTCTCTATACCATAGTCAATCTAAAGGAAAAAAAGAGTATGGAACCCTGCACATTAGAATGCTCTATGTGGACTACATTTTTAGAGGGTGTAAATACATTAGAATAAATCAATGTATATGAACAAATTAGGGTAGAAGGGTGTGTTTCAGAGCCCTTTCAGTGCATGCACACTATTAAAATCTGTCTGAGATCTGTTTGGAGAAAGCAACAATTATATTTCTTATTAAAGAATATGCAATTACAGCCCTCTTTACACTTCCTGCTTCCTTCAACAAGAAGACCTGTCTGCACTGGAGATTATAAAGTCCTGCACTGTTTCACAAGGTCACCAGACTAAACAGGCCAATCCACTTTCACGGCCATTTATTCTATATTTTCTCTTTCAGGCCAACTTAGTTTATAATAAAACTGGGCCTAGCTGGAGATTTACAGCACTGTCACTGCAGAAGAGTTACCCTCTGCAAAATCAAATAGAACGACGTTTAAACTTAAACACCAAAAACCTAAGAGGTCTCTAATGTTTTCTTCTCATGTCTATTATCTTCAAAACCTTCGGCTGACACTGAAAAATATGATCTTCAGAATTCCAAGTTATCCACAAAAATTTACCACAGTCATAGCTGGTACAAATGCTTTATGTGCTAAATCATTATTTCAGTTTCTTTTTGTTTATGGTATTTGTCTGTCATCAGAAAAACCAGAAAGTCTATGGTTCAGATTTCTCAGGATCACAAATTGTTTGATTAAACTACACATGTTAATTAAGACCCAAATCTGTATCTTCGTGCATAGCCAGTATAACCAGCTTGTTAGCTAGGGAGAGCCCATGATATTTAGAATATTCCATATTGTAGGATGCAGATCACAAGTGGAAGGGTTCCAGAGTAGCTTTGTAACCTCCTCTTCAGTTGTATCAAGCAGGTTTGGGGAAGGAAACATGCATGGGACAGACTGTCTGAACCGTGCCCATATATCCTATACATAGCAAAAGCAGTCAGTCACCCTGTGGCAGAGGAGGTCTGTGCACTGGACTGTCATGTTGCTACCTCTTTTTGGAGGTTTAAATTATTTTTAAAGGTGAAATAAGAATCTTTTCCTAAAAAAGGTCAAAATTTTAGTATTCATTTTCATCTAGTTAAATTCCATGAAATATAATTCTAACCTTGTATCCCACAGGACTCAAACCAATATGAGTGTCTAGCCAAGCTAGCCATTATAGCTTCCAATGGGGAACAAAGCAAGAATTTTCATTACAAATAATATGCAGCCCAACAATTTCCTGTGCTGTCCTCTGTATGCAAAATAAAAATGGTCCAGAAACTACTGAGAAAACAGCTACCAGCTGATACTAAATACTGCTGTTTATATGAAATATATTGTTAAAAATAAACAGATTCTAATTTATATGAATTATGGCCTAATCCTATAAAGGATTCTGGCATTCCAAAAACTTTGGTGCGCCAACATTGACTTTTTTGGCCCATGGTTCCCTACTAGGCATCCAGAATCATGTTTTAAAAACACAGCTTACCTATGGTGCACTTGGAGAGACACTTGGGTGGCCTGGAAATGAGCCAGCACAGCTTGTCTTGACCTCAACATAAGCTGATTGGAATTAACCAGGGAAAAAATTAGGTTTGTCCCAAATCTGAAGTCCTGCGTCCCTCTAAAGCCAGGGCTGTACCTGAGGGTTACCTCTAAAGACAGGGCTCTACCCAGGGCTGTCTGAGAGATGCCTCCATCCACTCAGTATCTACACCCTGATTCTTTTTATGAAAATAGGTTCCTGTGATCTTTCCTTCAAAACTTATGTTTTATTAAAACATAGCTGGAGGAGAAGCTGGCTTCCCATCTCCCTCTATATAAGAACTCTGTGATTAGAGCACTCATGTAATCATGGGATTCATCTCTCTCGCCCTGAAAGGCCCCAACTCACAACTCCTCTCACCCTAGGGAGGACTCTGACCATCCCACTGATGGTTATTTTAGAAAAGACAGTCTCAACCCTTCTGCTGAAACAGTGCCCTTGAGCACAAACAAATTAAAGATTCCTTAGATCATAATCTAATGTTTAGGTTATTCCCAGGGCTGGTGCACACACTGAGTTTTCTCTGGATTATTTCTGTCTTTGCTATGTTAAATTGTCATAGAATACACACAACACCCCCCTCAAAAAAATACATACATGAAAAAAAGTCCTGGGAATAAGTACCATCATTACCACTGTGACCCTGCTGCATTTTGTCACAAAGTGAGTTGTGTCTGTGAGTATGAGGCATGCTCCAGGAGCAACGCCAGGAGGTCAGGCCAACCAAGATATTTGGGTGCACAAACGTCATGGTCCTGGGGTCCAGTGAATTGGGCATGATCAGTCTTGAAAGGCCACTCGGAAGTCTCAGGTGGAAAAGGAACTCTAAGGCATGAATCATGAGAGACAAATGTACTGCTTCGACGTTTAGGCGACTGTTTGAGGTTTTCTGAATCCTACCTGTCTGTTCACAGGCTTCAGTTCTACTAGAGTCCCACATTTCACACCATCCAGAAACACAAGTATTGACAGAGACATCTTTGTGCTCACCAAAATATCATTTTATTTATGAAAAAAATCAGCAGCAGTTGCTGAGGACAGTTAACATTGGAAGCATTGAGTTGTTACCTTCACAGCATAATCCTTGTCACAGCACTGCTGACAGATTGATTATCCAAAGTATGGTGCACCTATGGTTGGGAATCATATTGCAAAGCTGAGGGCTTTACACAAAAACTGCCCTGTCTGTAGATAAACCCTGAAGGAAGATTTGTGATAAATCCTATTTTCACTTCAGAATATTCCTGAGGTGAAAATATAATTTTGCAGAAGTAAAATGTTTGTTTTGACATTGTGATGAATGTCTTCTACTCCAGGATGAAACATTAGCGGAAGGCCTTACTAACTACTTGCAGTAAACTCCAGACCAAAGACACCCTGCTTTAAAACTTCCTCATTCTGGGCATGCTCTACATTTTTAATAACAAGACATACTTGTGTCTCTAACAGCTCAGTGGTGAGGTGTTTATATTATCACCTACAGCAGGAAAAGCCCTTTCACTTGAATCAGCAGGAATACAAGAAAAAAAAAAGAAAAAGATTATTTTCTCTCGTTTCTTCAGTTTTTATAAGATTACATACTAAGATCTAGTGGCACACCTTATACATCCTAGTTAGGTATTCAGAATAGCAGCATGACTATAAGTTAAATATAATTTGTGAAATATATGCTGTATTTGATAAAAAATGCATGTAGTCAGAATCATATGATGATTTAATTTGCATAGATGTAAAGCCTGAATTTATTATACAGAGCCTATATTCATAAAAGTAGACAGTCACCTGTTTTCTCTATGCTGGTTTAATCTGGCAGTCCCTCACTAGAGGCAACAGAATTTTTAAAAGCAGCCAAGACAAACCAGACACCAAGGGGAAGGAGAAAAGAGAGGCAGACAATGTGCAGGAAAAGTAGCTCACACAAATATTAATACAACTCATTCAGTGCTTTAGAAAATGAAAATTTTAGACTGACAGAAGGCGGAGAGGGCAGTCAGGGAAAGAGAAGTGTGTTTGATGTCACTGATGCACCTGCAACAAGTTGATCTCTGTAAAGCAGAAGTTTTAAGAGGAAATTTACAGGATGCAGTTTACTTTTCTTACGTAACCAAAGATCTCCTGTAACAGAGATGTGGAGCAGAAAGTGGTTATCATCTTGGAGAGAAGCGGAATGAACTAAGGTACTCGGTAGTATCACAGCGTGGAAATACAAATCTTCAATGAATGATCGGAGGAAACTCAAATCAGTCTGCAGATGGATAGATAAATTTGTTATTGACATGATGAACAAATTTTCAGGAGAGACATTCAGGTAGTGAGGTAGCATAGGCCTACGTTCAGGAGACTGGGGTCATACAAACAAAGAGAAGAACAATCACAAGACTGCCAAAATACACTCAAAGCAACAGCCACATTCAGAAAATGTCATCTGGGTGTCTTACACTGAATCACCAGTAAAATGGAACACCAGACAAAATTATGGTACAACTGACAATGGCCACTTGCATTTAAGATATGAACAGGCCACTCCAGCATGTTTCTATTTGTTCACTGCCATTGTCATCTACAATAGATAATGGCAAACCGGTTGGAACATAGTTGCTCAAACCAAGTCTTAACTTTTCATCAAGCTGCTGAGACAGCTGTGTGTAGATCATGCTAGTAAGCAGGTTTTTTGCTATATTTCACAAGTACTAACATGTAAATACTTATAAAACTTGGGCTGCTGGTTTTCTATGTTAAGAGAGAAGGAAGAATCAAACATTTTCAATTTCTGATGTGCTTAGCTTAAAGCACACCATGAAGAAAGCAAGCAATCACAAGAAATGCTAGGTGGCATGTAGTGGTTTTCACTGCTGTAGCATTAGTTTTATACTACAAGCTGAAAATAAACCCTACTTGATAAGGTACATGTTACATGGGAACCACATAAGTATCTATCTGAACATTACTGAGAGGTCTGTTGATGATTTGTAATTTCAGACAAAAGATAGCCTTTCTCTTATCAACCATGGGTCAACTTAACTCTCAAGTATGCACACATTCATGTAGTGTTTCTTCTTAATAATGAACATTTTATTTCGTGCACCAGCTAGCACCAGATAGAGAAGAAAAATCCACATGTATTTATTTGGTTGCTGGATCTATGTGGATGCTTTTAACCCCACTCCACTCCTCGCTCTACTTTACTTCCCACCACTCTTTACTCATGCCTAATCATAAAGATATTTACATGTCTGAAAGGAACTGGAAAACATCTATGATATTTCCCAGAGGATCCAATAGCTTTTCTCACACAAAAGTGTATTTCCACAACATTATGTCACAGTGATGCTTCAGTAAGGAGTGTCTCAAAAAGGGCCTATGTCCATTTCAGTCGGTAGTCACCATTTTCACTACCTTACTTTAAAGTGAAAGATTTGAACAGAATTATTTTCAGTTAATACTGTTCTTCACTCAAATTGGTTATGTACGTAGTCAATAAGACAGTCTTTGGATGGATGTACTTTTAAGCATTGTTTGAAATCCCTAAAACTCATGGGACTTTAAAATCATGGATTTCTGACATTCCTTGGTAGGCTCTAAATTCACAAATTAATGAGTCGCTTATTGTGATTCATATATTACTTTCATTTTTTGGCAGGTAATTCTAATGATATTGGAGAATGATTACTTGAATGAGATCTGCACCCACTTACCTTAAACTGGAACTCTAAAAAAGCTCAGAATGGAGCTGTCAGCATAAGTACATAAAAATATTTGTGAACACTTCTTCTGTATAGTTTTGACTGCACAATTCCAGCCGTCAGGGATAAGCAGGACCTTCTATAGTTCCTGCAGAAGGTTGGACAAGAAAACATCTGGGGTGGACAATGAGGAAGAGGAAATATTTATGTGTCACTAATAGGAAAGTTACATTGTACACCTGCTTCTTAGGCATGCCATCTGCGCTCAGTCACACCATAATATTGCTTTGATGACATGCCACAACTAAAGGGCAGGCAATATATGTCTTGCTTCATTGACATGAATGACACAACTTGGTAAAACTCATTGCTTAATGACATATATCATAACTTTCAAACAGAATATATGGTTGTCCCATATATTTTTCAATGTTTAGACCCATGCTGCGTATTTTGATACTGAAAGTACTGAAGGAGCATTATGGTGAAAACCAATGCACACTAGATAAGCAGTAACACCTTCTCTATACTAATGCTTGATTTCTCATTATATTTTGTAGACCTGTAATTACACTGTAACATCCACTGTATATATTGTTTACAATAACCTAATAATGAGCAGTTCAGCTCCCATTACTGCTCACGATCTCATATTAAATGCTTCTTGCTTCCAAAACAAACTGTCCTATGCAGTTGAAAGGTATCACCATAAGTTCTCAAAAGCTGGATAAATCTTATACTTAGAAAAGGAAATGTGATCTAAAAAAAGTGTACGCTTTTTGACTAATACACAAAATTGATGAGAAATAAGGTTTATATTGCATTTCTTTATTTTAAAGAAGCATTTTTCATAGTGCACTTGAGCATCTTTTAAGAGCTGGCTTGGTCTAAATTCAGTTCCAGTCCTGGATGTACTCTTAAATCCATGTGTGGCCTCAGGCAAATGTGTTAATTTTCCTGTTTCAGTTTCCCTGCCTTTAAAGTGGGGATAACGAGACTAACCCAAATAGCTTAGCTGCAATTTATGAGTAACTTGATTATTAGATTTCTGAGATATGAAACATGGTTATTATTAGGATTCACTGACTAGCCAGTCAGAAGAGTGTGATACAAATAAAGGAGATGGGTCTTTGACGATAGAAGGGTGCCAGTTAGTTAGTCAGTCAATCAGTCAGAGTAGCTGTGCGAGGAGGTGGCTCTAGGGAGTGGATAGTTAAACCTATAAAACTGAGAATGCTCCCTTTGTACTGATTTTTCTATTTATTACCCCATAGTACCTAAACACTATAAAAACCTAAATCCTCTTTGAGAAATGAATAGGTCCAAAGCACTACAACAAATCAGCTGCAGGCAAATAAATTTTTATCTGTGTAAGAGAGCTAGATGTTATTTTCTAGTGAAATGCCAGAATTGATTAAAGACTTAGCATTGCTATTTAAAATGAAACAGTACTGCATGATACATTTTAAAGGGAGAAAAAAATCAGAGGCCTAATAGCATGGAGATAAAGGGGTAAATTAATTTCTGTTATTGTTGCAGCAATTTGGTACTCAACACACTGGGTCCAAATTCACATCACTGTTCATAGTATACACAGGAGAGCATTGTATGACAAAAATACCCTCCCCACTGGCAAGGTCAGTATTATTAATTGTTATTCCTATTATTAACCTTTGGGCTTGTGTATCCTCGACAGTTTAATGATTATTCAATAACTATGCTACAAGGCTGCACTTTCTAATAGTAATTAATAGAAAGGCATACCACCAGTTAACTAGGAAAAGCAGTGACATATCAACTTCATGGTCCTGGACTTTTTTCTTGAGACATCTAAAGGTGCCTACAGGAATTGTACCTGTCAGTTCCCAGAGCCAAAAGAGATAAATCTGCCCCAAATCTGCTGTAAAACAAATAAAAACCGGTGATTGGGCTGACATCCAGGGTCTCCTCTCTTCTCAGCTCTCCTTGGGAATAAGAAACAGCCTTAGCTTTCAGGGGCACCTGCACTCACTGCTAGGTTCACTCTCCAGGAACTTCACTTCCAAATCCAGCATCAGCGAAGATGGGAAAGACGGTCTTAAAAACAAAAGAAGAGAGAACAAGTCCCTCTCCACGGAGAAGTTACATGGATAAACGCGATTCTCAAACAGCGTTACCGAGGAACACACGGTGCCAGGTGAAACACCAGGCGAGAGAACGGGGGTGATATCAGAGCGGCGGGACCCGCTCCCGGCCTCGGCGTGGCAGCGGGCGGGCGGGCAGCGACCCCGGGGGATGCTTGCCCTCATCCCCGGACAGCCCCGTCCCGCGGAAGCCGCCGCCGCAGCAGCGGAGCTGCATCCTCGGCTGCCTTCAATTGCTGCCTGCCCGAAAGGGGCCGCCGCTGGGGCACAGGGAGGCGTGCGCGGGGGCAGGTGTGGGAATAAAGGAGCGGGGGAAGGATAGACGGAAGGGGGGAAAGAGGGGGAGGGGGAGTGCAACGCAGAAGAGGGTTCTGGCCCCTCTCCCAGGGCGGGGGACGCGGCAGGGATGGACACACATACACACCGCCCGTGCTCGGCACTTCCACCAAGTCAGACCCCCCGGGAGCGGGCGATGAGGAGACGCCGCGCACACACACACACACACACACGCAGCCGCCGCTCGGTCCCCCCAACCCCCGCAGCCCTCCGCAAGCAGGAGGCAGCAGGCGCTCTACCTCCCCCCTCCCCCGACTCCCGCGGCACCGCTGCCCCGACGGCACCGCCGCCCCCTCCCCGGGGGCAGCGCGCACCTCCCCGCCCGAAGGGGCCGTGCGAGGCAGCGGGCAGGCGGGGGGGGCGCCAGGCACACACGCAGACACACGCAGACACACACAAACAGACAGAGGCAGGGTTGCCCCACGCTGGTACCTTTGCTGCCCTGGTGTTTTCTGTCCGGGCTCCTCCTTGCCTGAGCCGAGCGGGCGGGTGGGTGTGTTTGTGTGTGTGCGCGTGTGTGTGCGTGCGTGTGTCTCGCGTGTGTGTGTGCGTGCGTGTGTGTGTGTGTGCGAGAGCGAGCGAGCGAGAGCGAGAGCGACTCTCCCCCCTCCCCCTCTCCCTCCTCCTCCTCCTCCTCGCTCTCCTTCCTTTAAACGCCCACTCCTGATGGGTGAAAAGACAACTTGAACTTCAGTGCAATTAACTTCGCCGGCGCCTCGGAAGCCGGAGGTGTCGCCGGCCTCGCCCGCCGCGCTCCCATGAGTGAGTCGGTCCCGCTCCTTCGGCGTCGCTCCTCGGGGACGGGGCGGGGGGGAAACACGACACGGGGCACCCGCCGTGGTTGATTTTACCGAGGCTGGCAGTGCCGAGCCGGAGGAGACACGGGGAGGGGGAAGGGGGGGGGCTCCGCTTGGCGCTGCCGCTGCGGGAGCGGCACGGGCGGCACGGGCTCGCACCTGCCGCTGGCGGCCACCTGCCCTGACCGACACGGCGGGAGCGGGGAGGGGAAAAAAAGCCCTAGAAGTTTGGCAAACTTCTTCCCCGGCCCCGCGCGCTTCGGGGAGGCGGCACCCCCGACGGCGGGGGGCGAAGCGGGGCGACGCGGCGGAGTCGGAGCGGGCGTGAGGGCTGCGGGGAAAAGGGGGGCAGTGTGTGGTGGTGGTGGTCGTCGTGGGGAGGCGACTCCGCGGGGCGCGGGGGTCGCGCGGGTGGCCCCGCTGGGGGCGGCCCCGTGGCGGTGGGTGGCACGTGCCCCCCCCGGCCGCCCGCCCGGCGCTGCCGCTGTCACGGGGAGCAGTGCCAGGACCTCGCCTCTGCGCTCCAGGATTTTATTTTTTGATGTTTTCTGCTCAGTCTCTAAACCTGCCACCCGAGGTTTTTGCTCAAACCGTCGTCCTTTTGTGGCCGTCTCCTCTCGGTGCCCCGGGGAGCGCTCTGACAGGCATCTGCCCGGTCTGGAGTTTGTCTCTGCCAGTCTCCAGGCTTCTCTGACTGCGAGAGAAACTTCCCTAAAATGCAAGTTTGATGAAATACTTCGCACCAGCTCCTAAACTGAAATGAGTTTAAAAAGACGAGAGCTCTCCACCGGCTTTAGTGGGAGCAACTGAATGCAGTGCTTCTGCGAAAATAATCCACAAATTCAGATGCAGAGACTCGAAGGTGTATGCTTTGGTAGTGCCCTTTCATTCTGGTCCATGCCGCTTGGGTGGGAGTTAGCAGCAGTCCCTTCTTTCTACTTTATATTATTTTGGTATACTGCATTCGTATATTTGTCTGCCGTAGTCTGCTGGCAAACATTAGCATTCAAGCTTACATTTTTGACAAATGTGCAGACAGGAATAGCACGAATAGGCATCTTAAATATTAACAACCTAAGCATCTGTTGTGAAACAAATTTAATATATTTACTCTGTTTTTCTCACATTGTTAGAAAAGGTTACAATAAGTGTAAAATTTCAGCTGTAGTTAGCACTAGGAATGCTTGGATATTTCACTGTCTCTTCAAGCATTTAACACAATCACCAGATAGAAATGTGTCAAATCAGGCGCACTATTCAAAAAACGACTTGAAACAGTAAGCGTAAAGTGTAAAGATATGAATGTATCGTCTAATTAGTCTGCAACACTATTTGTAGAGTTTTAGAGACCTCTTTTCAATCCCGTATTCCTATATGCTCTTTAATATATTTATACATTTCTAATTCATTTTCTGTTTGAGATTGTTACTGGTTTAACTTTGCTTTTCAAGTAGAAACAATGGTTTGTGCAAAAATGTGTAATAACAGAGTAGGTACCAAAGTAAGCAGGCAGAAAACGTAACATGTTCACATATAAGCATGTGTCTAAACAGCTCACACACATAATAAGGCAATAGAAGAGAAATTAAATTCACTGGCTAGTATGCTATGTGTGCCCACTCTTGAATGCAAACAGCTAGTGGAAAAGAAACTGACTCCAATGAATTCCTTCAGCCCTGGAATAAAACTGTTCTGAGTAGAACAAGAGCACAGAAGAGTGAAGTCTCCAAAAAGACTGTAGAGTTATTTCAGGAATCAATGCATTCCATCCCTTTTTCCCACAAGTTCAAATATGTAATAAATAAGTCTTTTGTATGCAAAAGAGTTTACTGGAACAAAAAATATTGAAATGGAATGCTTTTTGTATGTACATTTAGAAAAACTGAACATTTCCTTTCTATATTCTTTGTTCTTAATGCTTTAAATTGGAAAGTAACTCTCGCAGATTCTCCTTTCTTGTTATTTTAGCAATACGCGTGGATCCTAACCTGCTGCTGTGCATCCCAAGAAAGCACTGTAAAGCAGACAGTCGATCTGTAACTCGCTAATGGGATGCACAGCTTTGGCAGAATGAGAGGCAGAGAGGGTCTGCCACGGTAACAGGGCACATTTTTGGTTTGCAGCATAGGCCCAGTGGGTCAGCTGATGAGCACCTGCCCTCTGTTGCTGTGCTTCCCAAGGCAGAGTAGGCAGCACCAGCCCTGCCTGCAACCCTGGCAGCATCCCACAGGCACCACCACGTTCAGTCCCGCAGGGAACACAACACTGGCACATCCACCCATTCAGCACAAAAACTTTGCAGTAGGAAAGCCCTAAATAAGCACTAACTCATGCTACCTTTCAGGTTTGGGATAGAGAGGGGTTTAAATATGTGCAACTGCTGTTTAGAAGATGATCAACTGAAATCCAGTGTTCTTGGGGAAAAAACCCTCAAATCTTTTAATTGTATCAACTACTCAATTTTGCAAAGTATCATCACCTTTTTATTGTCACCCATTTTTTAATTGAAGTGTTGTCAGATAAATTTGAAGTCCTTCTTAAGGTTTCCAGCTGTATTTTGGGGGAAAAACAATCAAGGAGATTATTTTATTAATAAAATAGTTTTCAGTATATAGAAAAATATATTAAAAGTAGATCTCTGAATTAAAACAGGAGGGAATATGACTACTGAAATATTTTAGTCATATTTCTAGGGACTACACTATCTTAACATAGATACTACTGAAGCATTTTATTGCTTTCTTGTACATAACAGCCATTGCTCTCTCTAGATATATTTTATATATATCCAATGAAGCCACAAACTTTCCTTCTACAACAGTTTAAACACATCTGGAACATTTTACTTTGTTATAATTTATGTTAATAGATGTAGAGTGTATATACAATCTTCTCAGAAATCACTGCTTTTTCCAAAGGGGATTTTTTTTTACTTTGAGTGAGGGAATATATTTATAAGAACAAAATAACTCAAACTATAGGCAATTCTATATATAATTTTATTTTCTGTTATATTAGGTTGATTATATAAAGCTTTCATTTAGAACGATGGGATGATGAAATTACAGAGGAGTGATTGGCTTTTGTTTTTTCAAATGGTTCAAGTTGAGGGCTGCAAAAATGAATGTTTTTGGTAAAGTTCTTTGGGTATGTAATATTTTTCCTAGAATTATGACAAATTAATTTAATAGAAAAGCCACAAGTCTCTTAGCACAGAGGTACTATATTTTCAGGTAAAATGGAAGTTCTGCTTTTGCCATTATAGGCATCAGGCTTCAGTAATCTGCTGCTCTTGTGGAATGAACACTTTCTACTTAAAGCTATCATGCACCTACTGTTTATTTACGCTGCATTAAACTGACAGCACGGCAATCAGAGGAAAAATATTACTTACTTTCCTGAAGTAAACACCAGTTTATAGGTTAGTGCATGTATTTATATTCCTGTCACCACTAAATAATGGCTGTCTCCATTTTAATATCTACCTGTGGTGTTATCCAGGGCAGCTGGCTTTTCCTTGTTTAAAACGAGAAAAAAAAAGGAAAAAAGGGTGAGCAAGCAAAGAAAGTTTTGTTATCATTCCAAGAGAAACTCAATAGAAAACTGATTCAGTATTCTTTTCTATGGCATGCAAAAGCTAGTTTTAAAGCCATAGTATTCACTTTTATTTAGTGTATTTGAATTGCATCTCAAACAGGGAAAACAGAATTCCTTAACAGTATTTGTCTATCCAAGTCACTGAAATTGTATATTCAGGCAACGGCAGATTAAGGGCAGAAGCATTTTATTAATAACTGAAAGCACATATGTGTGTGTGATGAAAAATGTTCTGCAAATCTGTCACTATGCAATCAAGTGCATTTTTTAAACTTTAGTTGTCACAAAGTTGCTACTGATTCTAAAAAAAAAAAAAAAAAGTAAACCAGTTTGACGGTTAAAGAGTAACTTACAGTTCTTTATGCTTGCTATACTGAAATTTTGCAACTTTATTAAGTCCGTGTCAGAAATCCCTATTGATGTTACTTTGAATATTGGACTAATGCATCCAAGTAGCTTTTGAACTGAAAATAACCACAGAGAGAATAATCCACAGTTTGCAGGAAGTTTCCCAAAATTCTCTATTGGAGAATTCCATTAATAACCTCTACGCGAGAGGTCCATTTCTTTCCTCAGATTCTGAAATTATTGCATTTAACATTGTTAGCCTAGATGTCAGTTCCCATGTGAACAGTATCATGAAGTCTCAACAGCCCTGACCACAACTTGTAACTGTTACTTCAAAAAGGATATACTATAATGTTCCCTTCAAAACTGTAGGTGTTTTCGAACATTTGCCATCCTGTGGCATCTAAGTTTACCACAGTTATCACCAACACTTCATTACTTAATTGATATCCGTTTTGGTGCTTTCCAAATGTTGACTTAGTAATGGTTTCTGCGCTGGATTGCTCTCAGTAGGTATAAGTCTCGATAGAGATTAATTTTAAAAAGACTTGTCAGTACTGATCTTGTTCATATGTTCTGATTTGGTCCTCATGCCCTGTACCAGCTGTAATCTACCTATATAATCTGGTGCAGTGGAGTAGGAATGACATAGTTAGAGTACAGTAGTAGAGCATAGTAATATACCTTAGGCACTGTCTGAATTGTAAATATCCCCTTTTAAACTTGCTGGGCCTGACTTTCCTCCCATGCTCCCATGGTGTATCACTGCAGAGGGTGGCAGACCTTCATTTTTACAGTTCTCGTAGGGATCAGTGTTAGATGTTCAGTCAGGCCAAGTGACACACTAACACTTAATATTTATGCCAAGGTCACCTTTTAGCTATTTATTTAGAATACCAATAACAGCAACCTCTTTGGAGATCAGTTTTCTTGTGAGACTGTGTGCATTTGTGTATGCCGGGATTAGGATAGGCTGTAAAAAAAGCTTCTTTTCACAGGAGTGTAGGCTAGCTCATCTCTCTGAGCTGTTGTAAAGCATCGTTGGAATCACATCTCTACAGCTGTAGGTGCACAGCAGTTAGTTCTCACCACCTTGCGCTTTTCTCTTGTGAACTAGAGGTTGGATAGGTAGAAGAGTCTGCTCACCTGCACACAGACCTCAATCACCCCAGTTGCACCTTGGTGCAGAACATCAGGATGGGCCACATCTATCGGCTGTGTTGGCCTTGCATAAATCCCGGCGACTATCTGCTCTATCTCTTTCCCTTGGCACATTATGACATGATATGACCTGAGGAGATGAAGGAGGTGCTTTAAACCTTGAATGCATCTCATCTTCCCAGGATCCTGCTCTGACAGGATTTATTTGGCCAGCAGCAATCACATGTGTGTCATTCCACTTGCTGCTCAGTAGAAGTGGTGATGCACTCAGATCATCTGAACCTGGAGGACTGTCTTGTAATCTTTTCTGGTGTCTGGAGTCCTGGTTCTGGTTTCAGACCTAACAAAAATATGTGATCCTGGTTAAATAACTGACCATGCTATGTTTTGCATTCCTTAATGCCGTAAGCCTGATTTTGAAAATGCTCGTCACTCACAACTTCATGTGAAAGAAAAGGAAGCTGTGGCACACAATCCCTTTATAAATGGAACCTTAATATGCCCCTGGTTTATTTACCCAGCTATAAAATTAGTAATATATATGTTTCATACATTACTGAAGGATTAATTTACTCTTTATGTTTGTACATCAGTCCTAGAGTAGAAAACATTGTAGAGTACAAGTGCAAAGAATTGCTGCTCTGAACTCAAACCCACATGCAAAGGTTTTAAAAAGGTATTTCCTTTTCAGTAACTGCACTTAGAATATACGTCTTTTTGTAACAGCCAGGTAATTAAAAACATTTGCAAGGAACAGGAGAAAAATTCTAAATATCATACACGCCCTGTATTCTCAGTTCTAGTGCATTAAATAAAAGGCAGAAAGAAAAGAGGGGAGAGAGGGTGTGAGAGAGCGTGCATGCACACAAACTCACAGAAGGACCAAAGGCAAAAAATGAAGTGGAGAGAAATTGCAGAGTGAGTTTATAATCAAAGATTAAGTTAATATTTTTGTGAAGAGCTGTATTAAAAAAGTTTTAAATCATTAATGGTTTTCATCATAGGTGGGCTTCCTTGATAAATGTAAGAAGTCTCAGGAATAATTAAAGGCATCCTAAAACTTAAAAAATGACAGTTTTAGTTTCTAAAGATTCATTGTAATATAATAATACTGTATGCTTTTTAGTGTAACTTCAGCACTAGACATTTAATTAGTCTTTGTGAGACGTTATCTGTATAGTAACCACTGCACAAAAAGAATGATATATATTTTTACATACAAGCTCTTGCTTGCCAGCTTTCTTTTTAAGATTATAGATTAAGATCTCCAATCCAGAATGTTCATATCTTCAATGAGAACAACTTAATTTTACATAATTTTCAGGAGGAATGGGGCATTTATCCTAATAATATTTCTTTTGTAGTTACACTTCTTTTTGCAATAATATTTGAACTGTTGTATAGCAGGATTTTTTTTTTTCTTGTGCAAGTGCCCAAACTCAGATTTTCTTTGGTTGTTCAAATGATAGATTTTAGAATATCAAATGAAAAAGCATGTTTAAGTTGTATATTGAGAAGTAAGATTTTAAAAAAATTAAGAGCAATTTGGTAATTTTTTCACACGTGCAGCTGAATGTTTAGAGGAAATTTGGAGCTTGCTTTTCCCATGTCAGATATTGAATATTGTCTGAAACATGTTCAGGGTAATGTACATTTATGAGATTCATAACCTGGTCCACACACCGTGGAAAAGTGAGACCATTTGCAAGGAAGATCAGGTGCATCAAATGAGAGTTTTTCTTTGGATATATTTGCAGGTTCCTGGAAGTGCGCAGCTTGTGAAGGGTGCTCCTTCACATATTGAACTTCCCACAGTTCCCTATGTTTTGCACTGTGGTAATTGCAGGAGGAGGCACAATGGGAGCTGCATCCAACCATTTTAGAGCAGAGCTTTTCGATTGATCATACCCCTCTTTTGGGTTTTGTTTTTCACTTCTTCATTAGAAGTACTGTGCAGCAACAGCACACCACTGGTGTTTAGCCTATAGTTTTAGTATGCTTTGTAAAAAAATCTCTCAGTAAAATCAATCAAAATCAATCTCTGTCCCATCGACTATATTTTATTGACTTTCCTTTTCTTTTCTTTCTTTTTTTCTTCTTTGACTAGCTGAATACCATAATCCTTTTGTCCAGTCCTGAAGAATTTTGTTAGAATAGTTTTAAGATAAAAGGTGTAATAATTTTATAATAACATTTTTAAATTGAAACTTGTGATTCCATTACTTTCTTTATTTGGATTGCATATCCTACAAGAAACAGAGTTCTGCATTGCTACTTAAAATGACAATTAAGATACTCATAGGTGTAGTTATTATTTTCTAAGTATTCCAGAAGAATTTTTTAGAAAATCAAACCAGTAGATTTTTTTGTATGTGTGTCATGATGAAAAATATGCCTTGAGAAGCATTATACTATCTGATAAATTACGTTTTCAAGCAGTATTTCTATATGAAATATACAATGTTCTGTCTCTTTAAAAATGCAGTCTCCTCTATTTGCCCTATTAATTGTTGATATGTTGCCATCCACGAGACAAAAATTAGAGCTGTAATTAAATAATCATGTGATGCTCCTTAGTGCCAGTGAGAGCAAACTCATTTTTCCAGGCCCTGATGGTCACTGATTATTGTATTACTACTGGCTTGCTTTATTTTTTTTTAATGGCTCTATATTGCTGGGTTACCTAACCACTGCCCTTCTTTTCAAAATTAAAGGAATTGAAGAACATTAAGTCACTTAATTGGTCAGTGGTCTACAGGGACTCAAAGTAGTCATACCTTCTCTGCTTTTTGGTCACTCAATCGGTTCTACTGGGAGAACTACATCAGTGGTGTGGTTGCGTGCCATTTAATTTACACTGGTGTTTTGGCTGGGATGGATGCATATAGGGAATGCCAGGAGAATTACAAAAGGAGCAGGGTATTAAAATTCAGAAATGATTAAAATTGAAATAAAAGGATGCTGCTTCTTTGCCAGTACTCTGGCAGTCATAATGACACATAGAGATTAGTTTCCACCTTCATCTTTTCCTTCTTTCTCATTTCCTCTTGTTTATTGTTGACACATTTTCCTTATGTCTCTGCTTCTCAGTGCCTTTTTTTCAATGTTCCATATTCCTACTTTTTCTCTTTCCTTAAGCATGGAGAAGCTTACTTAACCTTATTATAACAATAACAGAATAGGTTATTAATATTTAATATGCACATGATTAAAATTTCCCTCTTAAACATAGGTCAGCTCTATTATTAACTGACATGTTATTTTTCATTAAAAAATTTTTATTCAGCCCTTACGGTTTCTCAAACACCCTTTACTTTGGTGGTGATTTAACACATAATGTTTAGAAAACTGTGTTAGGCTAGTGAAAAAAAAGAACTTACCAGTCATGGATAATCAATTATGCATGAATTCAGATATAACAGATGGAAACTGGTGAGTTAAAGTTTCTCTTTAGCTTCATGATTTTTTTGTTTTGTTTTTGTGACACCTGTCTCTTATGTATAGATAAACATCTAACATAGCATAATGCTTTTCATGCATCTTTGTGTTTTTCGCTTTTTGGGTTTGGGGTTTTTTTGTTTCTTTTCAGTTTTGTTGGTGTGGCATAAACTCATTTTCCCTTGTTTCTAATTTACTATTTTTTTATTTATTTGTCTGCTAGCATTTCTATACTGCCTTCTTTCTCTAGACCTAAATTTTCTTGTGATGAAGTCAGCATTTAATCTTCTAATAAATGGCACAATGTCATTTAATCTTAAAATTGTGTCAGCACAATATTCTAAATTGTATGAGTTTACTTCTGCCTTCAGCTGCTCATGGCCAATAGCGTTATGACATTAAAGCAACAGGGTAGACTGTGGCTGTGCATATGTATATATGCATATACGCACATTCTTGTGATTGTGACACTTACATAGGTGTTCCCTCCAAAGGCAGTAATTAAATTTCTTTCAATCATTTGACAATGAAGCAGATTGCTTTACTGCTTTTTATTAAAAAGCATAATATTTAGTTTGGGCGTAATATTTAGTTTGGTCATGGAAAGATTTTCACAGACATACATCAAGAAAAAAAAGACGATAACCCTTTGCGATATGCCCACATCAACAACCAACTAGTATTAAGTAAAAGAACATCTAAATATGTTTTCTCTGTCTTTGCAACAAAAAAAAAAAAATCTGAAAGAGCTTTAAAACATGGGCTTGAATAGGAGGTGACAGGGTTTCGTTTGTGTAATTCATTGATAGCAGTGTATTGGGGGATCCCTGTATTTGAAGGTGTCCCGTGTTTCAGAAGCACAGGGATAAGTTGATTTGGGCGTTACTTTTCTATGACTGCAGTAATTTGGAGCATTTCTTCACCTGGCTCCTTCTGCCTTTGAAGCTGCATGTTTTCAGATGTGGCACAGAGAGATTTTCCATCTGTATACCCATAAAATAAAAATTAGTTGAGAGCATGTACAGCATCTTTTTCATGAGCAGACTATTTCAAAATTTTTCATAAGAATCTTACCAACATTTCTGAAGAAAAAATACAATAAAGGAAGGAGTCTGTAGTATGACCTCCAGAAAGAAGTTATATAGAAAAGACATCCTAAGGAAATGAACACGGACATTGTGAAAATAATTAGTTTCAAATGTTATTTCTTCTATCACAGCTGAAGCTCTGCTAAGAAACTTCATGTGCATGCCTCAGTTTCTTCTCACTCAGCTGTTCCCGTGTCAACTTAAAATATAAACTTTTCCCCAAAGCATGAGTGTAAATGAATTATCACAAATATTAACCTCTTTTTACTCTAAAAATATTGTATCCTAATGGGTTTCCAATTGCTGCTCTCCATCTCAGCTTGTTTCCATTGTAGCCACTTGGCAGGAGGAAATCTAGAAATGTAGTTGGTTTAGCAAATAAATACATTAAATACTTTAATACCTTTTTGTTATTTTTTTCCTTTTTTTGCTGTTTTTCTAAATCAGGACAAGTATTTTGAACATTTACAGGGTACTTGGAGTAACATTTTGAGGTGACTTGTTTTTCCCTTATGTTGTTTGCATTTAGACTAAGCATATTCTGACACATGTATGAATTACTTTTATCTTATTGACACTGCATATGATAAACCTTTTTTATGTTATCGCCTGAATATTAGCAGGTACCTTCTTCCTTAAAAGATCTGGGAATATTAACAGCTAATTGTTCCTGAAAAGAACTGTGAAAAACTCATTCATTTAGTCTCTGTTATTGTGGAATCATCCGAGTTTGATACTGGAAGGAGCCCGAGAAGAAAAAGCAAATTCGGCCAAAACCACCAACTTTCAATTTGTTTTACACCAAAACCACACATTTTGCATGTATGTTATGTACAATGAATATTGACTCCTGTCAAGTTTGGCCATAGTTAGATGCACAGCTTTACTTAAAAGGTTTTGAACCTTAGAAAAAGTGTAGTAGAACCTGGGCAGAGTTCTGAGTTAACACTGAAACTGAAAACAGGACATTTCATGTGGTTTTAGGTTTCATAATGAAAGTTTGACATAGTTCAAGTCGTCAATCAGTTCTAACCATTTCCTTAGACTCTAAACTCTTCCATGTTTTCAATTTTTGTAAGTAGATTTTATTCACACTACCAGGTCATAGAAAAAGATGATTGCTTGTCCTGTTGATGAAGTATTCCTGTGTAACAAGTCACTGTGGTTTGAGCTCAGCAGCACGAACATCTAAGCTCTAGCTACTGCTTGAATAATCCTTCTGTAGTGCTAACCACAATGGTTCAGACTGTTTTCTACCATAATATGCAGCTTTGCTTGCGTTTTTAGAAATTCATCCTAACCCAAAATTGTTGGGTTAAACTTCTGTATTCCTAAAGGCATCCATTATTTAGGTCTTGGAAAGAAACACAGTGGTTGGAAGGAGTCAGAAAAGGAAAGAGAAGGACAATCAGTCAACATTGCAAAAGATTTTGGAGATATCTTGGTGTTACTTCTCTTCTAATAAGTAAAAATAACTGAAACTCTGCTGATTTATATGTTCAGGGATCGTGGTTTATTAACTTCTGTTCAGACACATCCCCAAAATAACTGCTTATCAACCAACTCTTCTTTCAGGTAACAATTACACGTATGTCTCATGTCTAGGAGTTACCTAGTGCTGTCACGATTAGCGTTTTAACAGGAATCACTCTTTTTTCACCTCCCCATATCTCACATTAAACCCCATTAAACATCTTCACGATAGGCCTAAAAATTATACCTCTCGGGGGAAAACTGTGAAATTAGTGACCTACTAAAAGTACACTTACAGCATAGGTAAGTTGGCTGATCCTAAGATGCCAGCTTTCCTCCTTTCTTCCAGCTGCCAAATTGCATTAAATATTATTATATAAAATTCTATTGCATTTTTTTTGTTTATTCTTTTTTTGTGGAAGTAGTTGGCTATAGCTGCCACATGGAAATTGCGAGCATGACTCATGAAGGATCTAATCTACTGTTACAAGTGGAAGACGATACGCTCCACAAAATGTTTTTTTTTTTAATCCAAGCTTTTTATTTGAAGTAGTTCTGAAATCCATACTCATAAAAGTAGTGGCTTATATTAAATAAGTGTTTTGCCTCGTCTCTGCGAATAATTTGACACTAAGGGGCAAACTGAAATGACTGTCAGGGCCACATCAGCAAGTGTATGTATTTACTTCAGTTGTACAAGCATCTTAATCAAAATAGACATATAGCTATGAAAGAGACATGCAAAATGGTGCAGTACTTTGACTGAAAGTAACTTGTTTCATCCAAAACCACATTCTGCAACGCTATTTTAAAAAGAAGATTCCATGATTGAAATACACTACAGAAAATGTTTGCAGGAGTAAACGAGCCTCGTCACAGAGGCAATCAATAGGGAGATGTCTGTTTGTATATGATTTTACATATCTGCAAGCTAGCTGAGACATCCAACTACAAAAACTGCACCATGGGACACAGTGTAGCTATCTGATACTTTCTAAGGGATTTGGGGTCTGTAAACTAATGAATGCACTACATGTAGCCATATATGTAGGTTTTTCACCTCTGATGAATATGGTAAGGATAATTTACTTCACTTAATAAGCAATTAAGTGCAGTCCAATACAGCTGACTATAATAAGTTAAATATTCATTTTACGTAACTGTTTCAGGACATCATGTGTGAGAGAACACAAACGAGCAAAAATTGCTCATGCAAAATGTGAGAGGGGACAACAGCTTGTGTGTGATGCTTTTCAGTGCTATGAATTTCATTTCATAGCACTTTTGCTTTTTGACAGGCATCCTAACCAGGCTGGGGCAGGTTGCAGTCAAAAAAATCTAGGTTGGTATGTAACTTTTGAGTTCAGTGTGGGAGATGTCGCAGAATGCTGTGATTCACATCAGTGTGCACCAGATTCTTGGGGTCGTATGTAAATTGAGATTGCCTCAGTCAGGTTGGTTAGTGTTTGAGCGGTGTCAGGCAACTATTGTTGTTCAGGGTGAAACAGAGGGGAAGTCAGCCTGAGGAGACTGAAAAACAACTTCAGTCAGAGGTGCAAAACTTCTAAGGCCGTGGGACTGCATCACAGCAGGGGCTGTGCCCAGGCTTGCGGTAGTTGGGAGAAAGGACAATAGGGCACATCCTTTCCTTTAACTCACACTTCTGACTAACCCATGTGGCAATTAAGTAGGCACAAGCCCACTGGGGAGCCATCCACCTTTTGGCGATAGATGTTTAACCTTAGAAAGCCATGGATTCGTATTTTCATTGCTTTGCTGTCCAGCAGTTAGCATTACCTGTAGCGGTGCATGCATCACCCCTTGCGGTGGGAAAAACACATTCAAATCCCTACCAAAGTGAGTTTCTCAGCAGTCCTGCTACTGTTACACAGCTCTGCATAATCCACAACATGAGCCAGTGCTGAAGAGTTACCCAAATGGCCGCAGAGTTGTCGGAAGTACATATGTATAAAACCTAATCAGCCTGATCTCCCCAAAGAAATCTGATAAAAGAGAATGCACAGCCATGCTGGTTTTGCTCTGCTGCCAGGTCATTTCTGTTTGCATTGCACAAAAGCCAAGCCTCAAGATTTGGGCCCATATTTCCTAATTTATTTTAAACAAGAAAAGATTGGAATAGAGACCTTAGGAGGCACCGAGGCAGCATGCCACACTGGAGAACTTATGTTTTGCAGCTACTGAACTGCTGCTCAAGAGTTAATTCACCACAGAGTTAAAAAAAAAAAGCAGTCAAACTTTTTAAGTATTTGTCTTATTTCAACACAACCTAGTGCAAAATGCATTTATATATCACAAACACACTACAACAACTTTATTAAGGATTAATAAGCTTTATTAAGCATATATTTGTCTGCAGTACATTGACTAGAAGCTATGAAAAATGTGATGTTGCTATTGCCGCATTTTTAAATGATTGCCTGTATATGTATCCATGACAGTATCTATTCATCTTCTGTTCTTTATATATTTTTATTATAAATATCTTTATTCTAGTGGAACATTTTAATATCAAAGTTGACACACTGAAGTGCAAATTGGAACAGGTCAAATGAAAATCAGATATTTGTATCTTGAATTTATTCCAAGTAGTTTGGTATTGATAAGAGAAATCTGATTGTTGTCTATATGTCAAGACATAGTCTTCAGTAATTCATGCTTTCTAGTCAAAGCAAGGGTTCCACACTCAGCCTTCCAAGTATTTACCTTTCTGTGGTAAATACTTTACCAGGCATAAGTGATGTATGGGAATTAGATTAATCCATGTTGTAGGGAGTTTATAAGGTTTAGTGCGTATACGCAGTTTCAAGAGGAGAGTTATTTTCCATAACCATTTATTTCAAGCATAGGAAGCATATGCACAATTATATAATTAACAGAATATTTGTTTGTTAGTGTTTGGTTAGTGTGCATAATAATATTATTATTAGGCCTTCTGTGCTCCTGTGTTATCCGATTGTTATCTCCCTGCTCCTTTAATTCTCTGTCTCTGCTTTTTAAACTAATAATTTTGGTTTATTCTGAACATTTTAATGTTGGGCCTTTTTGACCACAAAGGGAATGATTTGAGAACACCAAAGCAAAAGTTATTTTAGAACAGATTTTAACCCTTTTTTTCATTGTTGCTGGTAATCATTTATTGTAGGTGGTGTTTTAGTCCCAAATCTTGTTCCAAATCATGTTTTTAAGTATCTGCTCTACTGTAATTGGCTCTGCATCTCTCAGATTATCTTCAATGTCCTTTTCCTCCATCATACTGCGGGCAGCATACTGCCAACTGAAACTCTCTCATCCTTCATCATTTTCTTCTTTAGCGGTCAGGTTTGCTTACTCTTGAAGTCTAACTCTATCAGGCTTTCCTGAAAAGCATGAAAAGGGATACAATGTTGATATTTTCAATTGTGCTCACTAAGTTTGAATTCAACTAGTTAACACTGTTTCCCTCCAAGTATTCAAACATACCGGGGAAATAATAATTCTTTTCCCCTCTTCTTTTGTTTTTAGAGGGACTGAACAATACTCTATCTTGTTGGAAATGACTGGTTTCTAAATAAACAACCTGCTAGACAGTTATCCCTTGATCATATGTTATGGAAGATGTCATCTACATTTTCCCTTGTTTTTCTTTGTGAAACATGTTTCTTTTTTCTTTTTCCTTTTCAGCAATCTCGGTAACAATCTTAGTAACCTTTTTCAGGACATGAAACCTAAGTACAACTTTTCACATGTCCTGTATGTTCCACCTCCACTTTCTCTGGTTTGAATAATAGTATTATGTAACAGTGCATTCATTTTCGAGCGTTGCATTTCTTTGCTTCTGAGATTATAATCTATTTTATGCATTACTGAATATGATAAATATTTCATGTATTTCACCCTATTACCATTTTCTTTTTCCTGCATGCCCTGTTATGATCTTTGTGCTTATTTCGGTAAATGTCTGCTTGTTTCTTTACCTAGTCTGGATGCATTCCTCTTTTTTTGTAGTAAGTAATATACAATTAGTGATAATTTTGCTCTTCATGGATTTATTGATTTGCTTTTTCTTTGTTCAGAGGCCAAGCTAGTTTGCGTATTATGGAACTGGTATTAGCCTCCCCATTTGTCTCCTTTTACTGCTGCTTCAAGTTTGTAAGTTTGTTTGTGCAGTTCAGTATGGAGGGGGAGGAGGGGGTGTTGTTGTTTTTTTAAGTTTAAAACTAACGTTTTGGCTATAGATCTGCCTGTGCAATAATCCCTGTTTTCTTTGGTTGATGATGCAACTTTCTTTTTAGACATAGCATATTCAAACACTATGCATTTTATCAATAAAGCAGCTTAATTTTTCTCTTATCTCATAGCTTGTACAAACTTGTTGCTTTCAAGTTTGTCTAGTTGGGTTACTTTTTTCCAAGTGCATGGTGGGAAAAAGTTATGTCTGTCTCACATTTATTTTGTCGACACGTTACCACCTTTTAGTTTTCACCTCTTAGGGGTGGCTTTCGGTCCTGCTTCGCAGACAAGACAGAGGGACAGTTGTGTAACATCCCGCATCGTGGTAGGGCTGTAGTATTCCAGCGTTTTGGCCTCATACTTAGGGTCTGTTGTTGGTTGATTCTGCCAGCCCCAGCGCCCACTGCCTCACCCTCGCGAAGGCCGGCAGTGGGCTGCCGCGTAGATGCCCTCCACCGACGGGCGACTTTTCCCATCCAACCTTTAAACACGTGCCTGCTGTTTTTCTCTCATCTTTGTTGATAGCTAGGGTAGGGGGAGAGATAAAACATCCCGCGAGGTCTGCTGCCCCCCACCCGCCCCGCTCCCCAGCGCGGAAAGCCCGCTCCCCGGCGCCGCCGCTTCAGTGCACCTGCCCTCCGCCGGGAGGGGCGGGGGCTGCGCTGGCGGCGCGCTCGGCAGCGCCGGCAGGATATTGTTCAGCCTTTACCCGCGCCCCTCCTCCTCCTCCTCCTCCTCCTCTCTCTCCCTCCGCTCCCACCGGCTCGCCCCCCCGCCGCCAGCTCCCATCCATGTGCCATGTGCGGTTCGTGCGCGCAGGGGGCGCGCTGCCTGCGCGGCGCGGCGAGCATTGTGCGCGGCGCAAGGCAAAGGGCCGCCTCACTCGCATCCAAGCAAATTCGTGCGCGCCCGGAAGCCGCACGCCCTCCTTCCCCCGGCTCCCCCCGCTTTCACCTAGCGGCGGCCGGCCCCCCCCGCCAGCAACCCGGCACGGCGCCCCCTCCCTTTCCCCGCTGCGGTCCCCCCTTTGCCACCTCGCTTCTCTCTACACCCCCCGTCCCCTCCCCCACGCCTCTCTCCTTCACCACCACCTCCTCCTCCTCTGCCACTTTCTCTCTCCCAGGACGCGTCGGATGATCCGGGGCCGCCGGGGAAGGGCTCCGGGCAGCAGCAGCAGCAGCAGGGAGGCTGCGTCCTCTCCTCCCCGTCTCGGGCTGTTTAAAAAAAAAAAAAAAAAAAAAAAAAAAGCCGGTGGCCTCGGTGTTATTTTGTATTAAAATGAGGAGGAGGAAGAAGAAGCAGCGGCAGCAGCGGCAGCGAGCGGTAGCGGAGAGGAGGCTGTGAGCAAGGGACGGCGGCGGCGGCAGCAGCAGCAGCAGCAGCGAGAGGAGGAGGAGGAGGAGGAGTGATGAGTCAACTAATAATTTAATGGGGACAGAAACAGAGAGGGAAGGGGGGGAGAGAGCAGAGCAGAGCAAGGCAGATCCGTCCGGGGACACACACACAGAGACATACATCCGTGTAACATCCAGCAACAACCACCAAACCGGCCTAAATAACAACCGTACCCAGCCAGCCAGGGGAATCGAGAATTTAAAAAAAAAAAAAAAAAAAAAAAAGACAAAAACCCAAAGCCTACCATTATTATTCTTTTTCAATTATTATTGGGTCTTTTTGCTGGCTTGGTTTTTGTTGTTGTTGGCTTTTTGCAACCTTTCTATTTTATATTTTTTACCCCTGCTTGCGAGTTACTCTTCTCGGAGTTCCCAGATTTTCTTTTTTTTTTTCCTTGCAGAACCAGAACCAATTATTTTTTCTTTTCTTTTTTTTTTTTTTTTTTTTTAATAGGGAGGGGTGTTTTGTTTGCTGTTTTGTTTTTTTTTTAAAATTATCATTTCTCCTGGTTTGGACTCGGAGGGAGTGAAACCTCGTCACTTTTTGTAGTGGTGGTGGTGTGCCTTGTTGTGTGTGTTTCCTTCCTCCGCTCTGTTCTTTTTCTCTCTCCCCTCCTCTTGCTCCCTCCTCCCCCCCCCCCACTCCACCCCCACCACCCCGCTCGCACAACAGCCCCCGGTAAATGAGAGGAGACAGGTCGTCTCTACCTTTTTTATTTTTTATTTTTTTCCCTCGCCGGACCGCAAAGGCGAGATTAAAAGTGGCATTTTAGTGCTTTTTCCTGCAATTTTCTCTACACTTTTTTTTTTTTTTTTTTTTTTTTCCCCTCCAATCTCCAGTAGCGATCTCTGGGGCTGAGGTTTCCGCAGAAAGTTTGGGGGCTGTTACGGTGTGTATTTTTGCGGAGGGGGAGGGGAGCGGGCTCCTTCTGTGTGTGCTGCTCCTCTGGGTGCCTATTGGAGAATAATAGTGTAAGTGACAACCTAGAAGTAGACTTTCTGCTCTTCACACTGGATAGAAAAGCTGCCTTTTTTTTTTTTTGTCTTTTTTTTTTTTTTTAAATAGCCACCTTTCTCACTTGCTCCTGTATCCATTGGTTTTATTTTTGAAAGGATAGCCAGACTTAAGTCACCCTCCACCTCAATTTAAACCTGCTACTTTATTTTTTATTATTATGAATTCCTCGTTTTGAAGCGTTACACTTGTCTGATCAATTTGATCTTCAGCTGCTTCTTCCGTTGCTAAACCTCGAAAACTGGCTCTCTCAAAAGATATTTAATTTCTGGGTTTGCCCATTGCCGTTTTTGCTCATGGCTACTCTGTTTCTCGATATCTATTTTTACCCCTCCCCGCCTAGAGGAAAATAGCAACAAGAAAAAAAAAAAAAAAAAAAAAAAAAAAAAAGAAAAAATAAGGGAATATTAGGGGAAGTAGTCCTCAGGTCTGCTGCCCCCCCTCTTCCCCCCTCCAAAAAGGGGGGGACCTAGAAAACATCAGTCTTGAACTTCTTCCTCTTCAAGAGCTCGGGCTGCAAAGGAAACCTCCTTTGTTTTTGTTATTTATATGCTGTCAAGTTTTGAAGTGGTGAGTTTCGGGTCGGTTTTGCTAATTTCACTCAGAAAACTGCAGTGTTTCTGTTTCTAGATAAGTACTTTGCTTCTTTGTCTCTTTAAAAGGTCACAGGGAAAGCTTGGCCTGGATTGTGAGAGCCATATGGAACGGATAAGTGCGGAGCCTCTCTCAAACGTGATTATGGGTTTTTATGGGGGGGGGGAGGGAGGGAAGAGGAGGGGAAAGGCATGGGGAGGGGGCTTATTCAGGAGGAGAGGAAGAAATAATATAATACCAGCGGTGTTACATCGCGACAAAAGAAGATACCACACCGACTCTCATTCAGAAATTGCGCGGTGTGCCCGTACGTGTACACTGTCTCTGGGAAACTGTGCCTTGAAATTGTGCTGTTCTCTCAATGCCTGTGCTGAAAACTTGTAGTTGTTAAGGATGCCTAAATGCGAAACCTGGGGAAACTCTTGGCCTGAAACCGGCAGAGATGATAATTCTTCCCTGCAACTCTCTCCCTGGGCAGGCCACGCTGGTTGTTGCTCATCACTATTCCAAACTGAGGTTTCAGTGAACTTTAGCCTTGGGCATGGAGTTTAAATGAGTAAATTAGGTGTTTTATGTGCATGTAATTTTGCTTTGTAACATAAAGCTTTTTACAAGATGACTAAGCGGTGAAAGGATGCCGATGGGTGGGTATTCTCAGGCCAAGCAAAAATGACCTATTTGGTGTTTTGGTTGTAGTCAGTGTATTAACTAAATAGTGATCTATCACTTTTATTCACTGTACATGATGTGGTGCGATTCTGACTCATGATGACTAGATACTTTTTGTAGCAAAGAACCTCTGTGGCTTAGAATACTCCTGAAGTTACGAAAAGTGACAAGGATTTTCTTGTTGAGCCTTTTTTGTTTTAGTTTGGTTTACTCTTCCCCCCTCCCCCTCTTTTTTTTTCTTTTTGTTAATCCTCTTATTCGTGAGAGAGACTAGTCTCAGAAAAGCAGTCCTATAGTATTCTAGCATCGTTGGAAACATCGGGAGATGTTAACGTTTTGAGTCTGTAATTCTTTGCTTAGGCTGCAGTCAACACAGTAAAAATAAATCTTTTTGAAAAGTGGCTAAAGTAGGCACGTTTACTGTTAACAAGACACAGGACCTAAAACAGGGGATCAAGATGAGTGGTAAACCTTAGGCTGTCACATTACAGAGTGAGGAAAAATAATGATTTTCTGAACTTTAGCTATTCAGTGGCATTCTAGAGGTTTCTTGTGAATATTCAGATTAATATATACATCTTTTTTTACTGTATCGGGAAAAGCAGCATGATATTTAAAGAAGAAAAAAATAGTTTACTGACTTATCATTGGCATATATATCAACAACCCTGAAGTATTTTAAAAAAATCCCAAGATATTTAGGCATTGGTAGCTTTGCTATGAAATGTGCAGAAAATGTACTGAATTACTAAGCAACTGAAAGAAAGTAGCAATTATCAGATTCACACCAGTCTTTGTAAATATGCTTCCCCAATATTAGTATTTGTACTTGCTAATGTAAATACTAGTTCATAAATTAATGTCTAGTCACCTGTCTTTATTGATTAGATTATATACATAACATAATTGTCAATGTAGTCACACCTTTCTAAGTCAGGTAGGGTAAAATACCTAACAGTCACAGCAGTACTGATGAATGAAATCATAACCAGAAAGATGTCTCTGTTCTCGGCTAATTTTTGGTTTGGTTTGTTTTTTTCCTTATATACTTGGGAAGACAGTTTCTGATGAGTGACAAAAATCCTTGAAACTTACTCTGTTACGTTCTAGACTTGGGGGATTTTTAGTGTTTTTTCTGGAATTGTTATTCATGGACAGAAGTTTCAAAAGTTTCCAAAAAGGGAAATAAAGCATGCTAACACATACCTTTTCTTAATTTGCTGTTGAAATGACTTCTGGGTTTTGGTTTCAAATAGCTGTGCCAGCACGTAGCTTAGCATCATCCAGGGATGGGTTTTTTTAAATATATTTAAGGGCTTGAAAAATACTGTTGAAATTGTGGGGATTTTTTCCAGCATTACGTGTTGTCAGGTGCTACCTTCTCAGTTTATTTTTTTCTTAATTCAGTAAACTACTTTATTTAACATTGAAAGTTTAACATCTGAAAAAATTCATATGCATATTTTGAACTTTCCAAAAGTTGATAAACTCTTAGTATCATATTGTTCAGGAAACTCAAAAGCAACCATCTCCCGCCACTGCTTTCCAGAGTTAAATGTTAAATTGCCTCCTAACTTTTATTTTTAAGGGGGGGGAGGGATTGTAAATGGACAGCATTCTACATCTCTAATAAATCTGTTACTTTGTCAACCGAAGTTTTAGTGGTTTCTCTATTGCTATGCATCCATTTTTTAATCAAGTGGATTGAGAAATGTTTCGCTAGAATCCTTTCTTCTTTTTCTGTCTCTCTCTCTTATCACAATAAAAACACCCGGGATTAATAACAGACCTTTCGGTGAGATTTGTAGCAATAGCTGTGTTGGAGCACATACCTTGACAGTCATCATCATTTATGAGTCTTAGTCTCTCTCAGCTTTAGTAGAATATCTCTGAAGATATATTTTTTAAAGGGGTACTCCAGTTGGCTTTTAAAAAATAATTCTAGCCGATTATGATGTGATCTCTGTTAACTGGGGTGTGAGGTCATTTTTGGAGAATAAGTTTGTTTCTCTTAGAAAAAGCATCTACTTTCCAGTAAAAATGGTTATTTATTCTTCTTTATGAGCTTACAATACATATATATCTTTCTGTACGTGTGCAGGCTGTGTACGTATACATATGCTCACACGTGTACAACATATATATATATTTTTTTTTTTTTTTGAATCATGGCAGGTGATCTTTAGAGGCGGGACTGAGTATGGATCATTTGAACGAGGCAACTCAGGGGAAAGAACATTCAGAAATGTCTAACAATGTAAGCGATCCGAAGGGTCCACCAGCCAAAATTGCGCGCTTGGAACAGAATGGGAGCCCATTAGGAAGAGGAAGACTTGGAAGTACAGGAACTAAAATGCAAGGAGTGCCTTTAAAACACTCTGGACACCTGATGAAAACTAATATTAGAAAAGGTAACACTTTTGATAATTCTATGTTAGAGCTTTATGATTTATAATATTTGGGGGGGAAAACATACTTTTGCAGACTTTGCTTCATTTATATTTCAGGACTCAAATCTCCATTCTATAATACTATATATTCCCAACTCTGATATAAATCACATTTGGGAAATGTAAGCTTCATGCTTGGGTGGAGCATCTTGCTTTACAGGGTGGAGTCTGATTTTTGTTAAGGTAAAGGCTAGCTGTCCTGATTAAAGTGAAGTCTTATATTGAAATAGAAGTAATATAATGCATTAATTCTTTGGCTAAGTGTTGGGCTAAGAAATGCAAAAATATATAAGAGTAAATGCCAAACCCTCAAAACAAATTCTCGCTTTCCTCTTAATGATAGTTCAAGCTTGGAAAGGCAGAAGTATTTCCATAACACTTGCAAGTTGGTTTAAAGGAGAGAGTGTAAATCTTTAGGTATCACATTGGAAAAGTCATTTATGATGTCAATCTTCGCAGTTTATTTTCTTAAGTACAATTCATTATTGAACAATGAACAACTTGGGTGTCATATTTTTCGGTGGCTGGTTTGCTGTAATTAGACATTTACACAAGGAAAAAGCACATTTAGAATCATTGATGTTTGTATATGGATGGCTTTTGTTTGCATTGAAAATACTTCTAATGGCCAATAATCTATAATTTTGCTTATCAAAATGTGTAAATCTTTTTGACCATGTCCTTCAGTCTTGCTAATTTTAATCAAAATATACTGCGTGTAATTTGGCATCTGTTTTAAAACAGCCTCTACTTTTCTCAGTATAATCGGTATATGTTTATAATCCAGATTTTTCTTACATTGGCTAAGCAAAGTGCAAAATGCAACCAAGACTATTAAATGCTCAAAGTTAGAAGGCAGAGGAATTTCATTGTGTCTGATGCGTAACATTTATCGTACAATCATTTATTTTTTCCTCGGTTTGTCGAAAACAAAGAATATATTGATCCTGAAATGAACAGACACAGCAGTCCGTATTGTTAGATCTTTATCTATTAAAAATGGAAAAACAGCACTTCAGCAAATTCTTTGGCCTCTGCTCATGATTACCCTATTTATTGATTGTTTGCCAAGAATGTATGCATCTTAAGAAAGCCAGGGTAAGAGCATTAAAAATATAATTTATTACGGCTTTTCAAGCAGAGTGCATTAATATTGTACAGTGAAGCAGTGGGGCTATATAAAAAGGACTTTCTGACGCCTGAAAACATATAAGTTCCATAAATTCCTAAATAGGAGATTTCAGCTGTCTCTGGTATTATGTGATATTTGCACAGCAAACTTTAATGCCAGGACAGTTTTAGACAAGGATTCTACAGACTTCACTGCTCCTTATGGCAGACGTGCTGTTTACACAGACTCGTAAACCTTCAGCAAAAGCTCTAACACTGCCTTCAGGTTTAAATCATGCTGTATTTTTAGCAGCGAGCGCTGACCAGTGCTCTCCCCTTTAATACTAGAAGGTTATGAAGTTGCTGCACTTGGAGGTCTTGCCAAGTACTAGCAGGAGTGATCAGCCAGCTGAGATTGTGCTCTCCTGTACAACATTTTTCACATTAACAGAAGGACACTAGTGACAGTTTGCTAAAAGATTTAGTGGCTTGATTTGTAGTCAGATGATACCTGTGTCGCACTACCAGGATCCTCCTCTGATAATCTATGCTGTACATCAGAATTTAGCCAAGAAATTCTCCCATGTTGTTTAAAGTAGCACATTTTCCAGGATGCTGTAACTCACGAGACCGTGTACCTGACAGAAATTGTGCTGATATGCAGCAAAGTACCTGTACGTTGCTAGTCTTGTGTCTGATCGTAGCTTAATATGTAGGAACTGATGAGGGAAAAAACAAATGCGCTTTAGGTGGTTTTGAGTATATCTGCACTGTTTGTGAAAATGAAGCTTTGTCTGCATTTTATCTTCAGGTATTAACCATCAAACTACTTAAGAATATTGAGCCCTTACTCGGAGTCTAACAGTAGTAGGTCAAACATCAACTGTGAGACTCTGGAAGGGGAGGAAAACCCCCAAACAATGCTACGTATTTGCAGTTGAAGCATGTGTTTTAGAAAGCTCTCCACAGCTTAATTAAAATCAATGAAGAAAGCACCAATTTGCATGTACTGTGTTTGCTTTGGTCTTCTCTCTCTTCCTGACCAGTTTCACTTAGATTTAAAAAAAAAACCCCTGCGACAAAAAAAAAACAAAAACAAAACCTCTTTCCTGCACTACATAAATATTGGCAAGCTTTTAGTCTTGTCTTTCATGCTGAGCCTATTGGGCAAACTGGAGTGAGTTTGTGAGCTTTTCCAAGCGAGCCTGAAGGGGTTTGTTTGCCAGAGATTGACTCTCTGGTGAACAGATGTAGTTTAAAATATATGTGCTTAAGAGGTATCTTTTTTATCATGATTTCTTGCTATACGTAAGAGCACAAATCAACAGACACGGTCTTAAAAGCATGTATCTATTGTCAAGAATAAGTCTTCTTTTTTGACTATGGTATGTCTGGTGCACCTTAGCAGGTTAGGAGGTTTCCGCAAGTCTAGAGGGCAGTGGTTGTAGAGGCATTAACGTGTAGGACTAATTGGAGTTCCTGGGTGCCCTGTTAAAATAACCCTTGTCATCATTTATGCTAAAGATGATACCCCTCTGGCAGGCTGCCATAAGACAGTTCTGTACATCTGCTTTTAACCCTTTTGCTTTCTGTCATTAAGAGATCATAACCTGTGCTGCTAGAGACAGCAGGACCGGACCAAGGCCTAAAGCCATGAGTCCGAGGTCATAATGTCATCCACGTTTGTCTGGGAGACTGGGAGATCTGATTGCCAGAAGAGACTTTGTTCCTAACCCAGCTTGGGTCATTTGTTACTTTTCTGTCTGTTGTCAGAAGAGAGAAGGGTGGGGGGGGGAAAGCCAAAAAGGAAAGGAAAAAAGGTTGTTTGCTTAATATTCTGTGCTGGGTAGGGAAGGGTTTGTCGTGTGATGCTACAAAACTAGAAATTAGTAATTACTTTCAGGCATATCAAAATACAAATGAATACCAGAAGTGTGGAATGTAAAGTGCAGGAGGTAACAAGAAAAAGCCCAAACTGCAGGTACACTTCTTAAAAAGGCATTGAAATCATGATTTGTTTCTTAAAGATGCGAGTGAAAGTAGTGCTCAAGTGCACTCAATGAATGAAGCACAAATTAGTGTTAACTTTTGCCTTGTTTCCTTGTGTACTCTTTTCAGAGTGAATGTATAAAATGCAAGGTGATTTGTTGTTGATGTTGGAGGCAATTAAATATTTTTGGCAGGACTAAGAAAGTTTTAATGTTAATGAACAAAATTATGTAGCTGGTACTAAAATGGCTTACAGTGAAGACATCTGCAGTATGTATTTAGGTTCTCATGCAGCCTGCTACTCACAACAAATCAGGCAGGACAGAGAGAACCAACTTCTCTTCAGTCAACCTTGTTATTTCCATAGAAGGTAATTCTTTAATCCGTATCCGATCAAGTGAGACAAAATTGCATTTCTGCTTTTCAGAAACTGATGTATGTTTTGTAAAACTTTCTCTTTTTTGGGGGAGAGTAGGGAGAAAGGACTCAGGAAATGTGTTTATCAAATATTTGTGATGATTCTTGATGCCTCCTCTGCCTGTTTGTACATGTTTTATTTACATAATGCCGTGTAGACCCACCTACTCTACTATAACTCAAGTTTAATACGTTAAATTTATTTTTTTTTAATAGGAAGTATGCTTCCAGTTTTCTGTGTAGTAGAACATTATGAAAATGCCATTGAGTATGATTCTAAGGAGGAGCATGCAGAATTTGTGTTGGTGAGGAAGGATATGCTTTTCAACCAACTGATTGAAATGGCATTGCTATCACTTGGATATTCTCACAGCTCTGCAGCCCAAGCAAAAGGTAAATAAGATTACAAAATTGTACGATGAATTATGTTTGTTTGTGGGATCTTGGGGGAGGGGCAGAATTTCTTTCGGGAATGTGATGCAGGTTTTATTTCTTAAACTTCTTGCAGACTCTGTCTTTGTATTTTTTCTCCTTAATGTATTTTTGTTTAGTTAGTGCACATTTTGTTTGTGGGGAATGTGGAGGTAGATTTTTTTTTTTTTTTTTTTCATTTAAAGAAAAAAAAAAGACTTCAACTGAATCATTAGTATGCTTATTGACCTTAATAATCTGCTCCACTGAGGATCCACAAGGAAGTGTAAAGCATATTTGAGCAGATGGACTGTTGAGAGTCAACTTGCATTTATGACTGAATATCCAGCTCTGTTTCTTTTATTTTGTTCCTGATGGTTTTATAGACTCCGAAGTATTTTTTTTTTTTTTTTAACTACTCAGTCCTTGCATTGAAAAATCCTTTCTAATTTAGTAAGAGAAATACTAACTATTATATCATGTCCTATTGAATTAATGGGAACTTAGGAAAATACATTTCTATAAATATTAAAAAATCTTCCCTGTAATGCATTTGTATGATTTCATACCATAGGTAAAGCATGTCCTTAATGGTGTGTGGTGGGGGCTTTTGGGGGGTGTTCTTTTGTTTTTAAGATGCTAGAAACAAAGGTGGTGATCTTGTTAAAATCGGATATTTTTTTTTGCCCAAGGAATTAACAGGTAAATTACTTTTTTCTTTTTCTCCCCCGTGCCCCCCCTCAATTTTTCCTGCCCTTTTTGCCCGCTCCCTCTCCCTTCAAAAAATGAAAATCCCACAGGGCTTATCCAGGTTGGGAAGTGGAATCCAGTTCCACTTTCCTATGTGACAGATGCCCCTGATGCTACAGTAGCAGACATGCTGCAGGATGTGTATCATGTGGTCACACTGAAAATCCAGTTACACAGGTAAGTTGCATACCAGTTCTGGGACATGAACTGTTACTTGTCCGCTCTTACTGTTAATATTGCTTGTATTTAATTCCCACTGTGCTGTGTGCTAAAAGTACAAAGGCTTATCTAAATTCCTTTTTAGTTACTCTGATTCTTCTTTAACTTAGAGTATACTATTGCAAAAAACTTTTATAGCTCTGATACATGGATTTTTCTTTGGATATCTCATTAAAACTATATTGCATTTTAGTCAATTAAATGATGCATTACAAGAAGGCATTTTACATAAAGTTTACTTAAGAGAAAAATATTTTTGCATATCATGAACAGTACCATCTGTGTGCATTTTGTAAAAGAATGACTTGCTCACACTTATTGTCGCTGTCTAGGTTCTTAAATTTCACGGTAACAAAAAAGAAAAAACAGTTAATATATTAATGCTTTTCATGATCAGTCGTGAGAAAGCATTACACCTTAAATTGTTTTACCAAGCGCATCAGAGCAGGAAGGTAGAAGTAACATGAAAAAATAGTCGCCACATGCAGCTGATGTATAATTCATGCATCAATACAGCAGATGTGTTGTATAAAGTAATTAACTAATCGGAACAATCAGGAGACCGAGAGCAATCTCCAGATGCATCTGCTTGATGCGCAAAATGAAATCTGTCTGTCTTAAAGGAATGTTCTGCAGCAGGATGCAATCTTGTAATAATCCCTTTTCTAATCTGTGTTTCAAATAGTTGCCCTAAACTAGAAGACTTGCCTCCTGAACAATGGTCTCACACAACAGTAAGAAATGCTCTGAAGGACTTACTGAAGGATATGAACCAGAGTTCACTGGCCAAGGAATGTCCCCTTTCACAGGTATTTAGCATAACTTGTAATAAATAATAAAGCACTATAGGCAACGCTGATGTGAGATTTGAGATTTCTACAGACTGTAGCAAGTAGTACCCATGGAGTGAATATGCCAAAAATGCAAATTCATTTGACCACTTCGTGATCTTTATAAATACGCCTGATTCATTTTGAACACAGCCTTACAACGTTTCCCATGGGGACTCGTGAAAGGTTGTTTACACCACACTAAAATTATCTCACAGCAAACTGGGTTTTAACTGGTTTTTGTCTTCAGTCTTTGAACTGCTTTGATGTAACTACTTTTTTCAAGCACATGTGTTCAAGATGTTAAAAGGCTCTTTACTTACTGCTGTCAAAAGTACTATTGAATCTGAATGCTTGTTAGATAACCTACAGTAGTTTTAAATACTAATTCATAAAATGAGACAGTCTTTGGCATGCTATATGAGAAGGGAATAAAGAATAAAGCTCTTTGGGTGATGTGTTGTTGTTGGAAACAGCCAAAGGAAAATCAGCCATTTATTAGTTCAAATCAAAATACACCTAAACAAAAATGAAAACTAAATTTATGCATTGCTAAATATTGAACGATGCTTTCCTCAAACCTTAGTCATATTGTTCTTTTCTGCCATTCGTTTTGTCATTTTTTTGTCGTATTACTGTGAAGGCGCAATTCATTTTTCTGCGCAGCGTGGTGTCCAGTGGTGCTGTAGAGGGAACACATCATATTTTTTTTTTTTACCGATTAAATTATAAAATGTATCTTGTTGTGGTGCAGGGGCGAAAAAAAACAGTTTACAATAAATGATGCTAGTTGTGGTAGGGAGGGGGAAAAGGAAATTAAGAAAGTCAAGTTATTTTTGTGGGGATTTTATTTATCTCACATAGAATACTAGTGTCTTTGTCTCCAAAAGATTTCAGTTAATCTATAGAGGACTACTCTCTTTCTCTCACTGTCTTTTCAGGGGATATATTAGCAAGCTGCTTTCCCATCCCTTATTTTCTCCCTATGGTTAGATTGTTTTCAGTGATGTCGCTCCAAT
This sequence comes from Neomorphus geoffroyi, assembly GCA_033558235.1. NCBI lineage: Eukaryota > Metazoa > Chordata > Aves > Cuculiformes > Neomorphidae > Neomorphus > Neomorphus geoffroyi. The sequence goes on from JAUMJM010000004.1 coordinate 8,087,222, forward strand.
ATAGGAAGTTTTGAAGTGGAAATAATCAAAATTATCTTCACTGGTTGCAAACCATTCCAGTAATATGTCTGAAAACTTATCGTATATACCTACTGTAAAAGCATGTGAGCTTTTGCATTCCTGGCTTATGGAGGCTGCAGATAATTTGGGATTTTTCCTCGTTTTAATCTAACCGTTCTAGTTTTTACTTGATAGTGATGGAAAGTAGGTAAATTCTATCAAGATGGAGTATCTAATTTCTAGTTGGACACTGTTTCACATAGCAGCTTCCATACATATGTAGGTGATACAGTGATAAAGTAGAAAAAAGTTTTTAAAAGGAATGCTTCACTAGAGATAATATCATGGTACTGGAGACAATAATTACACTGGTTTAAAAAGTTGTTTTTAAACGGTATCGAATTTTTATATAATAATTTCAATGGACAAAAAATATCTTGTTTAGTAACAGCTTTTGAAGTGGGCACTTGAGATGACCAAACCCACAGATTACAGTACTCTGATTTGGGGCTGGTTGTTTACTATTGTGCAATTCTTTATTTTTAAAAGGATATACTTAAAGCTGAGAGTTTCTTTATGTTGTTAAAAGCTTGTTACTTTTGTCATCTCTGTCTTCACCACTGCTGTGGTAGTTGGGTTACAAGAATTCAAATAGCTTCTGCTCTGCTTTTTTCTTTAAAGACCAAATCATATTAAGCTTAAAATACATTTATTTATTCTCTACGTCTTAAAAACCAAGCTGTTACAGCGGTTGATTGAGAGTCCATCAGTCAGTCTAAATCGTATAATTTCCCCCTGGGAGCTTGAGGGAGGGCGCGTTGATCTGACTGTCCTTTTCACATGACTAAATTGGTCTGAATGCTTCCCGTATTTGCCTAACGAATAACTCGCTGTATACTGCTCCTATGGGAAGAACACTGATTTAAGAGTGTCTGTGGTTTTTTTAAACATATTAAATTTAGAGAATTGCCCTGCAAGTGGTGTGATGCTGCACCACAGGTGAAAAGCGAGAGGAATGTGGAGGTCAAGAGGCAATGTTTCCTTAGAGGGTCCATCAAAATGCCAGCATGGGAGACTCCTCTGAGTGGAGAGAAGTGGTCTCTCCTGTTATGTACTTCCATAGGCGTAGGTAATGCTATATGAAGTGCTTCATCACAAATGCAAAGTAATGCAGTGACACCGTACCATAACTTATTAACACTGTTATGGATATAATTTATTAACCACAGAAAAATGACTCAAAGTGGAAACGAGAGTAGTTATCATTTTCTGTCACTGTCATTAGCAGTGCTCTGTTTTGTGTAGGTACAGGAGGATTTGTTGTATAGTATGTAAGTTGCTGCGCTCAATGCTTGGCATCTCCGAAGCCTCATTTAAGCATGGAAAATTGAGAGTCATCCTCACTTAGAATTTACCATATTTTCTTAAGTAATCTTGCATTTTTGTGTGTTAGAAGATTGCTCATGTTTATTCAGAATGCTGACATTCTATGTACTGCAAAAAACCCCAAGCAAAGTATTTTTATAGTGTGGATATTATTTAATGGCTTGAAAATATTTGAGCAAACTCTTATATCCAGTTTCTCTTAATTATAATCTTGAAAACTTAATAGCATTGTTTACTTGAGTGGTGTTTATTTTTTCTCTTTTGTTGTTACTTGCTTTCTTGTTCAACTAAAACCTTGGGGCATACACGTATGAACTCTTCATGGCTTCCTCAGTAGAATACCACTATGACTCTTGCTCTTGTTAGCAGGGTTGAATACATGGTCTCTTTTGAAGCTACTGGACAACTGCTATGGCCACCCCCAAAGACTAGATTTATACTTGCTACATGAGCCTGTATCACGGGGAATCCCTGTTGGTGTGGATTCGAGTCCTTGGGACAAACCAGAGCAAAAGCATCGCTCTGAAATGCTATGGAATCACAAGCATCCGTCCAGAGGTTTAGCCTCAAATTTTTGTTATCAAGCAGGCAGGTAAAAGGATCCTGCAAATTTCACATCAAAAAAACAAGCCTATTCTGAGTTACGTACTCCAGCGTGTATTTTCATGCTTTACCTTGAGCTTGCAGATTTTATTGCTAGAGACTAGCAGTATATGCAGGTGCCGACTGAAAAACTTCTTGTGTTTGACAAGTGATACCATTTCTGCTTCCTTTCCAGACCTCTTTTGTGTTGAAAGCAACTTGGAATTTAATCTAGGGCTCAATTTTGGGCCGTCTTGTGCATTCCATTAAATTGGTGCATCTTGTGAGTGGCCTAGATCTCTTTTCCCTCCTGTTTTGGCTCTTTAGTCTCCAAAGAGTTGTAAAGGAATTGTTCTTCCATCAGTTCTTATTACCAACACCTTGCACAGAAGCTTTACCTCAGTCTGTTGGGAGCTGCTCTAAAGTGATCAGGCAGGCAGGACTGTTGCATTTACTTATTTAATGTTAGTCCTTCCATCTCTCTACTCAGCCTTAGTCCTAGCATTCTCATACTTAATTTTCACAGTTTTGCTTTCTTTTAGTTTTTAGTGCAGAAGTCTTCTATTGCTTCCACAGTTAAAATAACTGAAATACTACAGACAGTATTTATATTGTTATTAATAAGGGTTTATTTTGTTTTATCCCTATCGAATTACTGCCTCTCTCTCTCTCTTTGTAAATGTCTAGTTAGATAAGCTTTTATGAAGGAGAGCAACACGGACTACTGGCCCAAAAAGAGGCTGGAAATTGTTTTGATAATTCTGGATCAAACTTCCTGTATGCTTTTGAACATTTAGATGTACCCCTTATTGTGAATCCCTCTAACCTTTTCCATGAAATGTAGATAACAAGTCACCTACCAGACAAAGAGATTGTAGAGATTAATTAGTATCTGGGCATAGCTTTGAAAATTTGGCAGTGATCAAATGGCATTGACTTTCCCATTGGTATTATCTCACCTGAATTTTTTCTACAGAAAGATTTTTCTGAACGATTGTTTTTGGTATTCACAGACAGACTTTTTTTTTTCTTTTTTTTTTTTTTTTAATCAAACCACTGCAAAAGTACTTCTGAAGCGAGGTATTAATTCTTTCTCTTCCCCCATAGTCTAGCTAGCACAGCTCTCAGGACAACCACTAGCCAGTGCATTATAGATAGGAAAATCCAGGCCTGATGTATAGTAGAATCTTGAATTTCATGGATTTATTTTTTTTAAAAATATTTTGTAGGGGACATGCAATATTTCCATGGAATATGTCCGGAGTCTATGATACTTAGGGACGTGGTAATTCATGTGCGTTGTATTACTGTTTCAAGTTTTTTTGAAGATAATTTTGTTCATTCCCTCCTTCCTCCAAGTCTGTAATATCTTTTACATAATTTTGCTGTTGAGGATGAGGGAATGGCATTTTTTCATTTCCAGGGATATACGCTTGCATTCCGTAAAACGTATGCGCACACAGAACAAGTGCTAGTATGATACCGAAGTCTGAATAGTTTTGCACTTATGATAAGTATAGCTATCCTGACTGTGTTTTGATCAAAATTCTGTGCTGTAGAGAATGATTGTCTGCATCTGACATGGACACAGTATACATCATATACTTACAGTTTGTTCAGATATCCTGCTCTGAGTTTGCATTCTTTTAAATGCAGACATCGTGCAGACCTTATATGATCTGACAGAGACGCCAGACAGAAAGCTTGCTCGGAACATGAGTGTTTCTTAGTTCAATTGATCTGAAGGCACCTGGCCATCACAGCAAATAAGCAGTGTAATAGAAATCCTCTCACATTTCCTCCAAAATCCCAACCCAAAAAAGTTGCATTTGCTAAAATTAAAATTTCCAGGCCTATAAATAACAAAGAATGAGCTATTAAGAGTTGCCAAAATAAATACTTTTTATGAGCAATTTTTTATTCATGTTTTAAAAAACTGAAAGCTGTTTTTTGCTCCCTGCCCCCCACCCCCACCCCCCCCCCCCTTCAATTTTACCTGCCTAGACCTGAGATCAGGTCCTTGGATTTCTTTGTTGCTTGTGATTCTCTTCTCTCCTTCTCTTCTTCTTACTTCTCTCCCCCAGTAATTAATAACTTGAGTAAGGAATGAAGCTCCTTTTTCTACTTCAGAAGTCACTGTACTTTAGATTTTTTAAGATGCTGTTAATTACTTCAGAAAAGTAAATCCTTGAGGGCCTGGGTTCAGGTTTTGGCAGGCAGGGCCTTTCAACCTCCCCCTCAGTTGCTCAAGAGCATTCACTCTGATGTTTTTTCCAGCTGACATAGAATCTGGATTTTTAAAGCATTTTCAATTAACTATTAAAATTTGCACCCATGATTTTTACTAATCCAGACAGAATGGGCAGTGCAGAAACTATTGCTGGTAGGATGGGGTCGATTAAATACGTGTGTTTGCAGAGCTGTGTGAGGGCATTCACAGGACAACTCAGCCTTTCCATTGCTTGATCTTTTGATCACTGATTTATGTTCTTTAGGTGCATTTAAACACTCTGTGTTAAAGTTATATCAGTTTATCTACAACTGTTTTATCTGGGCAGTGCCCTATTAAAGGAGAAAATACGTAGCAAATGTTTTCTGCCTCTTCTTTAGAGTGAACTGTAATGAGAATGTCAGAATGCCTTTCCAGAATAGTTTTGGGACCTGGACTTATTGTGAGGAGCATTTTGTGAATAAATGTAGTTTCTGACTTCAGAGGACTCCGTAAGATGTCAGTGTGTCCCATAGTATCTATGCTATCATGAAGTCTAGTGTTTCTGGAGAAGAAGAGTCCAATAGAGGGAATGGTGCTAGCGTTGATTTCTTTTTGTTTGTTCGCTTGTTTTTTTACACCTCTGAAGTCGGCTGTATGGAGATAAAAGCAGCTATCTTCTGCCAGGTTCTCCTGTGAACAAAGTACAAAATTCATGCAAAATATCATTTTTGAGACTTTCTTCCACACTTCGTGAGCTCAACACTTGAGATTGTATCTCAGGATTATTTGAGAACTATCTGCATTGTATGGACTCCAAGTTTTATAGGTGACGGAATTAAAAATGAACACAGCATGTTTTCTTCTAATACATTTTCCTTCTAAAATGTGAATGTGTTATAGAACTGAGCCCTACATGACCTCTGCACTCAGTGGTCATGAGAATAGTATATAGAATAACTTGCATTTTAAATATTTGCAGTGATGTTCTTCTTTTTAAGTGTGTATTTATAAAAAAAACATGCTCTTTTTTTCTTTCTTTTTACATTTAGTGGGTTAAGAGCCAGTTAAGTAATGCACTGCAACAAAATTCTGTATTCATTCATTCATGGTTTTTGCACACTTCTTAATGCAGTCATGGCCGAGTATGAACACTGATTTATTTATTTTTTTTCCATAACTTTATTAGAGAGTTAGCAAGCCGTTCCTTTACTGTCCTTTAAAGCAAGATTGCAAATAAGTCCTTTTTTTTTTTCTTCTTATTGGCAAATTGTTGACTGTAGAGTACTGCACAAGTATAAACAACATGAGAGATCCTTTAACATAACATGAGAGAGCCCTTAGTCGCTTTGCTCCCTAGCTTTGGAACTCATTGCCAATTGAAGTAAGGAAAGCTCTGGCTGTTGGGACTTTTAAATCTAGAGTTAAAAGTTATTTGTTCTGTTTAGCATTTTTAAAATTATTCTATTAGGAATTGTATGTGCTTCAGTTTTAATTTTAACTCATAATGATTGTAAAGCACCCTGGGATGCTTGCATGAAGGGCGCTACAGAAACCCAAGATTGTATTGTACTGTGTTGTAATGTATTGTATTATTACATGGTGCTGGAGTTGGACCACGGACAATTCATACAGAAAGCGTTTGAATACTTAGCTAAAGACAAGGAGTGCTTGTGGCGGGGGGAGTACTGTCTCTTCTTGCTTCTTTTCCCTCTTTTCTGTCAGTTATTTTATTAAAGTAAATTAACATGGCAGTTATTCCCTAAGAAATGCCAGCATAATTTACTGCTGCAAAGGGGCTCAAAACGTAAACCAGATGATAAACTAAAAATAAAAAAGTCCACATTAAGATTTAATTGCACTTCCCTTTCTATATTACGTTCTTATGTAAAATACATTACAAAACAGTACTTTTTTTATCACTTCCTTCACTTTTAACTGAATTTCATTAACAATAAAGAAATATATTGTCTCTGTTTCAGTAATGTCACTTGACAGTTAATCCCTTAACTTGATGTACGTGTCTTTAAGATTTTTTATTTATTTATTTATTTTTTATAAAGAACATGATAGCACTGACTGGAGCCAAGTATTGCACAACCATGTGGTTTGCAAGTTTCCCAGCTCGCAGCTTTGCCAGTGCAGGTCAATTCACACCTGCCACACTTATGCCATTCTGGTCCTCATGTTACTTTTCCTAAGTGATTGTCAGAGGTAGAGAGAGTTGTGCGTGCAGCTCCTTCCTTCCCCCTCCTCCCTCCCCGCTCCAAATGTGTGGTAAACCTTGTGCATTGAAAGTGTCTGCTCAGGAATTAAATGGAGTTTAATTTCTGTCCATTAGGAAGCTGCTATCCACATCGCCAATTAAGCCTTCTATTTAAAGGGCGAGGAGCTACGTATGTCTACATCTTAATCACTGCTGTGACTGGTTTGCAGAGACCTTCCCTGACTCGTTCAGTTATTACTAGCAGTGGTGGGAGGCACAGAGATCAGTATGGTTATAAAACCTACCCAAAAGCTGAGCAAATTCTGTAGGTGCTGTAGCGTCACTGTCAGCAGATTTAAAACTGAGGTATGTCTGTGTTAGGGGACACAGGGTTGTAGGCATAAAGATGCGTCTGGAGAAAATTACTTGAATTGGTAATAATCTTTTAGCTGACAGGAATGAAAGTAAAGCAGGACCTGCTTATTGTGAGGCAATGCTAGGAGGTGAGCACCTCTCATCTTGTCAGACCAGACTTGGTGCAGGTCTTCACTCTAATCATAATTTACAAGGAATGTGTTTCTCAAACAGACCCTGAGCAAAACTCTCAAAGCTTGCTCCCTTCCCATTTTTTTCTTTTTTTCTTTTTTTCTTTTTTTTTTTTTTTTTTTGTAATTAATAATTAGATTAATCCTTTTAATTTCCAAGAAACATGGTAGGAAAACCTAAGGCAAAGGTGAGCTTGTATCTCTGTTTCCTTGGACAGTTCTTAAAGAACAGCTCAAATAGTATCAGATTCCCCTGCTGCCTTGCAGCAGTAATCAGAGGACAGGTTTTTCAGGACAGCAGCAACCTCAGACTTGCCTCACTCGAAGTCATGGAATAAATGACTCAAAAGCAAAAACTTCTGTTACCTGGGGATGGGAACACATAAAAGGTTCTCCTCATATACACCTGTTTCTTAATTATTTTTTAAATTTTTTTTAAGTACTAAGATTTCCTACACTGAGAGTTTCAGTACTTTTGTAAGCTTGCACCAGAAGAGGGGGAGATTAGTGCTAAAGCATAACCTGTACCTTTCTATACCTCCTTTCCAAAGAATTTGATACTTTTTAGTAAAATGTCCTGGAGAGGGATGGGGTTTGTGGTGATGAAAAACCGAAGCACAAACAAAAGACATTAGTGTCAATGGCCTTTCTGAAGATGGAGAGATTTCAGTTCCTTAAGTTTACTGTGCGTGTTCATATTTGAACTGGTTTATCTAGGTGCTCTCAGCATTCTGTATTTGTTGGGGTTTTTTTTCACAGATACGTATATATACACGCACATATGTACATATATATATATGTATCACAACAAAATACCACCAAAATGCATGCCAGCTAGTATGTCCCAAAGTTTCTAAAGCTGTGCTCTATATTCTGCACTTTTGGAGAGGGACTTTGTGTGCTAAACCTTATCTAGCTACATTTTATTTATTTTTTCTGTTAATATGGGGGGCTGACAAAGACCAGTTTTTGAATAAATAGGCCCTGAAAGTGCATATGCATATTCCGAATGGAAAGCGAACTGGAACCTTAATTGGATCTTGCGTCTTTTTTATTAATTCTTTAGAGCATCTATACTTTTCACAAACTCTTGTCAATGAAAGGCAGAAACACAGAGGCAAAACTAGGATCTTGGCTAAAATCACTGCTTAAAATGTCACCTTCATATGAGTTTACTTAGCAGAAGTTCAGAATCCATTGCAAATTTCATGTTGTAACTTTTTTTTTTATCCTGACAATTTTTTACATTTTTCTCAGGACAGAGAATAGTTTGTTCATGTGCTTTTAGCAGCATAAGTATTCTCATAGAATGTGGGACTGTATGATTGAGAATAATCAGATGTACAGGTGGCTCATAAAGAGGCACATGACCTGAAACAATAAATCTGACACTTAACCATTTAAACAAAGGATAGGCAAGGGATGTTACATTTGGCACTTGAAGGGTATTTAAGCAAGCAATCAGAGGCATGAGAGATGCACTGACTAGGAGCAGAAATCAATGAAGTTCAAACTAAAAGCTAGTTATACATTTATTTTTTATTTCAAAAAAAATTATGGATCTAGTGAAAGCGATTGCCATGGGATGTGGTGAAAGATCCAACACAAGAAGTCTTCAAATCGATGTCAGATGTTTGCTCTAGCTCAGCCACAGGCAACCTGGCTGAATTTAGAAATTGCTAGATGAACTTCTAGTGTCTCTTTTTATGTAGAGTCCAAATAGATGCTCAAAATCATCCCTTTTGGCTTTAAAAATCTGCAAAAACCTGTATAGGAAAAGATAGCAAAGAAAAGGCTTATTCTGAACACCAAAAGAAATTCAGCAAGACAACTGTTAGTGCTACTGAGTCTGATGACTTCTTGTCTGGACGTTGTGCCTTAGGGCTCAGCTTCATGCCAGGCATCTGATGCTTTGCGTAGCAGAACAGTGGAATCCGAGAACAGACTTGCTGAAAATCATGTCCTATTTCCCAGCAAGGAAATCTTCCATGTAGTGGATAATGCTAAGCAATTTTGAAGAGCCTTTTACAAAAACTGTAGTGGAAACAACCATCATGGCTGGTTGAGAACAGAACAATTATCAACGTCTCTAGCAGAAGAATGTATATGCTTCATTTTTGTGGAAAAGTTTTATGTGCCCAAAGCTGAATTTAATGCATTAATAGGTCTAAAATGTCCCCTATCACACAAAGCATTTGCATTAGAATTAGCATTTCCAGAGAGAAAAGAAGTCAGAAGCATTGTGACTGGGCTAGAACAGAGTGGTTGGGAATAAAAGCGGTCTGCCTGAGATGAAGGCTGAAAATGTCTCTTACTTCATATCTTCACTGGATCTGTCTGTGAGATTTCCAAGGCCCCACCTACCCCAATCATTACTCCTATACAAGAAGTGCTGGTTTGCCCTGTATGTATCCGTTGTGCGTGACCTGGATTATCTTCCTGGGCTCCAACTTCATCTAGTCTTATTCCTTGCATCCTGAGGAGGAGAGGTGAGAGTAGGCGTGCAGGCTTCATGTGGTGCATTGCCTAGCGTACAAACAGCAGCAGTCTCAAGTCACGCTGAGGACCCATATTACCGGACTAGGAAGGAGGGATGAAACTTACCCTGGAGCGGTTCAGCTCTGGTCCTGTGGGCACAAGGTCCAGCCACAGTTGGAGCATGGCTTCTGGGTTTGACTTCATCCAGTAATCTGTCTGTGCTTCCTGAGATAGCTTTCTGATGGGCACCGAAGTGGGAGTAATGCGGAGAGGCCTTGAAAATGTGCATTCCCAATTCAAGCCAAAAGAGGAGTTTAAAGCAATCTGGTTACTTCATAACAGCATTTTCAAGCAGATTCCTGGCTAAAATAGAATAGTGATTTCCTTACCTATGCAACTCTCAGGTTTAGACCTCTTCTGGCAAAGGCACACATTCAAAATCTTAGGGTGTAATAATTCACCCCTTAAGATATAGGACCGTTTTCATTTTATGAAGAAAACCAAAAATTAACTTATTAAATACTGATTATTTCTCATTTTTCATTTTATCCAGGTTGATTTTAGGAAGGGTCTAGCCAGAATTTTTACTACTAACCACCTGCCATTTACAAATAGTGTGCAATAAAAATCAGGATTCTTAAAGAGATTCATGTTGGACATCTGACAAGGAAGACCAAAATGTGTTATGTTCCTTATCTTTTATGGGTTGAGGTTGTGACTTCTTTTTCTTTTTTTTTTTTTTTTTTTAAGACTAAGGCACTGTGCCATAAAGCTTGTAAAACAGTTACGAAGTTCTTCAAATCTGAATTAACATTGCCCACCTACCTATCTTTCTTTCTTTTAAGCTTTTAACCTTTGAAGATACAAGGCTAGTATCTTGGGAAGCAGCTTTTTATTTGAGTTTTATTTATATCCATTAGTGGGGGATGCTCAGAAAACATTGGGAAAATGCTGCTCTGTCATGCAGCAACTGGGAATTTACATTAGAAGATGGTAAAGACAGTGCAAGGGATCGGTACAGTCAGATGCTGAATCCTCATTTCTGATTTTCAAAATCTTCTTATGTGTGGTTATATTTCTATGTATATGTATGATTGGAGTTCTTTTTGTTTTAGAGCTTCACTCATTACATTCAATCTAGCTTTGTTTACGTTAACATGTACATTTATAATACTAAAGACAACATAAGGCAGAAAAGGAGGAGGAGATAATTTAGGCTTTTCAAGGATAGGAAAAAGGAGGAAATACATGTTCATATATTGGAAGAAAATCTTGTGCTGTCATTTTAAATCTGCCTTTAGGCAGATTTAACTTATATGACCAGCATTTGCCATGCAGATCCTTACTTCTCCTGACCGTGGCAACAGTGTGGAGGTCAGATAGCCATCCAAGTGCAATGCCAAAGGCACAAACAAAAGCTTTTTCTTCTCTATCCATCTGTGGGTTTTTCCCTTTTCCTACGTGTTTATAGGCCATGTGACAACAAATTCCATTGCATTACTTGCTGTAGTTCAAAGTAATGGACCAAGGAATTTGACGTAATTCTTTATACACAATTAAACTGTCCATTTTATGATTCCTTGTCCAAAAAAACAACTAGTGGCTGGCTACATTTTATCTACTTTTATTTAGAGTGGCAGATGATAGTTCTCTGCCATATCTACTGTACTAGGAACAGCATTTTGCCCTGTTTGGGCTTTTGCAGTACATGGGCTGGCATAGGCTCAGGCAGGCTAAAATGTTTGATTTGGGGGTAATGCTTGTGTTAGCTGACTGGAACTTGAATGTGCCTGTGTTATTTGAAAAATATTAACCTAGAGCCTCCTAAGAAATAAGCACTCCTGAGAGTTTAACTTGTATTAAGACTGATGCTTGCAATTTCCACACAAACAAAAGCCACCGATAGTGGCCAGGATCGGGAAAACAAAGTTCCTCTGTCCTTTATGAAAAGATTCTTCCCACCCCGCCTCAAATCTTTAAGTTCTATTCTGCTCTGTTCTGCAACTTTGTTGCTATTCAAACTACATCTAGGGACAAAGGCTCCTAGCTTTTCGCTCTTTTTTAAGGCGAAGGTTTGCAGTATTGGAGTGTACTACCCTGCTGGTATCTAGGGGTGTAAAAGAAGGATTTATGGAAGAGAAAGTAGAAGAGAGCCTTAAAAGTTTGGCTTTTAAAAATGGAGCCAGTAGTTTGACAGATTGTTCAGTAAATGTTCATTTTATTGAGAATTATAAAAAAGGTGCTTAACGCCTCTGTGTCATTAATATAATACATTAAAAGGTTACTGTCAAGATTAGTGTTTCAGCTCTGAAAATTGACTGTAGGTTTTATGGGCAGCAGTGTTCATATTCTGCTTGGAAGATGAGGCATCTTCTACTTACCACTTGACGAAACTATTATGTTGTTATAAGGCTTTATACTGAAAAACTTGATAAATAGTAAAACATAAATAAAATCTTATTAGAAAAGTGGGAGAATAGTTGCTGTCTGTCTTATAGCCAGATTTAGCAGATGCGGGTTTGAATGTAAAACAGTTGTGAAAATAGCCAGTGTCAAACTAGTGCAAAATTAAACTTGTGGGGTGTTCTGTTTTCAGTATCTGTTATTGTTGAAGTACTCCATTTCAAAAGCATGCATTCCTTCCTACAGAAAAAAAATCAGATTCCTTAGTTGAAATTAATTAGCATTCAGAAACCAGATAGCATGTTTTTGGGTATTCATGAGATCTCTGTTTGAAAAAATGTTTTTAACTTGTAGAAATGTGTTGCAACACACAGATGGGAAGAAAAAGAAAAAAAAATCTCTTTAGCAAGCACTGTGTGTAAAAGGAATATTACATTTTGCACGCTCCTGATTACCCTGTGTAAACAGTTTTTGACATCTGTCTTTATAGTTTTCGAGGAGAGGAAGACTTTGTTAAAAGAACCATTTTTATACAGCAGTCACCATTTCAGTCTTGCTTTACCTGTATTATGAAAGCAGATGGTCTGCATGTCTTTTGAATATTTATAACTATCAAAAACAATCTCTTGCTATTCACCCTTAGGCTTATGAGATGTCAGGACTGTTCTGGTTGAAAAAAAATCATCTTGGGTGTTTACAGAAAGAGGATTACATTAAGCTGAAATGACTATACATTTTCCAGTTTAATATTTGTCCATCAGCTGTTTAATCGTATTTAGATAATTGTGTAAATAAGTTGTTGCAGCCCTTGCCCCTTCCACTGAGCAGGCTTGAAGCTTTAAACACTGATGAATGAATTGCAAAAAAGCTCAGATTTTTTTTTCCCCAGTTAAACAACCTGGAAGGCCTAAATAAGTTTTGGTTACAATGCTCCTTTTGAGAGAAATGTTTCATTTGCAAAGGAATCCCCGATATCTAGTTCAGCCAAGTTGTTTTAGGAAGCTGCTGTGTCTGTTACTCTCTGCTAAGTCTGTTAGCATGTATTTGTTCTGTGTAAATACTGCAGTCCAACTACCCCTTCATGAGGCATGAAAACAACCTCATTCTGCCCATATAAAAATAATTTTAAGGTTATTTAGGAGAAGTTTTGGGACTGTGGGGGTTAAAAGCTTTTTTGACTGGAAGCTGAGCAATCACTGATAACAGATTTTGCTGTGGTTGGTTGATTTGGCAGAAAAGCATGAACAGTTTTGGTTTAGATGATTGAATTAACCTGATTAACATTGTTTTTGTTGTTTTACAAAATGGACAACAGTATACTTTTAGCAGTGATCGAACAATACTTCACCTGGTTGGAGAGCAGTGTTAGAGGTGATGGCTTAGAGAGGCCTCCCTTTTAGCACCTACAGTGGTGGCTGCAGCAACCAACTGGCACAAAAGGCTCAGGTCCTTTCCCTGTCTTCCAGGAAGCTCCTTGCATTAGATTTTGGCACAATATGAAAGGTGTCTGATGCTACTGTTTTATCGGGTTTTATTTGATGGGCATATGAAAAGAGTTCTGGTTGAGATTTAAGATATTTCCTCTGGGAGTTCCCCAAATTCTTTGAGAAATGATGGTGTCTGGTTTTCAAATCTCTGGTATTTAATCTTCCTGAGAGTGGGATTTTCTTCAAACTACACTGGGTGAACCTCAGCTGAACTTCAGAGTGAATTCTACCCGTACTTCCACACAGTTGTTGGATGCCTAATTATAATTAACTTATTTGGCTAAAAAAAGAGCACTTGGGCTGCAGCAGATGGTATTATTCCAGAATAGTGGGATTTCTGTGAAGGTGTTACCATTTCAGATGAGAACTCCTGATTTTCAGAACAGGACTGCAAGTGAAGTGCTTGGGGCAAGGGCATGCAGAGAGGGGAACAAGGGAAATTTGGGATCTTGAAGTCTCGTAACTTACTTTCAAGGATAGAATTCTAGCAGATGTGTTAAGACTGCAGACCTGTGACCATTTTTTGCATTCTGTCAATTTTCTTTGCGACATGTGAAAAAGAGATCAGATTATGAGTGATGAATGTGAGGTATTGGAGCATTTGTATGATGTATTTAAATTCGTCATCCTTGTATATGGAAAGCATGTGCCTCTGTGCCTCACAGATAAGGAATGCCTCCATACAGTAGGACCTGAATATGATGAGCTTTTAATACAATCGTTTTCATTTTGATTATTGGTAAGTGTAAGCCAAGACGTGGTGAGTTCCTCGTGTAATGACACGGGAAATAAGAAAAACTTCAGTATGCCTCCAGTCTAGATCTTGGATCTCTGAAGACCACTAACTCATAGAGTTAGTTTTCAGTTTTAGGCCCTAAGCATAGTGGACATTCATATATGTAGATTGCCTTTAAAACATAGGGGAATTCTGCAGCGATAAGAATTATATAGGAATTTCTTTAGCAAAGTGCATCCCTCTGCACTGACATGACTGCAGGTTTCATGACAACATAATAAATAAAGCATAGAAACAATGAAACTCAATGTTGTCAAGTTATTTTCTGAGTTAACAAGGTAGTAATATTTTATCTGGCTTGTAAAATTTTGCCTTCAGTGAATTAGTAAATAAATCATTGATTCTTCCTGATGAGGATTCTTAGCATAGGTAATATCACTTGAATGTCTGCATGAAGTGTTCTTGAAGAAAAAGCAGGGTAATTTTCATTTTAAAATGTGTTGATAAGGTCTATGTGGTATTTTTTTTTTGTCTGCTTTGAAAAGTTGGAGTAAAATCCCAGTATTAGCCTGAAATTCACATTGTGTCAAAGAAGCTAAAATTCCCAGCAGTGTTATTTAAACAGACCAATCCTCTACTTGGTTGCAAAGTATAGTAACTGCATTAAATTTAGTTCTGAAGACGAACGGGATGTTGTGAACTGCCATGTCATTGACATCTTCATATGTAAAATGGCATGGAAGGCAGTACTAGGAAATCCTAGACAAACATATTCATCAATAATAGGTAATTTACTAAAATTATTATTAATATACATGTATTCATGCATACTAAAGTTATTTGAGCAGAAGAAGACATCTGAAAGGGGCTAAGTAAAATGAGAGAAAACCACCTTGAAGTCTAAATGACATCCACAAAAGATGCACAAGCTAATATGGAATGGTGGCCTATTACATGGGCAGTTTTCCATTTTGCACATTTAGGTCTGCAGATTTTGCATGTACAGTAACTGCATTCATGTAATTTACCAGTTCAGATTCAAAGGATATTTTAAACCATGCCTTATATATCACATGTCTATGTTTAAAACAGTTTAATCTGTAAAAGAACTTAAACAATAATTTTGTGAGTATTAGATATTAATGATACTGCTATTATATTGGAAATTGAAATTGGGTTCAGCTGAGCTTTGTTCAGGTCATTCAGGCTAGAGTTGCAGTAGTCTATTAAGATTTCATTTACCCTTTATACCACTGACAAAAGGCTTCTAGCTAATTTCAGAAATACCAGAATAACATCAAGAAATGGTATAAATTTTGGTGATTCAGAGAAACATTAAAATAGCTGCCTGGTGAGTAGAGGGTATCCACATTTGGCATGAATAATACTGCCTCACCCTAGCAGATCTGTGCCTCCACAAATAGCTTGTTACTGAGTAATATGTTAGAAAATGGTTGTAATGAACTTCACTAAGATCAATAATGGAGGTACTTTTACTCAGAAGCTGAACCAGCCTTATAGAAGACAACTTATAGTAATATTTATTGCATTTTAAGTCCAAACTCTTTCTTCCAGTGATTATTGCAGTTTGTGTAACAAAGACTTGATGCTGTACATTGATTTTACGACAGGACAAATATAGCTAAATGTTACATGCTGAATATCAAAGAACCATAATAATCAGTGCTTTGTCGCCTTAACTGTCATTGTTTTCTCAATATGCTGGACAATTCATGTAATTAAGCTGAAAGTAACTTCTTTCCACATAGAAATCTAAAGGGTGGCAAAGTTCAGTCTATTTAAATTACATTTGATAATTTTGTTGTTAGTATATCATATACTGAATATAATGTTCAAGTTGGAGCATTATCTCATTTGCAAGGCTTAGTCTTAATTGATTTTGTGAAAGAACATACTGGAACTGAAAGTTTTATGCATTGTAAATTTCACTATTTTAAAATTGGTCAAAACTGAGCAGAAGGTAAATTTCTCACTGTAGCTCTCTGATATCTTGAGAATCTTTGACAAAAAATCATCTCTATCATCCTTTGGTCCTTTACAGAATTAGACAAGACAATAAGAGCTTTTCATAAGCTTGTTTCTGCAAATCACTTAAAATATCCTGTTTAGGAAAAGCTAGTCTGGGTTCCTTTTGGTTCATAACAGACCTATTCTATTCAACTGTAAACCTTATTTTATCCTAATAGTAGGTCATTCAAATAAATTTTCATCCTGCGATTTTCTGGGGTCTCTCCTGTGATAAGTGGCACAAAGGAAATGAGCATGGGTGACTTGGGGCATTGCTTTCATTTTTGGAGTCAATGTGGGATTTGTATGCCTGTAAAATTGTGTGGGTACATGAAGGGTCAATCAAATGTAAAAGCAGAAATAGAATGAACAAAATGCACTTGCAAGATTAGCATCTTCCATCCAGAGCCCGTCCCATTGCCTGATGTTTCTCGGTCGATAACTTTGTTCTTCTCTTAGTACATCTGCTTTTTTTGCTCCCATTTACAATATACCTTGGTTTGTTTTTATGCTCAATTAATGAGTTTTTGAAAAAGCTTTGGACAATAGGATTAAGAATGCAATATGGTTCTCAAACTCTAAAAATATAATGGCTTCAACAATTGAAATAATTTAGGCTTTGACTTGTGCTGCTCTGTATTACAGATTTTTTTCTTTTTCTTCTTCCCTTTTCACACAGAGTATGATTTCTTCCATTGTGAACAGCACTTACTATGCAAATGTCTCAGCAGCAAAATGTCAGGAATTTGGAAGGTGGTATAAACATTTCAAGAAGGCAAAAGATATGATGGGTAAGCAAAAAAAAAAATAAAAATGCCGTGGTGGTGGATACATACCATTATGTGTCACGTTGAGGTCTGTCACAGTCATATAAGAAGCCAGGTCCCTTCATGATAAGTTTAGGATGCTTTTGATGAGTAGATGTAGAAAGTACATGTATAGTGAAAGAATTCATTTAAATAAATATTTGCTATTGAAACAGCCAAACTGACTTGAGTTGCCAGAGATGTAAAGCTGTCATTCTGTAAATCCTAGAGATCTTCTACCACCCAGAATAATTGTTTAAAAAACCTGTTCCTGGAACTGTGATGGACTGATTTTTTTAATGTATATATTTTTTTTCTTGCTCTGGCTAATCTATATTTAAAGAAACAGGCTTCTATAACTATCACTGCCTCCCAACAAGAATGCTCTAGATTTATAAATTTGTATCTTTCTCTAACTTTGATACTTTGATTTCAGTTCATTTTAACAAATAGTTGTTGTCACAATTGTTTGCTTGTTAGTACAAGTAAATTACTGGAGAAAAAAATCCATCAGTTGGGACATTTTAATTCTGAAATTCCTTTAGTCTTTTTGTACTGTCCCTTTTAAAAACTATTTCTTAAATCTGTTAACATAATTTTGAATGCTTTATGTCAGAAAATTTCTATGTAGTTTTCAACAGAATGAAGAAATTGGATGTCAATTTGGATTGAATTTTGAGCTCGACTTAGCTTTCAGTATTTGAAGCAAAACAATTCATCTACCAGAACGGGTTCCTTGCCTTTTATAGCTTAAGGCTGTAATGAAGACAATGCATCACTTTTGTGATAATTGCTTGAATTACAATTCCAAGTGAATGGCCCACTTGGGTTGATCTCTGCTTTCTACTAGGGAGAAAAGACAGCTTCTTTCCTTTAGCTACTTTATATCTTCTGTGCCTTCTGTGCAACACAGAACCCTTCTTCCGAGACCACTGGTCAGTGGTAAGACTTCGCTTGGTTTCAGGTGGTCCGTGTGTGAGGCCTCAGAGCATCTGCATAGGCCGATGACCTTTCCACAGTATCCTCTCCCACTTCCACTGATGGAGATCTCCTGCATGGGGCAGCCTCTGCAAAATTGACTTTACATGACCTGCAAAGGCAGGTTCACCATCTGCTCATTTGAGGACAATGAAGTCAGTGCACAGGAAACGTGTGTGTGTATTCCTGTGTAATCCAATGCTGGGCAGGGACAGACCATGCTCCTCCCAGATCCACATGGTCGAGGGGCAGCGGGTATTCCGCTGAGGGACTTATCCAGGTTATTAGCACTAGACCTCTCTTCAGAATAATCTGCTTGCCTTTTTTTTTTTTTTTTAATTTTTGCCCATGATAGAACAGAGGGGGAAGGCAGGGCTGTGGATGGGATTCCAGGTGCCAGTTTCTTCTTTCAGCTCTCATCCCTGTGGAGGAAAAGGGATTGCACTGGATTGCTGTTGGTGAAGATCATAATTACTATGAAAAGCTCAGACACTGACTTTTTTTTCAAAAAAACAAATAAGCTTTACTAGTATAAGAAAAAAATTACCGCACATTTGTGTGAAGATAGGGGACGTTTGGTTTTTAAATAAAGCATATTTTCTTAAAGCTATTTCCAGACCAACGTTGCTAAAGCTCTAGAACTGAAATTGTTTAAAATTATAAAGAGACATACGTTGATAAAAAGGAGACTCCTTTATGTCAGCCTAGAGTTACTTTGTATTGTATTATCATGCATAAGAAGGGAACTGGAAGAACTCTTGTAGTTTAAAAAACTGTGTTGTTAATTAAAAAGGAGGGTGTGTCAAGGCAGATGAGTTAATATAAGAAAAAAAATCAACCATGTTGCAAGTCACTGAAAAAAACCGTGCATACATGGTTGCAAGATAAAGCAGCCCATCTGTGTAATTTACATAAATTACACTACTTCCTAGCAGTCCTATACGATTGATGCAGCATCTAGAAATTAGCAGAGCATAGGGAGGTCCACACCCCACCCTGCTTGTTACTGATTTCCAGTGCCTGGGAACTGCAGATGTTGCAGCAGGAACACCACAGGAGCAACAAATCAGTCACCAGGGGCTTCTTTCTTTGGTTGAGGTGTGTGTTCCTATACCAGTCCTCCTTACCCTTTGCACAGATGCATGTGTGTTTCAAGTGCATCTTCTGCAGCACAAAGAGTGGTTTCCCATTGCTTGGTTTTGCCCCTCTCTAGTTTTCTTGGGGCTGTGTTTGAAATCCCCTGCATTCATTGCTGCAGCCACATTCACAGTTCAGTTGTGTTGCTGCTTTGCAAAACTCTCAGGAAGTTTGCCAGACATGGTTTGCAGCACATAGGTTTGCCTCTGATGTTCTGCTGGTTCCTCTAAGGGCCCACTGATGATGGGCAGTTTCTTGGATTTATTTTTTTTTAAAAAATATTCACTACATCATTATTTGTAGGTAAATTCTGAAGGCAAAAAACCACAACAGCAATGTGTCTTGCTGATCTAGGCTGGAGAGTACAATAAGCTTGAACCTGAATGCACCACTTTATATTTATTTTCATTAGTACATCTTGCAAGGAACATGGAGTTCGTGATTTTCAGTCTTATGTTGGCTTTTTCAATGTTTCTTTTCCACCGTAGTTGAGATGGATAGCCTTTCTGAACTATCCCAGCAAGGTGCCAACCATGTCAACTTCGGTCAGCAGCCGGTCCCAGGGAACACAGCCGAACAGCCTCCATCCCCTGTTCAGCTTTCTCATGGTAGTCAACCATCAGTTCGGACCCCGCTTCCAAACCTGCACCCTGGACTTGTATCTACTCCCATTAGCCCTCAGCTGGTAAATCAGCAGCTGGTAATGGCCCAGTTGCTGAACCAGCAGTATGCAGTGAACAGACTTCTAGCCCAGCAGTCCTTAAACCAACAGTACTTGAACCACCCTCCTCCTGTCAGTAGATCCATGAACAAGCCGTTGGAGCAGCAGGTCTCAACAAACACAGAGGTGTCTTCCGAAATCTACCAGTGGGTCCGTGACGAACTGAAACGAGCAGGAATCTCACAGGCAGTATTTGCACGTGTGGCTTTTAACCGAACTCAGGTCAGTCATATTTTTTTCTTATTTTTTTAAAATTTTAAGAGTCTTTTCTTTCTCTCTCTACTTAGTAATTATCACCTTTTAAGTCTCTCTCCTCAGTTCTGCCTTGTCACTTAGCTCCTGTGAAGGAACTGCACTTCCTTGCAGGACAAGTGTCCATGTTGATACCGTACAGAAATTCCAGTGATTGGTTTGTTGAAATACATGCTGTTCTTACAGACACCTTGGTTCCTGTTCAGTCAGGAAGGTTTATGAATAGCTGAATATTCCCTGGAAAGGAAATTAACAGCTCCAGGCTTATCCATCCACAAAGTCATTGAAGAGATTGCCTTTAATGTGGCAAAGGAGTACCCGTGTTGACCACATGAATGTACTGAACAACCTGTCTTCTTTCACAGGTTACACTGGAGATGGTCTTTTATTCTTGTTTGAGTTTATTTTTATTATTTTCTAGTGAAATCTTAATAACATCTTTTCAGGCTTCTGAAAAGATTAAAAAATAAAAACTTTATTTTTAGATCATCTACTCTTCTCTTGTATTTTTATAGTTTGTTGCAAAATCAGTAGTTGCTGAGATTGCCAATGTCCACGTCAGAACATATACTTCAGCTTTTCAATGCAGAAAAAATTAGCCCTAGCAAAGCTGATAAGTAACACTAAAATGTGTTATTTTTTACACCTGTTTTAGAAGCTAACCCTGTTATAATTTATTCTGCTCCATGAATTTAACTTAATGCCATGTTGCATGGAATTTAATCAAGCAGAAATTATGGAAGAAATGTCAGTACATCCAATGCAAATAATAAGATCTCAAAATTCTAGAAGTCTGTTTTAACAGAAAATAAAATAGGATTTTTTTTAATAGGGAATATTTTAAAAGAAGGTAAACTTACTTTGGATTCCACATTTTTAAACTTAAGGAACAAATATTTGTCAATTGTGGAATATAGTAAAAAAAATATAATCTGGATTTCTCTTGAAATGTTGATATTTCTCTTTCCATAGCTTAGAGAATAAAAATTGTATTTCAAATGTGCTGGTATCATGGTTTGAATGAGCACGTCATTCATAATTGTTCTGAATTACTATTGCCTTAAAAATTATTGCATCCTCCTTTAACTAAAAAAAATGTGCAGGCGTGGTGTGAAATATCTGTAGAGCTCTGTGTGTGTTTCTTTCCTCTTAACAGCAAAGGAGATTTTCAAGATCTGAGTCTTTCATACCAAAGTTCATGAGATACATGAACTCATGCAAGGAATCCTTATGCAAGTTAGGTTCAGGCATGTCAGTTGTTATGTTTACAAATAAATAACATAGAATTTTGCTTAAAACAGTGTTTAACTATTGATACTATAATGTTTTGAAATAATAGTAGTAGCTTCAAGTTACTGCAGTTTGGAGCTGCCATCTTAACCTTGGCAAAAAGCCTGGCAAATAATTCAGAAAATAAACAGTTTATTAGATACTTACTTCTCAGACTTGCCCCAAACCAGGTTGTTTTCTCTCAGCTTGCTCCCCCCTCCAGAGTTATTTGTTCATGTTTTGGCAGCTAGTTTTGCATATAGATTTTGGTCTCTATTATGTACACAGGAACAGTGTTTGTTACCTGAAATACAAGGACATTGATTTTGACTGGACACTGAATTTATATGACACAGTATAAGACGATGCTCTTGAGATGTGATGATGCAACTGTAGAACTAGATTTCTAGTGCAAACAGTGGTTCCTGATTACTGTATATTTTTCTTACTACAGGTGTTATTAAATATTTGTTTAAAGTTCAATTCTTCCACAGATGTTGTGGTTAACCAGCTTGGTAAAATGTGCTCAAAGTGACCCAAAACTGGGAGGAAACCCCAAAATGAACGTTGAAAACAAATCCCATGGAGAGATAAGAAATATATATTTAATGTACTTCTGCAATTTTCCACCAAATCTACGTGAAAGACCACAGAGTAGTATCCCTATATCCTACAAATTGTGCTAACTAATCTAATTGAAGTTAGCTACATAGGATTTTAAAGAATTTTTTTATGTATTGTGGCAAATGTAGGAAACAGAAAGGGAAAATAATAGAAGCCTAAGCAATATTAGTCTCAGTGTTGCAAAGAAATCTCTCGGCATAATTCTAATATGAAGCAAAGTCACATTGAAATCCAAAGGAGTTTGTTGTAGGCACCTTTGCAAGCGTGGAAGTTGTACCCACAGTACCCACAGTAACAGTTAATGCCCAAGTATAAATAAAGTTAGAGGTACCTGTGATTCATATAAGAAAGCATTTAAATTCGTTTTGTTTTCTGTACTTCAGAATTTATTTCAGGTTATTCAAGGATACATCATGTTTAACTAAAATTAGGGCAGTACTTTAGTAACTGATGATATTTAGATGTTATTTTCTAATATTGATGTAATATCTTTTGTCCTTTTTTTTTTTTTTTGAGTAAAGCAAGTGAAGATGCTTGTTTAAATTCATCTACTGTTTTCTGAGATAAAAAAGCTAACTCAGGCTTACCACTGACATTTTTGAAACTGTCATAAGCATATTTGAGCCATGTCCAGGGACCATATCATGCCATCAGTTTCTGAAGGCAGAAGATCTCAGTGAAATTGATTAAGAGTTCTGTGCAAAAAAAAACCCTGATGTTGAGATACAATCTCAGATGAGGGGAGAGATTTTCTTCTAGCGTAAAAGCTAAGGAGGGAAGTGAGCTATAAATTAAGACTAATTTATCTGAATGTTTTGGCAATAAAAACGATCTTTGAAGGAGTTGGCTGAAGACATTGGCACCTTTTGTTTACAGACTTGTGCTCTACAGTATGAATACAGAATTTAGTGGTGGTTTTGGTTGGGAAAGGAGGGTCCTACCAGCTTAGTATGGCAATTAAACACTTGGCCCTAATTTTCAAGAATTTTTGATTTGGCGCAAAAATGTTGTCTCAAAATATTTCTACTTCTTGCCAGCTCAAAGGAAAGAATTTGGTAAAATTACTTCTGAAAAATGCGGTGTCTTTTTTAATAATCATCTGTTCGTAAGGCAGGAAAAAAACTCAGCCACACCTAAGAAAATCAAAAAGTAGTTCTTAATATTTTCTTGGATAACTTCCCCTCTAACCTTAACTTCAGAACAGTGTAGTTCTCAGCCATGTGCCTCTCAAATTTTAATGAAAGTGGAGTCCAGATAGCTATAACTAGAATGAGAATAAGCATCTATATAGATGCTTATTCTCTGTGTACAATAGAACAATTGTTGTAGGAAGCAGAAGCAGTTTTGGAGCGTGGAGCACCTCTCCAGAAGAAATTTTACAGTGGTCCTTAGGAAGGTTTCAGAGTGGAGTAGGGTCTGAAGTTTTATTTATCCTTCAGCAGTTGTGATTCCAGCCCCCAGGCTGCAAAGAAACAGATTGAATCCTGTTAGCACCTCTTTGTAGTGCACCATGGAAAAGATTGTCGAGTCAGGGTTTGTGCCAGCAGATCTGCATTTCACCTCAAGCATTGCTATCAAATGTGTCTACTGGTCTCTCTGTTTCCTAGGGTAATTTTGGTAAATTGAACTGCTTATGCGTCAGTTACTGTTTGAACCAAACTAATGAACATAATATTTTTTCTAGCTGATATCAGAACACTGTGCAGACACCTCCACTCTCTTGAATGAACGCATTCAGTTTTTTCCTGTGCTGTGCTGGCCAGAAAATGGCATTTGTTATTAAATCACTGACCCAGGTGGCATGGAGCAGGCATGGGGTGACCGTGCCAATGCATCGGGGCAGCCTCCCAGAGGGTAGTGCCCCACACCAGCATCTGCCACAGTCTCTCATCAGCAGAGAGGCTCAGCTTGCCCTTGCAAATCTGCGGTTAAACTGGGAGATTCTTTACTCTGTTCTGTTTTCTTGAGAGAGCTGGACTGGAGCATCAGTGTTTGTTCGGCTGAACCACCTTCAGAGCCCTAAACAAATAAACAAACTCCTCTCCTCTACCAGTTCTGTTGCGAGTTTGTAAATGTAAACATGAATCAGGAAACAGAAAACTTGGGTTCCCACAGGCAGGTCTGACATTTGACTTGAAGGCATAGCTTAAGCTGGTGCATGGGAGGGTGACATGTATGTACTGCGCAAGCAAGGAATTGTATTAGTCATGGTTGTGGTTGGAACTGTAACTTGGGGCTGCCTGTCTCTGTGTACACTTTCAACCATAACATTTGCTGCATGAACTCAGGTACGGAGGTGACCTCTCGGCTCCATCTTCATGAGAGGGGGAGTGCTTTTTGCTGCTTTTGCCATGTCTGACTATTGTAATTTTTTTCCTTCCCACCAGTGACAACTTTTCATCTCAATATTTTTCAGTACTTCTCAGTGGTTTTGCCAGATACCTTTTCTGTCCCCCTCCTTTCTACTCACACTTGTGCTTGTTTGAAGTATTAACTGCCAGAATACATTGCCTTTCATTCATGTACAATGCCTTTTCTCATATGTGAAAACTTCTGTGTGTTTAGGACTGCACTCATACTAATTCTGGGCAATTGCTATTTTGAGGGAGAACACTTGGATGCAGTAAACGGCTCCATGTGATTTTAAAACAAAATCTAAGTGTACAGAAACTACCTTCTCGGGCACTTTTTTTCCTTCCACTTTGTCTTTGGCATACTTTATTTTCCAGTAAAATGAAAAATGAAGATGGATTATTCAGAATTGATAACAGTAATGGACCATCATGTAGTGTTTTATTGAATTTGAGTTCTGTAAATTATATGGTAGAGAGAAATTTGCCTGCTTAAGTATAACAGAAATTGCCACTGTATTCATATAATTCTTCGTAGTGTAATTTAAGAAAAAGCACACTATCCATATCACTATTGAATAAAAGGTAAAAAGGTGCTATTACACTATCATGACAGCTCTCCTCTTGCTACTAAGCGACATAGATAAATGTGTCTGCTTATAACTTATTTGGCAGGGATCCAGGCTTGTGGGTGGAGCTTGTGAATAATCTTCCACCTGGATATGGGATGGGAGCACCCTGCAACGGAGAGGGGTAGCGTTCAGGGATGTTCTCTGTGTTTTGGGGAGGTTTGGGCAAATTACATGTTTCTTCTGGGGGCTTTGAAGTTCTATAAGACTGATAATATCTATTTGAATCAGTGATTAGGTTCAAAGAGGAGACAAACTGGGGGCCAGACAGGCAGTGCTTTTGTTCATGTTGGCAGACACTTTCATTTATCTCCAGTTTTAAAGAGTTCATAAGTAGGTTTTGAAAGTCCTGATGATATTTACTGAGCATTTTTGTGCAATTAGTAATGAATTATACTTGTGATGATGTGTAAATTTTCTCTTTTTTTTTTTATGGGACCTAGCAACATTTTAAGGAAGTACCTTTCCAGTGTGAAAAGAATACAAGAGAGGAACAGAGAGGAGGACTCTGAGCCTGACACGATTTAGATTCTCTGTGTAAAACAGCATTTAGCTTTTATGCAACCTGAGGTACAATATCAGGACATCACACCAAGACATGTATCTTGGCAAACCAGTTCAAGCCTGGTAAAATGAACAGTAAATCTCTGCACGTCAGCATGGGGCAGGATGAGAGCTGATGTTTCCTTTCTTGGAGTTTACCATTTTACATCTTGTCTAACAATCTTTAGCTGAAGTTTTGTGCTCAGAAGATTGAAGCAGGAGCAAAGAAGTAACATTTGAAGCAGTCAAACTGTATTATAAGACTTTGCACCTGGTACTGCAGCTTTTTTTTCATGTTATTTTCTCAACATATTCTGACCTCCAGGTTCAAAGCTCCTAGAAGTAAACACCCCCTCCTTGCTTTCTCCCCACTCTCTCATCTTCCCTTCTCTCTCTGCATCTGTCCTCTCTGCTCTGCTCCTAGCTCATGCAAATAGTCATGGCATAGATGGGGGAATGAGAAGGGAATGAATACTTAATGGCATATCTAATCACCAAGAGGTGTCTTGCAGAAGTGATTATACTGACAAACACAGGAAAAATATAAAAACCAATTTTCTTTGTTTACTTATTTCACTGAAGAGGGAAAGTTATAGAAGAAAAACAGCATTATCTGCTTTTTTTTAGCTGCCCACTATGTGGCAAAGGCTTATACGAGCAAATGTTTTCTATTATGGGCTAAACTAATTTTCAAGGACATTTTTGGTGGCTGATGGTGGGCTGGCTGTTGGTAAGGACTCTTCTTTCCTGCCAATGATTAGTCCACTTGAGTTTAGACTTTCTCTCTTCTTTTTTATCCTGGTGTGGTTGTTTTCACCACAGTAGCAGTCAAAAATCACAGGTGTTTACACCTCCATTATTCACCCTGTGCTCTGCAGGCAGCTTTGCCTTGTCTCCAGTGGCACAAAATCATTTTTGGCTTCCCATGAAGGTCATATAATCCTACCACTGACAAACAATAGTAACTGTGGGTTTGAGTACTTAGAATTAGAAAAAACGGGTAGACAAGAATTTAATTTCCATATTTGCTAATAAGTAAATTTACTATTAGACTAATCATTAAGAAAAACTTTAAAACTTATACTCCATGCAAATGCCACTGTTTTCTGTAACTCATTTATTTACCTTCTGAATAGTTTCTGCCTGGATATCAGAAAAGAAGAGGGATGTGGAACAGTGGTAAGAAAGTATCCCCTAGGATTATTATTGTTTCTAATCCTCCTCTAAACTGTTTTTCATTCTTAGTGCTGGAAAGACTATGTGTTTTCTATCCCGTTTCCCTCTTAAGCATTCAGGCACATAGAGTGCCATGAGGACCACACTGGCCCTGGTGTAGTGGTCAGCACCTTCATCTTCATTACCCCTGAGAGATGGAGAGGCAGTGGGGCAAATGCAAAGCTCATTGCTGCTCTGCGAGGCCTCTGACCCTGCCTAAGCGCCGCTATCTGAGAGCACTGCCTTTGCAGCAGCACCTTCGTAAAGAGCTTTTGCCCAATAGGATAGGAACTTGGAGAGAGGTGACAACTTCCATAGGTGCTGTGAGCACTGGACTTCCCTCTAGAGAAAACTGATACTTGGGCTGTAGCTTTCTGTTGCTCTCCCTTAGGAGTGCATATCTTGAGTCAGGATTGTCTCCCTTTAGGAGAATTCTCTAGGAAAAGAAACATTGGGTAGTGTTATTTCTTTGAAATCAAAACCATGTTCCCTTGTTACACTAGCAATAAAAGCCTGTCGTACCAACCCTCTCCTTGTCCCAGCATGCCAGCTGCATTTATTCTAAAAAGAAGTTCACACTTGATTTTGCAAAAGTTAGTTTTCTTACCATCACTGTGTTACTTCAAGACAGTAGAGCATTTTGTACGCCTGATGAATTTAAAAGGAGAATTTGACATGGAGATTTCAAGAACCTGTTGAAATTAATGGTTGGTAAATATTTCATCTTTTAGAGTAATTAGGTGTCCCAGAGTGCCAGGCCGGATACATTGCTGAGAACCAAGATGAAATGATTACGTAGGAAACCTGGTGTGGTCTGCACAAGCTACTGTCAGCTTGCTATCATCTGCAGCCTGCCCATCTCTGGCTCACTGCTGTGAATGCCCTGTCTGCTGTTTTCCTTTAATTCCTCAGTGCTTGCTTTTCTCCATCATTGCTGCACTCTGAAGATGGTCAAAGGACAGCAATGGTAAATGGACTTGGTAAATGCGACCTGCACAGCAGGTGCTCAAATAAATAGTCCAGGCAATGGACTAGGTGAGGATTAGCATTGTCCTAGTGAGGAGAGGGGAATGGTGGGAGGAAGAGGAGGGTGAACAAGAGGGAGCATCCTACAGTGAGTTTCCTCGCTTTTTAGACTCCAATATCCAACTCATAAAACAACATATTGACATAAAAATATGGACCTGAGTCAGTTAAGCAGTACTTTAGGAGCACTGGGAGTTTATTGTCTCAGATTAATTGTAAAATATCACTTTCTTTCAAAGAGCAGTTTAGGTTGCTAGAAATGTGGAAAGACGTTTCTTTAAATTGGCTCTGTGTTTTGCTTGGGAAGCCTGAGAACACCCCAGTGTCATGCCTCTGCACTGTCTGTGTTTCACTTATTCTTAACATCTTGTGATTGTCTGTCGACTGTGAAAGATTTCATGGCGAGTTAAGCCAGTAAAAGGAAGGAGACCTATTAGGCAGATTTAGTTTATGTTGTATGTAAAACAGATGCTTAATAAAATTAAGGGTATGATTGAGCCTCTCTGCTGCCTTAAATGCCATTAATGTATTCTTGTGTGGAGTGAATAGTGTTTTTTCTGCTCTCATTCTCAGCTCAATGGAAAGGAGAGAGAACTGATAAAGGATGGCTTCGCAGGGCCTGGTTTTACAAGTGCTTACCTGGTCTAAGTCTCCGGTGTATTTTTTTCTTCCCTCCCTACAGGGCTTGCTCTCAGAAATCCTCCGAAAGGAAGAGGATCCCAAGACTGCCTCGCAGTCCTTACTGGTAAACCTGCGGGCTATGCAGAACTTCTTGCAGCTGCCAGAAGCTGAACGAGATCGAATTTACCAGGATGAAAGGGAAAGGAGCTTGAACGCAGCCTCTGCAATGGGCCCCACACCTCTCATAAGCACACCGCCTAGCCGGCCTCCGCAAGTAAACCACTCTCTCTGTCTTTGAGATTTGCCTGTTGTGTTCTCTTGATGTCCTACTAGGTGATACCTTTCTTAAAAAAGAAGAAAGCTTTTACTGTTGCATTTTTTAACGCTCATAGAATCATTATTTGCAATGCATATCACAAATTAAATAATGAATGATAGTAGCAGTTTATTACTACTTATTTTCTAGTTTTAAGATAAGTTCTGTCTGTTGTGGCCTCTACAGAGTTTTTTGCCTAGCTTTACTGGAAGATGCTGTCTTTTAGCTATCTTTCTTTCGTATAATTCTCAGGTGGTGTTTTTAATGTTTGAAGTTCAAGTAGGGATTTTGAAGCATTTGCACCACTAAACTGAGTGGGAATGAAAGCAGAATTGTGAGAACATTGTATTGGCTTAAAAATTATCTTCCAGAAAACTTACAGATAAAAGTAAAGGGATGGGGAAGACTCCATTGCAAATTGCTGAGAGCCCTTTCACCAAGTTGGTCTACTGACAACTGGATAACAGAAGAGACTTGCTATATCCATTGCTCTGAAAGATTTGGATATGTTCATTAAAGCTTATTTAGTATCTGTTCAAAGGAAAACTGTCAATTTCTGTAAAACCTAGTGAGACTATTTGTTTAACTCTCCCAAAATTGTAAAGTTTGGTAGAGTAGGATCCAGAAATTCAATGGCACAGTCCTTATGTTTATCAAGGAGACTCTGATGCTGGTTTTAGGTACATGAGAAATACAGGTGTGAACTGTAGCAGTGCATAAGATTCCCACAAAGAAGAAATGCAGATGTGAATGAAACACGCCAGTATTTCTTTTCTAAAATACTCTGCATTGCTGTGGCTCAAGGTTGTACCTATGCAAGGACAAAACAAACTGGTCTGCGGATACGTGGGAATTGTGCTGTATACACAGCCTAGATTTGCTATCCAAAGCAAAGCTTTGGGATTGTGGGAATTTTGTGATGGTTGACTATACAAACGCAGAGCAGTTTTTTGCTAACCACGCTTAGGCTTGTGCCTATGACTGTATTCCATACCCATTCTGAATGCTAGAAATTCCTCAAGATTATTTTTCTAGTTTTCCTGTGGCTAATGAATACTAAGGACTACACTAAAGTAATGCATAACAAAATTGTAGGAAAAGGGTCATTTGATGTGCTACTTTTCACAAGAAGAGGAAAAAAAATTAGCAGAAAGAATAGACTGTTCTAATGGTCTAATTTTGTTATCATTAACTGAGTTTAGGCTGTGAAATCCGCCGTAGATACTCTTCAAGATAAAGGATGAGAATCTATTTACATAGTAGTGCTTTAGTGGGAAATAGTTAAATATAGATAACCGTGTTTAAAATAACATTTGAGTTTGGTTTAATATCTGTACCTGCTCCCACAGCCCAGGTAATTCAGAGCAAAGGCTAACCCTCCTTCTTAACTTATCTCTTTCTGCCAAGGTAATGTCTCACTCTGTCTCAAGTGGTCTTGGGCAATTTCACAGCTAAAGAACAGAGTTAATTACAGGACCTTCCAGAAGGATGTCAAGTCAGAGGTAGTCCTTGCATTGGTTTTAATTCACACTTTAAACTGTATAAATCCATTGCAGTCAGAAAGAAAGTGAGACTTAGGGGTTTCCTTAACTGACAAAACATAATGTAAGTCCAGATTTAGGGGTTGGGATTGGGCCTATCTGTCTCTACTGTGCTCTTGTTCATAATTACATTTCATTTTTTTAATGAGTGTCGGGAATATAGTTAACCTAATTTTGACAGTTCAAAGTAGAAACAACATACTGTTTTGTTTTGATCATTTTCAAAAGGTAAAACAAGAAAAGGTTAACAAGGAAACCCTATCGACTGATACTTGAGATCTACAGAACAAAACAGTTATTTTTTTCTAGTTGTTACATTGTTCTCTGTCAGTCAGCAAAAGATATGCACTTTACCTGGTGGATGGACCAATGATGTAAAAAACTCTGAGTTGGGATTCTCTGCAACTGTTTTACATGTTGCCAGAATTACTCACCTATAGACATGTAGAGCACTTGCCATCTGCTGCTAGGTGTTCAGAGCCCTAAGTTTGAAAACTGAAGTATCCACGTTGGTAACAGAAGTACAATACTTAATGCTAGAAGTACCACTGAAATTATTCTAGTTGTTGGACGGGCAAGTATATTTTTAGAAATCATAGCAGAAATGAATTGTGTTCGAGATACTGCAAAATTGTTAATGCACACTATTACTCTGATACCCCCCAAATGTCCACAGTTCAGTGAATATTTGGTATGAAGGAAATAAAACCACTAGTGTCCTTACTACTAAATTTATTATAAGCAATTATTTAAAGTTCACTATACAGGAATACTGGATAATATTTTTTTAGCTTAGCTGTAAGCTTCTTGGATAGCTATTGAAAGACAAAACAGGCCGTTTATCCTAACAACAGAATTTACACAAGAGACGACGTATTTCATATTAAATCTTTAGACCAGTGTAACATTTGAAACAATTAAACTATGAAACCATGAAAAATGGAAGCTAATATGCCACACATGAAGGTTTATTTTGCAATTGCAAGTTATCAGTTTTGGAAGGATGTGAAAATAAACATCCTTAAAAGGATCTATTTTGCATTTTTGTGTTGCCAACTGGTGGCCAGACAGTAGAGCAGACTTAACCATTTCGCAGCTGAGCTTGTTCTATGTGAATTTGACATACTGTTGTATGCAAAACCAAAAAGTGTGACCTCGGAGGTCTGACAGGATAGTAGGAACTCACCAAGCATTAACCCTGGTGCCTGACTTAGAACGAACTGTATTGAATTTATCTCATTTTTACTGCATTCATACTAGTTGCTACTTGAGCTGATGTATCTGGTTTGTTTCCAGTTATTTTTTGAAATCCTTTAAGAAGCTCTTTGTCCACCTTACTTCTCCCTTTCTCTCTGACTTAAACCAAAAATCAAAATCTCACCTTTTCCTTTTTTTTCTCGTTGAAATCATTAGCCTCTAATGAATGAACTTTTGGGATATGCGTATAGCCCTCTAAGCTGGTCAAGTTGTGAAAGTCTGCTACTACCTTCCACACTGGCAAACTGAGCCTGAGGAGACAGCACATACAAGATTTTTTCCTTTGGTCATTGTTCATTTTGCCACCTCTTGGGGAAGAAGCCTGTTTGTCAGGCTCTTTCCTAGGGCAATGGAGCTTATAAATATTAGCATCTCCATCAGGTAGGTACTGCATGGAGACATAGTTTAACCTCTGCAACCTAGAAAGAAGAAAAAAGGTCCTTTCTTGTTCTTTTTCTTTTATTTTTTTTTCTCTCTTCAAAACCTTCATCTTGCAGATTACCCCATATAGTTGCTTTCTGGATATTCCTAAGTCAAATTCATAAGATGAGTCTAATACACATTGTGTGCAAATGAGAGGATGTGGCATACTTCAGAGGACACTGAGTATGGAGCTATGTTCAGGATATATGGAGCTCCCCTGTAAAGTAATAGGGATGCCCTCTACCTTTCATTGGGGCAGTTTGGGGTGTGGAGGGAAGAGGAGTCCCTCCCTCTTAGTACAGCATGGGCAGGAGGATGGAGACAGGTGACCAAGTCACAGATTTTCTTTTCCAAAATATTCTGATTAAAGCTCGTTAGCCATCCCACAGTTATGAACGGTTCCTTCTTTGGACAAGCAATCTCCATTTGAGCAGAGCCGGGGAAGAAATCTCTCTTGCCACTTATATTCCACAAAGAAAGTTTGTGCTAACTCTTGAGGCCCGTCGTCATCTTGTGTGAAAACAGAGTACATGTAATGTCAATAACAGAATATAATTTTAACAAGGCAGTGTTTTAAGAAGTATCCACAAATCTTGCATGAGTCACGACTCAAGGTATCCAATTGACAAAAACCTTCATTTTCATAAATATAATCCTGGCCTCTCTTTAACTAAAGACAAATTACAGTTCCAATGCTAAATAAATTTTGATGTGGGTCCCAGGGGTAGGATGGCACTCTTGGAAGACTGGTCATGAGGAGGACAATGCTTTGCTGGTGTTTGAGGACCAGTGAACCTTCATTGCAAGGAACTCTGGATACCTGTTCCCGTGAAACTTGACAGTGGAGCCCTGGAGTTCAAACACATGTGCATGCCATACATCACCACTAGCAAAATTTTTATTTTTAAGTTTGCAAAATTTGAGTTTTAGGTTGATAGTCTTTGTGCCAAGTTGCATTTTAATGAAAGTGAAAATGAACAAAATAATAAATGCAACCCTCTCAGCCCCCCACAAATACCACCGTGGAGAAGAGTTAATGGAAACCCTGACACTTAACTATAACTGCACTTCCAGGCGCCACTGTAATAATGGAGTAGTAAACCTTGTCCTGATAAAAGCTGTTCTGAAAGCAACAGTGTTTATTGTACCTCCTGTGCTATTTGCAGAGCAGAACTGAAAAGTAGTTTGTTTTGCCTGGAATGAACTACTTTATGAATTTTAATGCACGATGTAATATTAAAAGCTAAACCAGGATTAAAGAAGATTTTTGTTCCCAAGCTAAAACAGTACTTATGAGAATGTGTTATAAAAGATTTTTTTGTGTTTCAGTTTCGATGGGGAAGAAATGAGCTTCCATGTTCATGGAAACCTCTTCAGATTGATTATTCTTTCTATAACAACCTGTCTTTTGTTTAGGAAAATTGAATTAATCCAGAACTTCTTGCTACTGTACTCAGTCTTATTTGATGAGGAGATATATCTGGGCAGGCCAGAAGGGGATGAATATGTTCTTTTTTTTTTTTTTTGCAAGTGTTTTCAAAAGACTAAATTGATCTGCTATAGGAAGGTGATCAAACGAATTTCTGATTCTCGATGTGTTACATTTGTAAAATATTTCTCTCCTGTTCAGTTAGTGTTTGCAAAATTTGGTTACTGTAAAAAAAAAATAAATTGGCTGATCTATGGTTTCTTTCCTAAACAGAAAATGTGGCTCTAAGTGTGGGTGGGGTGGGAGGTTGTGCTTAAGTGTGGATGAGAGATTGTTTTGGTTTGTTTTGTTTTCTCTCCAAAATGAATACTTTTCCCACCTCCTCTCCTAAGTCCTGAAGTTGCATCGTTGAGGGCTTTTTTGTTTTCTGTTGAGTTCTTTTGAGGAGGAGGGTGTTTCTTCAACCCAGCTTCAAGCAGCCTCTGTCTTGAACTCAATTCTAAATTCAACACAACGGCCTAGATGCTTGCTATGTATAAATTATGAAACAGTTTTATGTATGGATGTTCTCCAAGAGGTTAATTATCATTATTGCATGGAATTCATCAGACCAGAACAGACCAATGGTCCATCTAGTCCAGCCACAATCTATACCTGATCTTTGAAGGGAAATTATTAAGAGGTGGGGAAAAAATTTTTATACTTGGCCAATGATGTAAACCAGGGAGAGAGTAGGGCTGTGAACAACAACTCTTGATATTCCCCAAACCCGTTATTTTATAATTTTTAGGCTTTTTATCTCCTGAAAAACTCTTTGGTTTAATATGGCTTTTTGATGCAGATACTAGTGTTTTCTGTTGTTCACTTCCTAAGTCAGTATCAGCAGAAAGCAATAGGGCTGTTTTGTTTGTTTAATGTCAGTGACATATTAGATACTGTTGAGTTTGTTACACCTATATAAAGAAAGATGTGACTTGCCAAGTGGAATGAGGATTTCCAGTAATTCCCCTAGGTTAAATGCATAACGGTATTAAATTGGACATTGAAAAGTGTGGACCAAGATACACAGTTTAAATTACATCTCCAGTGGTGTGCCAGACTTCGGTTTTGAAGATCTGGTTGTTCACTGCTCAGTAAGTGGTCTGTGCAGTACTGCTAACAACATGAAACTGTCTTTCAAAGCCAAGTAGTAATCAAAAAGAGAATGTGCTTATGGAAGAGAGACATTTCTGTCGGGATCACAAGAGCAAAGAGTTTCCTTCCCAGAGGATGTATGCATGCTAGATGAATACCTTCAGCTTCTCACCTTCCCTTAGGACCCACAAAGATTAGTTCCAAGTTAGAAATATTTCTTTGGAAAGGACTGAAATAACTTTGACAGAATTTAAACCATAAGTCCAAGGAGGTGTATTGACAAAGCTGCCACTTTTTCATTTTTTAATTTAGCTTAGCCTGATTTTTACACACAAACAGAGAAGGCTCTCTCCAGTTGTATATTTAACATCCCCATTGGTTGTCAGTTATCTTTTAGTGAGTCCTTTTTATTTAAAGGTTATAAAATTGCTACCGATTTTGTAATTTTCATATGATTTCAGTGTATGGAGTTCAGAAAATACACCTGCTCTTGTGACCCCAGGCTGATTTGCCCAGTGTGAGGCATGCGTTTTCCTGCTCTATGGTGGCTAGAAGACAGGTTCATGGTGGTGCTCCTCATATGCTGCCCACTATGAAGTGCCCCAGATGTTTCTTGGCCATCCTCTACTGCAGTGTTGCCTGTAAAATATCGCACTGCAGAAAAGGAAATGCTTCACTGTCCAGGTCACAGTTCCAAAATACCACCTGTTTTCAGATGAAAGGATATCACGTGATAAACTGTAAGCTGGTATAAACTGGTATTTTTCTTTATTTCCATTTTCATTTAGGGTTCATGTTTTCAGACACCAGAAGTGCAAATACATGCCAGAAGAAGACAGGTGGAAGTGTGTGTGTCTGTGTGTGTGTGTGGACACCTTGTTCTTGCAGGAGTTTCTCCCCTTGCAGCTAATGGCCATTTCTTAGCACAGCTCCTGAAAAGCCCAATAGACAAATCAGGTTCAGCAGAAACGGCATGCATTCACATTTTCTGGGCTAGATTATTTGATCTTAAAAGCACTATGGAGGATAGTTAACACAAATTGAGTGTGACATTTCTAGGAAAAAAATGGGCTGATGATTTGCCTAAGTATGCCTCTTACCCAAACCCTTTGACTCTCAGATTGTAAGACCTGTGACATATGAAAGCTCCTAGAGAGGGAGATTAAAAGATGTATTATCATGTTGTCATGATTTTCCTTTGAGCCTCAAAGGACTTAAGAGCACAGGAAGATGCTGACTTACATTGGATTAAACTGATAGTGGAAGTGTGGTTTTAGACACATACGTAAGAGTAGCTGAATCACCCTCTGGAATGCCAAGCTCTGTCCATCAGATTTAGAGGTAGCCTGAATGGCTAACTTAGGCTAGACGTGTAATTTCTCAATGGCAAAATTAATTCAGCTCGCAACTGCCTCAGTATGAACCAGTAGGTTTGAATCAAAAAGGTTTGATTTTACATCATCACTTTGTGGGTTCTTGTGGACATGCAATCTTTTCTTTTTCTCTGGTCCATTTTAGGATTAGGTCCACTGATCTTGGTCAAGGATTGCAAGGAGTAGCTGGAAAGATGTTATCCTTAATTATTGAGAATATTGTAGGATAAGCTGAGTACCTGCTGATTTTTTTGACCTGTCAACTGATATTGCAGAAACTGCACTTTAACCTTGGTGAGATGATTGTTAGTGTTGAAATGCCACTTCCACCATTTCCAGAGGATGAATGAAAGGATAGTCTTCTGCACATCATGTCACTAATGATGTGTTTTTTCTTGTTTTCCTTAATGTTGCAGATGCAGCATAGAGGTGATAGGGCAATCATTCTGGTTTGTTTTCATGTTATTTTTTTTAACCTAGGCTGCAAGAAGAATAAATAATTGATGTATATAAGTGAAATACAAGTAGAATTAATAGTTTTGAAAGAGCCCTACCTTGATTTTGTGAATGAGTAGTTAAAATATGCATTGTTTTAAATTATCACTTTCTTAAAAACAGCTTAAGAATTAAAGTGATAGGGTAACATTTTAAAAGTTAAATCTAAAGCCACAACTTCTCTACATTATCATGCATTTTAGTGTACTGGGCATAAGGCATAAATCAAGATATATCTGTCAGGTTACTATTTCATTAGAAATTCTTTGAGTCTACACTTACAATTTTAACTTAATTTATATGGGGCAAAAAAAAATCATATAAGAATTTGCAAGTCTCTATAAGACTGTTTGACAGGTTTCTACCTGATTTGTTTTATGACATTGAAATTCACAGTGGTCAGTTAAAGATAACTTATATTTCAGATGCACTCACCTGTTCCAGTATGCTGAATTTTCTTGTTTCCCAGTTGCCTGGACCACAGATAACTTATAATGTTAAGTCACTGAAAAGCTGAAAGAATATCAGAGCAAGATTGAATAAAAGGAATAAAATGGAAAGGCGAACTATTTGGGGAGGGAAAGAAAGGAAAATAACTTTCTCATAATGAAAAATGTCTCATAAAATATATTTTCTAGGTCAAAACTGCTACTATTGCTACAGAGAGGAATGGAAAACCAGAAAATAATTCCATGAACATTAATGCTTCCATTTACGACGAGATTCAGCAGGAAATGAAGAGAGCTAAGGTGTCTCAAGCACTGTTTGCAAAGGTTGCAGCAACCAAAAGCCAGGTAAAGTTCCCAGGGCACAGTGGCCTCCCTGTCCTGTGTGATTATTTCCACTCCATCCCTGCCTCTCCTCATGTCCCCCTCGGTTTTGTTCTGTTTCTATGAGTTACAGCAGGCTTCCAGGTTAGCATATCAGCCCAATACCACAACTCAGACATCTTTGCTGAGTCCAAAGGTAAACCTCTGGTTACCCTTGACAAGGCAGGCTTGATAAGCAGCCTCCCAAGATGCATCCCTTTTTCTTCTCCAGCCTTCCCCATGCCTTTGCTGCCTGCCCTTGGGCTCAGAAAGCGTGAGGTTCATCAGTTCTTAGCTGGCGCGGTTTAGCAAAAGCTGCGGGTGAGCTCTATGTATTGCTGCTGAATTTATCTCGAGGCTTTGGTGGTTTGCAGTTCCACGTGCTCTAACAAGGAACGGTGGGGTTCTGATTTTTGCGAAAGTATTTAGTCAGAGCTACTACTGGTGAGGCTGAGCACAGGAGATGGGGCAACGCTGTCTGTGTCAA
The DNA here is from genome assembly GCA_033558235.1 of Neomorphus geoffroyi. Taxonomy (NCBI): domain Eukaryota; kingdom Metazoa; phylum Chordata; class Aves; order Cuculiformes; family Neomorphidae; genus Neomorphus; species Neomorphus geoffroyi. Next base: position 8,124,718 of record JAUMJM010000004.1, read on the forward strand.
AAAAAGAAAAAAACCAGTGCGTTACAGTTATGTAAGTTATGTCTGAGAAAATGTGTATGATCTTTGTGGAATATGATAGCTGCTTGGTTACCTTCGCATGTGCATACATATATATCACATATTTGGTTTTAAGCCTTTGTGTGGTTTCCTATTCTGATTTCTTCAGCTGAAGAATTTCTGTCAAGTTTAGTGGCAAGAGAGGGAAGTCAGCAAGCACTTGTTGGGTGTGATTATCCTAAGTGACGTGTCTTCTGAGAAAGATCACTGAAGTATGCAAAAGCATTGATTTAAGTGAGAATGTGCTCAAGAAGCAAGTAAAGGAAAAACATACAGAAAAATGGGAAAGATGAGAACCACGGTTGTAGCGGCACTTGAAAGAAGTGGTAAAGGCACCAATGCTTGCAATGTTGCATTTTCACGTTAGATTAAATGTTAAGTCCTCTTAGTCACTATTCCTTTACTTTTCTGAAATTACGTTATTGAAAAATACAGCATCTTCCAAGCAAAGCTGGTAATGATTAGTTAGACCAATGTTTCTTGGGCCATCAGCATCATAGTGCTGGTTTTCTTTTTAACAGTCTTTTAAGTTCTGGATTGTTCACATTTTGGAGTTTACTTCATTTCACTGTATGGAAAGTATGTTGTCTCTTAAGTTATATGCTGTAAGGAGCATTTAAAGGAATATTTTGGATATGTTCTATCAAAATGATTAAACTCAAGCTGTGGACTGTAAAAATTATAGCTTTATAGGCCACATGCCTGCCTACCCTTCAATCACTGTCAAAGTGATAATTTCTACAATAATATGTTTCTTTTATTGTGGGATTCTAAACACCAAGTGCTGTTTAAACATTAAACTGAATTGTTTATGTTAGTGCTGTACTCAGTGTGTCATACATCAGGCCACTATAATCTCCCATGGAATGTAAAAATTCTGTCATGAATCATGGTTTGCATATCAGAAATTACTGTAATTTTGATTGGAAATTACGGGCCTGTTGAAATGTTTCTAATTATGATAGAATGTTACAGCAGTTTCCAACCTGTGTGCTCCTCAGATGTCTTTATTTACATGTCAAGACTCGGGGTTAGAGAACTGTCCGTTTTCTACACTTTTCCCGTTCCTTTGCAGTTATCCACAAAACTAAGGTACGAAGCCAATCTGTTGGTCCATTTAATTTTGATCTGATCTGATTTGTGTGATAGAATATTTATGTGAGTCTGTAGTTTTAAAACTTCTAGGTCAGACAGCTCTTCCAGTGCTGACTTTAAAAGAGACAGGTAATCAAAATGAAGCACAGAAACTTCCAAAGGTTGCGGTGCAGGTTTTTTAGAGTATTGGTACAAAATTTAGATTCTTGTACAAACTTTGCTACCAAGTATAGAAAACAAACAGCACCAAACACGTAGTTCTTTTCCCTTTTATTGTGGAGATTATGTCTATGTTCTTAGAGGTCTTTTTTCTTTGGAATTTGGGCAATGCAATGTTAATTTATGTGTTAAACAAGCTTTCAGATCTGTAGTTAGCCAAAGTGCAATTTGTAGTAGAAGGCTGCTTCACAGATGTAATGTCTTAGGTAAACTGGATGTGTTGGGTCTTCTGTAACCAGTTCACTACTAGTCAGCCAATTAGTAAGTTTTAAACATGCAGTAAAGCCATGTATGTTAACAGAGATAATCTGTATTGAAAAATTACGTATTGGAACTTGTCAACAGTACAGAGAAATATTTCTTGGGGCAAAGAGGTCTCTTGCATAAAAAAGGAGGCTTGTTCAAACATACTCTAAGAGAACCTGCATTGTGGGTTTTTTTTTTAATTTGAGGATATTGGTTTCCTGCTCAGAATTGAAAATCCTGGGATAATCACTTCCAGTTACAGTGAAAAGTCTGGAGGACACATCTTAGAAAGTGACACGTTGGTTAACAGTTTTGTTTTTAAAATCACTAAAATTGAACATTGCTACTCTTATTTTGGATATAAAAACTTGATTAACTCCTTATTGTAGTCTGGAGTTATGGTATAAAACAGTATGTGACCTAAAACAACTCTTGCCAGTGCACAAAGATAGTTAATTGCTGGTGGACCTTTTAAGGAACCAGTTTGGGTCAAGTTTAGATGGGTGTCTGAGTGCTTGCCTGAGTCAGGAAACTGCACATAATGTTTGGCTGACTAGAGCACTTTGTACAGAAGAGCTCTTAAATGATGCACTACAGAAGTTTTTACTTAGGTAGCACCAAAGTAAAAACCTTGAGCTGTGTTAGTGCCTTTGTCGAGAGTTGCATGATTCACAAAGGACCTCGTATGGGCCTGATGCTCAACAAACCAGCTGGCTACAGGAGCTCAGTGCAGCAGAGGTCATAGCACGAGGCAAGGAAGGGGTGATGGCAGTAGGAAGAGATTGCAGTGATATTAGTGAGACCATGCTTTGGCTTAGGTGAGTGATGGCTTGCGTACTTGTAGTTTCACAGTACACTTTGCTGGTGTCTTTTTGGCTTTCCCAAAGTAAAGGGACTATCTGGCACGAGTTTGAATGAATTTGGGGACTTTGCTAGAAGATTTCTTCAAATGTTGAATTCTTTTGACATATAGGAATGTATACATTCTGTATGTGTTCGAAGTTTCTATGTTTTTAAAGATTGATATATTACCTGCAGAATAAATTCATTTTCTGTTAAATTCAAAATGTATACTTTAAAACTTGCTATGGTTATACTAAGGAGCTAAGAAAGATATAGTTCAAATTGCTTGAATACATCATATGTTTGGGGAGTTTTAGAACTGCAATTGGCAAAACATTAAACGTCAGTATTTAAAATCTTCCACTTTTATTGCAAGTTGTCCGCCTAGTAGGACTTTTAATTTTTGTTAGGTTATGTTGAGAGGAGAGCTTTAGAAAAATACATGCAAGCAGAAGACAGAAATGTTTACTGAGTGCTTTGTGTCTGCTCCCATATCATTGGTTTTAGTGGTAGAACAGCAATACTAATAATATTGCGTACTAAAATTTAATCAGCGTACCTGAATAAGTCAAAATGAAAAGAATCCAAACATATATAAGTGTGGTTATGTGTTACTTTTAGAATTTAATCATACTGAGTTTTTATTAAATTTGTAACCTGACAGTGTGATTCAAGTAATTATGAAAGCACATTCTTAATTTCGTTAGTCCAAACAAAAAAAAAGTTGATTTGTGTAATGATCATTAAGGCATCATGGTTCAGTAACTGTGCATTGGTTATAATGTTTTCATGTGGGAGCCAGGGATGAGTTTTTTTCTTGATGGTGACAGATGCTGAAATCTAATTTTATTATTCCATGAAAAAAAACAACCAAACAAAAAACCCCCAAACCTAAGAGACCCAAGAGATAAGGCAAGTAGAGACTTGTAGTCCTCCTGTATGTTTGCTGGATTTTGAGAAGTTACATTTATGTTAATGGCTTATCCCAAAAAGCTGCGGCCTACACATGCTAGGATGAAGCAGGGAAGAAAGCAAAACTTTGCTGAACATCAGCTTATGTTGCAAAAGTTTTTTAAATTTAGGTAATTGCACTTTGCAAAATTGAAGTGATACCAACTTTTGCACCTCTGAGAGTCCCACACACTACAATGTAAGGCTGTGTGCCTGCGTTATTATATGTAAAGAAGTTTATAGCAGAATAAAAAGGTAAAATTGATGCTTTTCTGCAGCATCAGTCCTGTTCATTGCTGTGTGTGACTAGATAAGTTCCAAATGCCCTCCCTTCTCATTGAATAAAAACGATTGTACACTGAAGTGAGACACCTGACTCTTACAGAACAAAAGTAATGGAGTACTACCCATACCTCCAGAGACCTCATCTAATTATGGAGAGCTTTGACTCGTTACTTCCGAGCTGTTGCGTTATGTTGCCCAATTTCCTGTCCTTCCGTCCTCATCTTTCACTTTGGTTAGGCAGTTAGCCCCTTGGAATGAGTAGTTTTGCGTGCAAAGCATGAAGGTAAAGTCAGTGTTTCACACCATTGTTAAAGACCTCAGCCTAAGGCATCAGGCAACTATATTGTGCAGTGGTATTTTATTAGCAGTGTCGCACTTTTTGCCTTAGTACACCTGGAGCATTCTCCTGCAAAGTCTGTCTGGGAGGCACACCAGGTAGGCAATAGGCAGAGCATCTAACACTCGTGAGTAGGTGGGAAAGAGTTAAATGGGAAGGGAATACTAAACATTGGCACTAAAATTGCTTTTGGCATGCAAATACCATGGTTTTCCTGACATAAATATTTTCAGAATAGGCCATTAGAGTTCAGGTATATAAAATCCTGCTTTTACTGGAAATTTTAATGTTGTAGTAAACCTAGAGATTTATAGTGAAAAATCGATGTCTGTTATCTCACTTTTATCTTTTTAACCAGCAGTTTTAGAAATGCTATATCTTTGATCTGTCTTTTTCCATCTAGAGACTAAGCTATATACTCTAATAGGAAAGTCATTTTTAAACAGCTTCCTACACTGAATAAGCACGGTATCCTGGATCTGGCACAAAGATGTAGCAAGCCATTACCACAGATATGGAACAATCTATTCAACTGTTTTCCAGCAAGGGGAAAAGAAACCTTTTTATCATCAAGAGTAACCCTCTGGTAACAATGTGGCTTTAAGAAAGGGGGTCTTGAAATGTATTTTCAAAGCTGTTTTCTCGGGGCACTGCACCTCAGGCTTGCCCCCATGGGATCCAGCTTGGGGAGCAAGTGGAGACTTGGTCCTTTGCCCATCATCCTGAGTCTCTGTCAAGTCATCTCCTGCCTTTTTCTCCCTCAGAGTAGCTGTATCACTTCCTGGGTTTAAATCTTGCCTTAAAAATGTTCTGCCCCCAACCCTTCCTTGGCGTACAATGGATTGTCTGTGAGGTGTGGAAAGATACTGCACAGGGAGAGGCGAGGTAGAAACAAAATGTGCTTTGAGGTCTGCCGTCGTTTCATGGGTCCACCTGGAAATAAACACCTTGCCCTCATGGGAAGATGAGATACAGTAGTTAGAAAACATTAACTGCAGAAGCATGCCACACAACAGCCTCTATTTCTTTATTTCATTTTTTAATTTTATTTTCCTCCTTCCTCCATTACCCAAGGGTGATTACTTTGACAGTTGAAAAGGTGCCATGAGCAGCAGGAGTCAGAACAGGATCAGGTGTCAGTGGGGATGGAAGAGGAAGAGTGTGAACTGAGAAAGCACGATGGGCTTCTACACGCAATCAAGAATTGCCCCATAAAGTGGCGTGTCATTCAGTGAAACTGTGAAACTTGGCAGATAGAGCCGATTTGTTTCTTTCACAAAATATCATGTTGCAGAGTCTCATAGTGTGTTCTGTCTCGCTTGGGTTAGAGGGAAAGAGATTTTCAGGTTTCTATTGCAGGAACAAAATGAATGCTTAGAGCATTCCAGGTCCTTTCTCTGCCCTGTGTCTTAATTTCTTTTACAACATCTTTTCTCTGAAATAGGAAATTTTCTTAGGAATTTTGTAAAATTAATTCTTAGAAAGTGGGGAGAAAAATTGAGTTTAGTTAACTCACTTATTGCTCAATCTGGGTAGACCTGGGGAATGGCTGGCATAGATTCTGACCATATCTCACATTATTGGTTTGACCTTGTTGGAGTGGGTTGACTTCAGTGAGTGTTGGGTTCCCACTTGTAAAAAGTAGACAGCAATGTCTTGAATCAACAAAGCTGCACTGAAGAGAAATCTCTGAGGTGGTTTGTGTCAGTGTGCAGTTGGAAATCTGCATAGAGTGAAAAAAAGCATTAAAACCTGAAACAGCTCAAGCCAAACAAAAGGTACAGAATGGAAAAAACTAGTAAGAGGATTATATTGACCTCTTCAAACAGCTCCTTGGGGCCAGGCAACCCTTTCAACATGTAAGGCAAAGGCTGGATTTGTTGACACACCGATGAAATAGAGTGCTTCCTGAGCATGCTTTACATGTGGGGTCAAATTGACTCCGACTAGAGTTTCCCAGCCAGGTCAGTGGCAGCATGAGCTATTCCAACGCCACTTACAATCTGCATAGAGGCTGTTTCAAGAACTGGTAGCTGCTTCAGGAAATGCTGTATATTTGAGCCCTAAGGAGACCTTCCCTGGAGGGATGCGGTGAACACCTGCCCTGCGTTGGTTGGGAGTTAATGCTTAACGTTCTCACAGCCTCAGCCTGCAGCATGTCCCCGAGAGGCACTGGGGCTGGGACACTGAGCGCTTGGCAGGATGTAGCCCCTCACATGATCAGAAACAGCAAAGGGAGTTCTTGGTTTGATGATTTTTGTCTGGTGGAAAGAGCAGGAAAATGTGAGAGAAGCTAGGAGAAGTACAAGTTTAAGTTGTTAAATGTACAAATGGAAAAAGAGAGCCAAGTAGAGAAAGCTCTTTACAAAATATAAAATTCTGTTAAAGCAGCAAGACGGCACAACATAAGGAATGTTTGGTACATGTTATTGAAACTGAAAAATGAGAGTATGGAATGAATTATAATTTAGCATAATCCATAATTTTACAGTTTTCATTTTGAATTATTTATCTTATATGATTTGATTAAAGATGAAACTGACTGACAAGATCTCAAGCATCTCTGCATGTCTTAATGACGAATGAAAAAATTCCTTGTTATAACTTCACCATTTAAAAAAAATTATTTGTATTATTATTTGTATTGTTTCAACATAGCTGCCTTTTATTTTTAAAGCATATTTCCAATACGCATTGTGTACACGCAATTCCATAACCCATCAGGCTTCAGTGTTGCCTCAGTACCTCTGATTCAGTAAATCAGATCATAGGCAGCATGCTGTCATATAATAAGGTGTCTGATCCTTATTACCAGTTTGTTGATGCACAGACTCCTTCAAATTGACCATTGCAACACATGGTTTCCCCTGAAACTAGCTGTGATAATTAGCGTGGCTCTAATGAGACAGAATGTCACTGATCTTGTGCTGAACTGTCGAGTATCGACGCTACGGATGGGAACTGTCAAAGCTTGCCATCTGTGACAGAGCTTGGCATATTCCATTTGCAAGGTAGAGCATGCTCAATAGACTGTTTTTAAACAAATGGTCCATTTCTTGATTAGGGCTCTGTGTTCTGTTATCGTGGAAGACTTTATATCATAGTTAAACTTTTTTCTCTTTTTTCCCTTTTTTTGCTGGGGTAGCTCATTAGGAAATGAAAATGTTACTAATTCTCAAACCAGTGCCTTCAATCTTCTGTTAGCTTTGTGGGGATAGGTGGGGGCTACTGATCCTGTATTTATGCTTCTTCCTTCCCCCAGTTTTCTAAATGTAGTTCTTCCATAGGCTAACACTTCCACAAGGGTTTTATCTGATATTTTTAAGCAGTGGGGTATAGGGACAGTGTAGTTTTGAAGGATAGAAGTACAAAAATGAAAAAGTCTTAGATGATGTGCAACGGGAGCACGTGCGCGTGGAATGGAAGATTGAATCGATCAGGAGAGTCGGGTGCCCAGGCACCCGAGACCGGCCCTGCAAAATGCCATGCAAAAAGTCCAGCACTGCTTATCATTCCAAAATATGCTTTGTTGCTTTTTATTTCCTCCTTCTCTGGCAGACCACACAGGGCTTGTTCTGAAGAACATTTTCACTAATCTGATCAGGCAGCCAAATACGCCGGGAAAACTGCTTTAATGATCCCACTAATTACCTCAAGTCAATATGAACTGTATTATTAGACTGAGGGAAAATATTCCATTAGGTCTCCCCCTTGGGAGTTTCTCCGCTTTGTGATGTCACCGAAGCCTTCGCCCTCTCGCTTGTAATTAATTTTATTTACACACGCAGGCACGCACAAGGTCACACCTGCACAACCGGAGCTGGCCAGGGAGCTAGTGGCACTCAGGCTTAATCAGATCTGTCATAATTACCATTCTGCATGTTTCTGACACACGCTGTGAAATATTTCAATTTAACTGCCGCTACCAGCACAACCAGATGTAGTGTGAGTGTGGCTGCATTGGAAATATTATTCCTCAGGATAAACTCTCTCCTCCTCCTTTTTCCTCCCACCCCCTCTCCCTTTTACAGCTAATGTGGCACAGAAGCTGATGTATCCTGTAAATCTTGAATGCAGCGCTAGATTGATAACAGCAGATTAGACAGTTTAACCACAAACAGCTTGTTCATTTTTCACAAATGAAAACCACATGTGGTGTAACTAAAATTTCAGTCTCCTTTTTTTTTCCCCCCTCCTCTTTGGTTGTTGTTTCCTTTTGTGTGTGCATGTGTGTGCGCATGTTAAGGTCTGTCTTTCACTGTAAAGGAGTGAAATAAAAGAGTGAACATATAGGGGGAAAGAGACACTGTCTCCTTTCAAGATTGTTTCTCCATGACCTTTACTAAAACCCTTCCTTGCTTTGGCAAGGAAATCAGATATCACACGGGGGTTTTGTCTCTCATTCTGAGACTTTTTAATCTCTGGGTTTTATGCCCTCTTATTAAAGAAATCATCCTACTGCACTGTTTTTTAAAACAATATACCAGCAAACGCCTTACTTTAAGGAGAGTTTCTAACCAAAAAATATAGCCTTCACTGCTACCTAAATTTAGCAGAAATAAAATTTTCTGCCAAAGTTTTTCATCACGAATTTTATCTCTTTGCTAACTCTTGCCTCTACCTCTTCCTTTGGGGACAAGATTCTTTTTAAAAAAGAATCCTCAAAGTGTCTAGAATTTCAACAAATGGAAAATGGATAATTTTTTTTTAATTAAAACATTCCAGTATTTCTTATGAAAACAGATTATGGTTAATTTTTGGGAAACTAAATATTGTCTGTAAAATGTTTTGCTTTTTTTATAAATCCATTTTTTCAGTTAAATTGTTCAGCTTGCCCTAATTAAACAGACTTCAGCACTTAGTAAGGGTTTTTTTGAAACCATTTACCCTTTAGGAGATCACTGTTGGCCACTTTCCTTGCACAGAGAAAAAAATTAATGCAATTTTGATAGGAAGTTTTAATTATAAGGTTCTAAAACAATTCTTACAGCAAGGAAAAAATTGTAAACGTGCAGAATGCAACTGAGCAGATTCCCCAAAAGCTCTTACAGGTATTGTCAGACGAGAGGAGTGGTGTAGCGCATCTGATAGAAGTTCATCAAATCTAATGTGTAATAAGGGTTCTAGGGGATGTTTTTTAAAAAAAGTAGCTTTAGTAAGAGATTGTTTTATCCATTGCCAGTGATTTGTGATGCAGTGGCAACATCAAAAGGACAGGAGACAGGGAACTAAGATTCAGTGCTCAAAATCAATTGGAAGAAGGTGAGCGGGATAGTTTTAAAAGGCACTGAGGGCACAGTTTGTAGCGGAAAATTTGCCTGCATAGATGGCCCCACGGACTGCTGCGTGCTCTTAGCGCCTGGCCAACAGTTAGTGACTCTACACTGCTAATGCCCCAGAGCTGAGCTAGTGTAGGTCAGTGTAGGTGTGCCATCAGTATCCCTCGCTGCACAGCAGTGCCACCTCCGTAACTGACTGCCCCAGGGTCCATGCAGACCCCGAACAAAGGGGAAATCTCATCCCAGAGATGCAGCTGAAGCCCTGGAAGGGCTATGGCTGCAGATGTCTCAAAAATGAATCCAGAGCAAGGCAAAGGGGAGGGCAGGAGGGGCTCACATTGGGAGAGAGAATGCAGAAATTAACCATCAGGATTCTTGCAAGGGTCTGGAAATCCAGTTCTCATTCCTTTGCAAAACTATTTGAAAAATATCGTGCAGTCGGGAAGCACTGGATTGCCAAAAGGAAAAAGGCACGGCACCCTCTCCCACTTCCTTTGAGTCTTTATTTTTAGTTTTTCTTTCTGAGGTAGAGGTGTTTTGGTTCCTACACTCCAGATGCATGAATCAGCTCTTCCCTAGGCAGCACCTGCTGTCTGCCTGACAAGAGGTGCTGTTTCTGGCAGGTCGGATTTTCTTAATTTCTCCTCCCGCTTTCTGTATCCTTACCTTCTGTTTCGTTTGCCACTCGCTGCCTTCACTAATTCCTTTCGTTATAGCTCTCCTCTTAGCCCTCCTTTGACTTTTTCCCACCCCATTCATCTCCCCTATATACCCTCACCACCCACTCTTGCACCATCAGCCCCTTTCTTCTGTCCTACTGCTGTCCTCTGTGTGCCAGAGCAGGACCTAGGACATTTCACCCCCAATACAACCCCCGCACCCAGATCCTTCGCACAAGCACTGGCTTGTGCCTGGGGCACAGCATGGGCAGCCCCTACCCTTGGACTTTGCTGGGTGGTGGGCAGTTGAGCGCTGGTCACCAGCACTGCTGGCTTCGTGGGTGAAACATCGTTCCTTTCCCCGCATGGCAACACGGATTTAGCTGAGAAAAGAGCAATGTTCTTGATTTCTCAGATTTCTGCTGCTTGCTCTGGGCAGATCACTGATTTGGGAGGCTTTTGAAAATTCAGTGTATTGGTGTTTTAACATGAAGAAACTACAGTACGTCAATTAAAAAAAAAAAAAGAAAAAGGGGAGGGGGGAAAGTCTGAGTGAGCTGTATGAGAGTTAATGACGTACGGAAATGAAAACAAAGCTGTAGTGCCAGAGCTGAGAGGGAGACTGAAGAGTTAGCGAGCAGCCGTGGTTCCCGGCAATGGGGGAAGCAGGGTACCAAGTAAACAGCGCAGAAAACAAAAGCGAGCTCAACCCATAGCTAAACAGGAAACGACAGGGTAAAATTCCTCCTGAAAAAAGCCGAGAGCTGCTAAACACGTTACTGCAAACAATAAAGGCATCTTATGCAAACAGAAATATACAGTAACGATCTGAGAAGCAGTTTGTTAAAGGAGTGACCGATTACAGTTGAGGTGAAGGGTAGTTGGGTGAAGGAGGGAGTAAGAAATAATAGATGTGTGTTTTCTCCCTTACTGTTAAACTGAATCCTTTATAACCCTTCACATCTGAAAGAATGTTAGAGGATTTCTGGGTGCAAGGTGAGAAAGAAGACCATGTTTTTTTCAGATAATTTTGAATTTCACTGTTCTTAATAATTTCTCATTGTGTCCATTTTTTATAATTTTCTTCAAATTTAATCTTAGTCAAACTTCAGATTTTTTGGTTTCATATTACCCAAAACTGCTGCCATGTGATGAATAGACTAGGGTAAGCAGACAGCAAGCTAAATGGGGAAAAATTTCGATTTACAAATATTTATCTAATTCTTTATCTGCCAAACTTTATCTGAAAACATATTGTTATTCAGTGGTCATCTCATTTTTATTCTTGTGCAGTGCCGTGTTCCCTTGCTTCAGGATGGCATTTGAGAAGCATATAGAAATAGTTTTCAGGATCTTTGTAAAGGGTGTTTGGACTAAGTGGCCCTGAGCAGAATTCCCTGAAGTTTTGGACCCCAACTGAGCAAAATTTGCATACATATCAATTACGTCTGTGGGTTTACTTAGGTGACTAATTATTTTACTGAGCCTGGTGCATAGCATCTCTAGTATATGTAACATACAAGACAAAGCTCTACAGATATAGGGACTTTCCACTGTTTATATAAAGACCATTATTTTTAAAAAGAAACTATGAAGGACTTGAAAGAGGTTCTTTTTATTTTTTATTTGGGGCAGCCAGTTTGCTTCAACTCTAAGAAATCATTTGCTACTCATTTAATATGAAGACAGAGTCTAACTAAAGGGATTGATCCTTAGGAAGGGGGACAGGGTGGAAGGATCAGGGCAGGAAGAAGTGTGCCTTCTCCATGCAGCGCAGGATTTAAAGGCAAAAGCTGCTGCCGAAGCTGCTGCCTGGAAATACGGCTGGCACCTCTCTTGACCAGTGAGGAAAAGGCTAACACTAAGCACTGCTCTCTCTAGTAGCTTTTCCCTTGTGGCGGTTCATGTCCCCATCATGAGGGCAAACTTCCTGAAAACACCTTATGTTGGTTTCCACTCAAGAGGGAGAAAACTGATCTCTCCAGCTTCTCTTTTGATCCCGTTTTCCTATTCTTTTTAATCTATGCTCCAATCAACCATGCTACAAATAAGGATATTTTAGCTTTTTAAGGACTTCACTCCCTTTATTTTTCCATGGGTGAGATATGTGCCCCTCGCTGCTCCCTTATCATTTGCTGAGAGGCATCTGTCTTTCTCAGGTGTGGATTTTAAAGATACTTTAAAACTACAGTGAGGTACTGGGTGTTACGAATTTTCCAGCTGTTTCTGTGGTTAACAAAATCTGGAGGAAAGTTAGAGAAAGTTTCTTTTCAATTTCCTGAAGACTCTTCTCACTCTTGGCATTATCAGAGCATTAAGCATTCTTCACCACAAAACTGAGAACCACCAAAGCCCGCTGAACTGCAAGAGCCAAAAGACATTTTCTTAGAATATTTAAATGTATAATTCAAATCTATATGAAAGCATTTAGTTAGGCCGTAAAAATGAGAAGGGATGCCTGAGAATGGATTTGAGCTGTGTATGTTTTGGAGTGATGTTGCTTTTTGGAACATCTTGTCAGCTGAACTGAATTTACAGTGAAGTCAAATATCTATGAGCCTGTAATTCCTCAGTGTGTGGCAGATCTTCCCTGATCCAAAATGAATTCTGGAAAGAAAAAAGCATATGACAAAAAGCCACAGATTTGAATTACTCCGTCTGGGAAATTATAAGCTTTTTTTAAATAAATAAATCTTAACGAAGTGATATACACATATAAGTAATTACAGAAGTGACACTTTGGCCCTTTGACCTTGGTCTTTGCCCCAGAACAAATGTTAAATCTCTTCAAGCAACGTAATAATAAACATTTGCTGCTCACTTGTAAATTGATAGTAGTAAAAAAAGATTTTTAAACTTGCCAGGCTTTTTCTATTAAAGACTCTAACTAAACTGTAGAGATACCTGCCATACAGAAATTGATTGCATGTTTAAGAACACATAAATATGGGCTATTAAGGGTCACGGTTGGATTTAGGGTTATATTTTTTTTCAAGGGAAGCATCGGTATTGCAATGAAATCAGTACTTCTTTCTACTAAAATGAAAAATAAGGGGCCATATATTACTAGTTGCCCTCTGTGAAACCCGTTGACCCATTTTATATGCCTCTACTATAAAAAGTAATGTACCAGACTAAGACTGACTTATTTAATAATTAGCAGTTGGGGTTTTTTTGTTTAGATTTTTAGTTTATTTTTTTTTTAAGATCATTGTCTCACGTATCTCATGGTTACAATGCCAGTTGAATTGTGTTTGTGAAAGAGGAAGGATTTGGCATAAGGAAAGGCAGAATAAAGCTTCGCCCACTGTTTTTTTACATCTATTACTTTTTTCTTTCTTTTCACATATGAATGTGGTTGCATTTTATGTAAGATTTTCAAAGGCATGCATATTATGTTTTTGATTAGAGCTTGTGCCTATCTATCATTGCTAGGCAATTGAAGGCAATACTGTAAAAAAGATACATTTGAACAAGAAAAGGGAAAGATGGAGGAGGCTGCAAACAGAAAAAACAAGCTTGGGAGAAGCCCTTCATTTAGATTATTCAATTCCCTCTGTACTCAGCTAAGAAGTAATGATACTTATGTTTTCAGTCAGTTTTAGAGGTACAGGTTAGGGGTTTTTTTTCCATAAGCTGATGGTACATCTCAAGTGCTCGTACACAGGAAACTTACCCACCAGTTTTGACGCAGCCTCAGACCTTAAATCTGTCAAGTTTTTCAGTAGCACTAGCTTTTAGCCACTCACCGTAGCCTCGGGTAGTGGGAAAGTTCTTATACGACAGACGAGACTGCAGGCACTGGAGCACATCACTCCGGGTCATTTTGGTTTTGTACTTGTTTGCTGCTTGTCATTGAATTTTACAGGGTGCTTTAGCAACTATCCTTTTTATATTTACTTGTTTGGGTGTTTACAAGAACAGAAATACGTATTTAATTTTGAAGTGTTGCAGCTAGAGAGGAGAAAAGGCGGAGACAAGAAGAGACATTGGGAATCCCTTTTCCCCTAAAATATCAAAAAAAAATTACAATGAAATACTATCAATACCACTGCTAGCTGTTTGGTCATTATGTTTTATTCCACAACCCAGAGAATAGGTGGAGGTAACATCCAGACAGATGGTACAGCTGAATAATAGGTTGGATAAGAAATTTAAGGAAACGGCATAATCTGTTTCAGTATTCTTCAAAGGAAATTTTTCCTGCTAGTGGAGTTTACCTTTCTTCTGAAAAGCCCCATGAGGTTGTGGGGTTTTCAGTCAGTTTGTTTTGCTAAATCTCATCTATTATGATGGCAGATACAGATTTACTTAAAATTCACATCTGGCTTCCCCTTTCAATGTTCTAGTAATGAAAGCCAGGAAAATAGATAAACTAGAAATATCTGGAGATAAAGGACAGCTTCAGGTTTCAAACTTTCTCTGATTTAGGGGAATGCTCAGAGGCAAAGCCTGAAACTTAAGGCAGATTAGTGTAAATAAAACACCACGGCAACCATCTTTCTGGGGAGATTTGTTATCACTTTAGGTCACATCTCAAGAAGAGGCATTTGTATTCTGGTATCTCTACTCATCTTCTGGAACAGGCTGAAAACCAGCTTTTGCTTCTTGAATTAAAGATATACACAGTTTTGTGAGAAAAATCGAGAAATCCTAAAGTATTGAAAATTCATAGCAGTTTTTAAAGTACTTGAAATATGTGCCTCAGAGAAGCCAGTGCTTGAAAATCTAAGCTGAATTGAAAAGATTTTCACTAATAAATATGTTGGTCAGTATCAAAACTAATGCCCTTCTTTTAGTAGCATTCAGTTCTCTTGTGAAGCATTTAGGTCTGTTAAGCTTTGCATAGGAGGACAATATATGTGTTTTAGGAAAGAAAAACCTGCAGTTAGAATAAGTTTTCTTGCAGTCAGGAAAATCCAGAAGAATATTTAAGGCTAAAAAGGACTGCTGTTATTATCTAGGCTTGTTCCTATACCTAACTCCACAGGTCTTTCACCCAGAAAGAAGTCAGATTTAAGTAATCTCAACCTGAAAATTAATTTTGAATTAAATGCTCTGTCCTTATCCTGCAGTTGGTGTTCCATGCTGTAGTTTTCCATATAATATAAATATAACACAAACTCCATTTCCTAGATAAATTAAAGCATTGTTACTTTTTTGTCTTATTTGTAACTGAAGTAACTTCTGTTTATTTTGATTCTCGATGCCATGTGCATGAGCTTACTGATTCAAAACTCCGAATTTTCAATCCTGTTGAACACTGTGAGAAATCCCAGTTGAAGGGTTTAATGTGTTTTCCAATCAGTGTGTAAGGGAAATTTGGCCTTATCAATTTAAATGCTGGAGATCCTTTCATTGCATTATGGAAGAATCTTTTCTAAGCAGAGATTATTCTTAAGAACTTCATAACATTTAAAGGTTAATATGTTAGGTAAAGAACAATATCTTAAGACAAACATTTTTATTACAGGACATGAAGGGATAGTTCTGATTAAATTACATGATTATTTGAATGGGAAAGAAGACAAAGTGCATCATTTCTTGCCCTCAACTTTAATGCCTTTAATCAAATAATGACCTTCTGGAAATAGTTAATTTTAAGCATTTGGAAAGATCAATACCACTTTGCCACCAAAAAATGGCCCAGATGATGAAATTTGATGTATTTAAAGTACCATTTCACCCTTTTAACCTAGTAAATAATTTAAAATGCTTTCAGTACGCCTTTGCTACCATTATGTATCTTCTTCAAAGTATTATGCCTTTTCCAAAAGTAACCTTTCTGTACAATGAGCAGCTTACAAGTTTAATACTAAGGAGTAAGACTTTATGCATATACTATAGTGGTGATATCAGCCTTTTTTCTTCTCTTTTATACGTGGATTCTATTTTGAAAAGAAATAGAAATATCTATGATGAACGCAGCCATTTGGAACAAAAATGACATTTGTAAAGCGAATTTGATGGCTTTGGAAGGGGAAGAAGTCAATATTTAAAGTTTAGTTCATGAGTTCCTTTGTTTTGTCTGTAAGCTTTTGTGTAAAAGGTGGAGGATTTGGTTTGCTCAGACAATTAATTTCATATCTCTGTTCTGTGTAATTTCATATCGCTGTTCTGTAAACTACAGTGCCTTCAGCATTGTAAATAAAAAAAAATGCCCCCTATTAGCATGTTTGTGGGCAGATTAAAAACAGTCTTCATTAGCATAAGTAACACTTACAGATTCTTTTAAAAGTAGAAAATTATTTGCTGAATGATAAATTGCTAGCTTTATACTTAGTTGCTGAAAATGTGCTCTTTCAAAATGCCTACTTTAGTTTAGTCTACAATACTCTATTTTTATGAGTTCGAAGTACTGTTTAATGGATTATGTACTTAGTCTTTGTTCACAGTAAATGCTGAAATGCAATTCACACTTTCTGCTAAAATGTTTGTATCAAATACCTCCCTATTTAGACTGAATTCTTTTAACACCGTATATTTTTATTATACTGTGTGCCCCAGAAAATGATACAAAATCATCTTAGATATACTATACCAAAGAAAAACTGTTCCTATCTTAGCATCGATATTGTAAAATGTTTTGCCTTCTTTGATTCAAATTATAGCTCTTCTAAAAAATGTTAGAGTATTAGTTATTCTGTAAGAAATATTCATCATATGGCAAATTATCATTATAACAAATTCAATAAACAAAAGAGTTCACTTACTTCACCTTGTAGCCCTTTCTTCCCAGACTAGATGTGCTTGTTGCTGATTTGGAAAGCTTTGTGTAGAGAATATCTTTCATTAGTGTAATGCTACCCACTTTGATCAAGTTGAGATTGGTATTTACACCTTAAGTGCAGATTTTAATTATCATTTTTCCTCTTCTAATAAGAAGGAGGGCAGAATGTAAGAATAGTTGGTTAGAAACTCCATGTGAAATAACAGAAGATTTTTATTTAAACACAGCACAGGTCAGACTGACTCAAACAGCATTTGGATGCATAGATAAAATGCATAGATGCTTTCTTTAAAATAAGCATGCTCATGGGTCTTGCAGTCTAATTTTTGGCAGTTATCCTCTTTGCGCTTTTCCTGCAATAGTTTGGCAGTTCAGCTTTCACAGGTTTTTTTCCTCTAATGTCTTATGTTTCTTTACTAAATCCCTATCAGAAAACCAGACAGAAGACTCTTATTTATTTTAAATATCTTAGGTTTAGCATCTTTTTTTTTCACCATTTTCTTGCTTACTGTAGCAAGACCTTTGCAGATGGTACTTGGTTACTTGAAAGCGCATAACAGTATTTTCTTTGTAGCAGATGGATTTAAGACTTTTAGTTCCCAATAAATGTAGGTTTACAATACATAACTTTACAGGATTTGTGTTGTATATAACAGGTTTGAACATATTATCTCAGAATTCATCTGCATGGCATTTTCAGCTTATCCAGGGCCCATGCCAGTATTTTAAGTAATAGGGAGTGCATAGTGATTGATAGCAGCTAAAGGCGTGATTTTGAATAGAAACAAAGGTTTTAGAACAGAAGGTGTCAAATTAAACTTTGTCAGTTTGAAAAGTAGTAACATCCTGAAAGTTCTCGAAACATATTTACATGTGGCTAATGTTTATATTTTGCTTTGTACTCTCTTTATATTCAGTGTAATGTTGCCTGGCAAATTTGCTCTGTTTTAAAATCAAGATTGTTCCCAATGTCATTGCAGAGTTTTGGGGGGTTTGCCTTGCTTCATAGATGTATCAGCTTCATTATTTTAAGGCTGCAGTTTTCTTAATGGTGTACTATCTATGCTATATAAACCAGTTGTTATCTAATCTGAGTTATAAATGTTTCCTTATTATTTTTTTGTCCTTATCACTACCAGTAAGGCTATAAAGACCAAAAAATCCAGTGATTCAAGCCCTCCTTCAGAATAAATTGTTTGAACTGGATAGAAATTGCTCTAGACTTAAATGAATGTAAGAGAAGAATCAGCCTTGTTAGAGTCATTTCTAAATTCAACTGCAGTAACTACAGCAGTCCATACTCTTTTAGATCAAACGGAAACAAAACTTACAAATTTTACAGAACTTGAAATTCACCATTAAAACCAGCTGCATTACTTTTCCTAAAGTTTACAAAAGCATTTTGTACATTCTCTTTCAGCTGACTTTTATGAAGGAACTTTATGTTGTTTAGAGAACTCTAAACCTGGAACTAAACAAAATACTTATGGGTTGGTTTGTTTTGAACCAAAAGAAAGCACATTAGTATAGATTTTTAGTCTCTTAACAAAGTAAACCCCTACACCCTCTGTTACTGCCCATTCATTATCTCTTCTGAGAATATTTGTGAGATCAACTTTCATAAGTTTCGGTTTATTTTTGGAAATAAACCACGAAGACCAAAAATTTGTTTATAACCTTCTAATTTTAGAAGACTTCAATTGGTTGTTTCCATGTTGCCCATTGTATATCTCATCAGAGTATGTCTACTTCTTTAAAAACATGACAAATCCAATGGAAAAGAGACATTTGGGTAGAGTAGCAGTCGATTCTCTGTACCATGTCAGAGGCATCTGATTTCAGTATCTCAAAACACTGCTTCCTTGGAAGGCTAGCAGAGACATGCTTTAGGTTACAATTCATCAAATCATTTTTAGATAAGGAATAAGAAGTATTATTTCAGTGCAAAAGTTGATAGAAAATTACTGGAAATACAACATAAGTCATCAGTAATTAATAAAAATAATGTTATTTAGTAAGTATAGAAACAGAAAAGACAGTAAGAAGAGAAGGAATTTCTTAGTTAGCTAAAACTGTTGTTGTGATATATGTTTAATCAGAAATGTGATAGCTTAGGAATTATTTTTACTACTGAACATTTAAAAAGAGTTTCTGCTGTCCATTTTTTCCAAAAAAAATCTGTGATTCACATGGTCACCAGACAAAATATATGCAGCTTGTAGATGCCTGGTGCAAATCCTTTTCCAGTCTGTCTGTATGCCTTAGAGAGCTGTCATGGGAAGGGACAGGTTATCTTGGCTTTTTTTCACTTTCACCAAACTGCTGTGATAGTCAGCTCTGCTTTCTGTTTCACCACCATTAGAAAGAGGATCAACAGTTTCAGTGTGAAGCAATGCAAACTCTAGACTACTGAACAATTTCTATGCTTCACGGTGGGCTGTTTGTTTTGGGGTTTTGTTGTTTGGGTTTTTTAATTAAAAATTTTACAACTGCATTTCAATTGAAAGATGTAGGTTTGTTTCTCTTCATCATCATCATTATCTCTCCTCCATTCCCAACAAACTACCTGTGCTTTCTGATCACATCTCTTAATCACTGCAGAAGACTAATACTGCTGTTGAGCATAATCCAACACGTATCCTTGTGGAAGGAAGGTGGGCAGAGAACAACAAGCACCTCATTGATTTTGTTAGGGACAGCGAGAGTTCATACATTGACCCGATTACACATCCCAGGGTGCCTTACAGTGAGGAGGAAGTATCCTCAGGTCCTTGCTATGGTTTTAAAAGCATGCCGTACAATTGCAGCTGGGGCAGGCTGTACATTATGTGCTCTATATGGAGGTGTTTGGCCACATTTCCCAGTCAGCTTGCTAAACCCTGGGCCAATACCTGGCATCCACCTTGAGTTCATGGTCAAGGAATGGGGTGTGCTTCAGCCCCAGGGTGTAGGGGTCTATTCTGGTGCTGCTGCTCTCCTCCTGCTCCCTTCCCTCCCTAGCACACCGAGTGAGCACCCAGAGGACTTTGGCCCCATTTAAATTTCTGATTTCTCATTTCTGTTACCACCATTTTTCTAACATTCATCATTTTGATTATTTCTGTTTCTCAGGGGCATTTTCTCCTGTGTCATTTGTTCAGTTTTCCACTTATATCCAAGAGAATATACTTCAAATTTTTATACATACCTCACTAAATATTTTCATATGCAGTATGAACACATTAAGATTATTTGTTTACTTTCACCTCTTCCTATCATAGCAATATTTTTACACTGCATTTATTAACTGCTAGATAAATACATGAATGTCTTCAAGAAAACACATATATATATTGTATCTGTGTATCTATTGTATCTAGTAGTAAACTAGTCTGGATAAACCGTTTTTCAACTACCAATACATATAAAAAGGATCTAAAAGCTTCTGTACATTTATATTATTTGTTGATTCAATAAAATGTCACATTATCTTTCCTACAGCATTAGAAATAAAATTGCATGGGCCTATTTTTGAAAACAGATCCTTTTATAAAAGAAAGGTAGTGTGCATGTTTTATACATGTAATATTTTGTTTCTAAATTTTCATGTTAAGTTAAAAATGCCGCTGATGTGCACTGTGCTACCTAGAGCATTTGCATTCTTCTTTTAAAAGTACCAGTGCACAATTAAGAAAAATTTCTCAATTAGAGTTTAAGGAATCGTAAGAAAACAATTGTTAAATTTTCAAAATGAACATGTATGTCTCTTTTAAAAGCAAATTAGAAGCCACTGCCTTTGTAGGATGTATCCCCAAACCATGTCTGAATTAGAGTAGGTAAGCTCTTGGGCAATTTGCTGTCCTGTGATGTGGAAAAGGTTCAAAGGGTATATGAGAAGCTTGAGCGTGTCTTTCCGCCCTCCCAGGCCTTAATAGTGTATTTAAAACTGAGAAACTAGTTTTTTCTGGGTCTATGAGAAAAATCCTGAAACAAAATAATCATCTATCACTTGAAATAAGTTCACCTACAGAGGTACCTCTACTTGTAACAGATAGGAAGAAGATATAACTTGACTGCTTCTAGTCAGAGGATTCCTGTCTTTGAAATTATATTAGGGAACTCCTCTGCTGCTATGTTTTACATTAGGTGGACGTATAGTCAAAGCAGATATTTGAAGTACTTTCTTGTTTTGAGTAGTAGTACCAGGACTTTAAAAACTGCTTAGCAGACAATCTTTTCTGGCTACTGAAACACAGTGTCAGTTCTGTCAGATGGGTATAGCCTTGTGTAAAAAAAAAAGTAGGCAGCAGAAAGAATAAACTAGCATAGGTGAAACCCCTGTCCTGTGAAGGGGAGCATGTAAGGGATTCTGGCTTCATCAACCGGTTTGTTTCTAAGCAGGCAAACAAAAAGCACTGTGGTGCAGAACCAAGGGGAAAGTACTTTCCAAAACACTGGTAGGTTGCGAGGTTTTGTGAAATAGCGCTGCAGCCACTCGGTGTATTGATGTTTGCTTTGAGTCTAGCCTGTACAGTGAAAGCCCTTTCTTACTGGGGAGAGCGTGAGAGAATGCAGTTGATCTGAAGTACGCATTTCACCCTCATTTTGCCACTCACAAAATGAGGACAAGAACTAATGTTTTGCTGGTGTTGTCTTCAAGGGGTGGCTCTGTGAGCTGTTACGTTGGAAAGAAGATCCCTCACCAGAAAACAGAACCCTCTGGGAGAATCTCTCCATGATCCGAAGGTTCCTCAGTCTTCCTCAGCCTGAACGCGATGCCATTTATGAACAAGAAAGCAATGCGGTTCATCACCATGGTGACAGGCCTTCCCACATTATCCATGTGCCAGCAGAACAGATTCAGGTTAGTTTACCTTGGCCAATCCCGCAGAGCGCTAAGCAAATAAAGCTTTAAGCGGAGCAAAGGAAATTAGTGTTTCTTTCCTCCCGGCCAGGCTAAATGCAGGTCTCCTGGTACAAGATAAGAACATGCTGCCATCCACCACCAATGTTGAAAGGAGACCGTGTGACCACCCATGGGTTTTGTTTCGTTGCGGTGGTTTCCCGCAAACGTGCGTGGATGCAGAGGCACAGAGGCAGCTTTGTGCTGGGCAGGATGAGCCTCCGTGCTGGCTGTCCCCAGCTAGGCAGGCATCAGGATTGAAATTCGGAGGCATTTGGCACCAGGTGTCAGATGCCTTACCAGCAAAGCGGGAGGAAATTGTTGTGCTGCTGTTGAAAAACTAAGATTGAACCCTCAGCAGTGGTGGCTCACCCTGGGTAGGAGTGAAGGGAAGGGGATTCCTCATCCCACTTTAACCCTAGTCGTGTCTGGGGTGAGTCAATGTTTGTTTGTTTTTCCTTCAGAGCCCCTCTCCCACCACCCTTGGGAAAGGAGAGCATAGAGGCGCTTTCTTACCAGGCCTGCTGACCGCTGGACCTTGGCTGGGTGCTGCTCCGCAGGTGAGCTGGCACAAGGGCTCCATGTCAGGGAGAGAGAGGAGGGGATGCAGGACCCATGCCACAGAGCTTGGAAACAGCCGCTCTCCTCTCTGGGACAGCCCAGCAGTGCCCCCTTGTCAGGGACTGCACCTACTCTTTGCTCGAACGGGCACTGTGAGACAACAGGGTGTGGTTGGCTGTTTTGCTAAATATTGTAGTCCAGGTTGGCAGTGTGGACTGCTGTCTCTCTGGGGACTCTTTAATCTCTTCTCACAAAAGACGTTAGGTCAGCCTTTAAAGTGCTCCCTCTTAAAGGGTAGATATTACCCCATGCTTTTCCAGCCTCAGCTGAGGCCCAGTGTATCATTTGTATTACCTACACAGAAAAATATTTACAAAGCTAGGAACGATAGAGTTATCTCACAGCCAGAAACAACACGAGTGTATATTAAAGATAAAGCAAACTGAATAAGACAATCCCTTAGGATATCAAATACTAAAATAATTGTGAAAGCCTGGAAACTTGCTGTTTGATTTAGCAAAAAGAGAGAAAAAGATCTATATTAAGTAATAAAACAGCACTTGTTTGAAAATGTACATTGTTTTTAATAAAATCGCTTCTTAAGGGGATAAAAGGAGCAGCTTATGCACAGTATAAACGTTCAACCACTATGCCACTTACTTAGATTTTCTTGCCTTGTTGATAAAAGTTGTGTGTTTGATCTTGCAAATATTATCCACATAAGCAGTTGCATTGTAATCTCTTAATATGACTTGTAAGGGTAAGGATTGGGAGATTGAGCCTGAGTTTTGTCTCTGCTCTTCTACATGGTAATTGTTGTAGATGCATAAATATGTAGCTAGGACAAAAGTTTTCAAACTGTGTATACAAAGCCTCCAGTCTTGTAAGAATTTAATGTGCTGGGAGTAGTCTTGAATCTCTTTGGGACTGAAGCCTTGAATGGGACTACTCACAGACCATAAAACATGAAAGGATGTGAATACGGATGAGGCAAGAGCCCTAAGTCCACTGGCATTTGTGTCAGATCCTACACAGAGAAGATCACTTAAAGCAGTGGCTTCTAAACTGAGCATTGAGACCTATGCAGTCTCCACCACCATAAGTGGCACTGTGAAGTGGACAGAATTATAATGCCCCCAATATTTATACTATTTGTACAATATTTTGTGCTTCTTAGGGTCTGCAAAGTGACCTGCAATAGAAACTTAGAAACCACTCCCAACACAAAAATTGTCGAAGGGAGACTTGCAAAGGGAAATGAAATGTAGTGATAGCAACTGCTTGTTTTGCTGCTGTTGTTTTTTAATAATAACTGGTGGTTTGTACCATATGACAAGAAATTTGCTGATCCAAAATATCTCACTAACCAATGCTTCCTGTGCTGTGAAGCGAAAGAATTGTCAACAAAAATAGTAGCTGATAAATTTACTTTTGATTTTAAACATGATCTTATAGTGTACTGTACCCCAGTGGCAGATGACAAAAATGAGAAAAACATTTCTGTCCCTAGGGCTCAGTGCCTCACCTTTTAAGAATGTTTCTGAATCCATGCTTGCAAAACTTCATTTTAAGCTCTTGTTAATTATTTACGTCATGATTTGCTTTATCTTATTCTTCTGATGTGCATACTGGCTCATTTTTATTGCCTGAGTTTTTGGAATGCAGGATGTTCCCTTCTAATAATAATAGAGCAACTTATTTAGAGCTCTGCATCTTAGTGCTTTATAAATATTAACTAAATAAGCCCCAGCACAAACACAGAAACAGGTAAATATGCTTATTCCCTGTTTATATGTTGGGATACTTGAACACAGGCATGACAGAACCTCTCCCCAAGCAAGTGCAAGAGAGGTCAGAGCCAGAAGGGGAAATACAGATTTCCTACCTCCAAATCTCTTTGTCCTTGCTGAGGCTGGGTTTGGTAGTGTGATGTTAGGCACCTCCAGCTCATGCAATTTGTCGTAATGTTTGCAAGTTTTATGAGACTTCAGTGCATGCCAAGATCAGATCAGCAGTGGGATATTTCTGCACTTAGCTAAAATGCTCTCCTTCTCCCTGATCCCCCCCCAGTCCCTTGGTCTAGTTATTGCTAGAGATTTGCAGCCCTTGTTTTTGGGCAGCAGCTGCTGCTGCTGGCAGAGCTCCTGTGCGTTTGCCCTCATCTGGCACTTTTCTCACTTTGCCCTTGCTACAGTTCTGGCTAAGCTGGTCAAGTTAATCCTATACTATGTCACCTACTTAGCATTTTGTCTTGTCTGCACTTGACTCATGGAGCATGTTCATTAAAATTTGTCAGCTAAACTGCACTGATGTCACGTCGTTGGTGCTTTCAGTCAGACAAAGCCAGAGTGTTCCTTCTACCTATCTGTATCCCACTGTCCCTTTATCCCCTGTCTCTGCTCTCACACATACAGACCCGTGTGAAGTATGCAGTTTTACTAGCTCATATTTTAATTCTGGTTTAGAACTAATGGGCCTTTTTTTCTTTTTTCTTCCCTTTCCTTTTGTTCTTTAAACTGAGTAAGCCTTTGTTTATAGCTTTGCAATATCACTCATCCCCCCAGGTTTTTTTTGGTAACACAAATATGAGCAAGAATACACATTCAGAAAAAAAATTGCTGTGCTTTTTCTTGCAGCAGCAGCAGCAGCAGCAGCAACAGCAACAACAACAACAGCAGCAACAGCAACCAGGTCCCAGACTACCCCCAAGGCAACCTACAGTAGCATCACCAGCTGAATCTGAGGATGAAAATCGTCAGAAGCCCCGACCGCGAACAAAGATTTCTGTTGAAGCCCTAGGAATCCTACAGAGTTTCATACAAGATGTAGGCCTGTATCCAGATGAAGAAGCAATCCAGACTCTCTCCGCTCAGCTTGACCTGCCCAAGTACACCATTATCAAGTTCTTTCAGAACCAGCGATATTATCTCAAGCACCATGGCAAGCTGAAGGACAATTCTGGTTTGGAGGTGGATGTTGCAGAGTATAAGGAAGAAGAGTTGCTCAAGGATTTAGAAGACAGCATCCAAGACAAAAATGCAAACACGCTTTTTTCAGTTAAACTAGAAGAAGAGTTATCGGTAGAAGGGAACACAGAGATTAATGCTGAATTGAAAGACTGATCTGAAAGTATTATTTTCTTTCAACAGTGCCACTGGTATTTACTAATGAAATGAAAATTCCATCTTGTGTTCTGTCAGAAACCTTTATTATTCATTGTTTGGCCAATGAATCTTCCAAAACTTGCACAAAAGTTGAAAAAAAGGATAATGCAGACTGCACTAGATGTTTTACTCTGTTTTACAAACTGCTTCGCAGCAACAGATGAAGCGTTGAGGATTGTTTGATATTAATTTGTGTTCACTGGATACACTGTGGGTGTACCCAATAAGCATGATACCAGTGATTTTGATTCTGGAGCCTTCAGACAAGCATTACAACTTTTGTGATTTACTGTTTTTTGTTTCTGTTTTGTTCTTGTTTTTTAATTATTACTGTAGCACTCCACACTTGATCTTTGGAAACTCACATTTATTTAAAAAAATAAAATAAAAAGAGTTTGTTACTCTTGTTCTATTGTATGTTACAAAAGAACTATAGACTGTGGAATGCAGTTTAAAGATAACATATGCCAACAAATGCCTTGTATTATATGGCACTGCCGTAATTCAGATTTGTTTTCTTTTGGAAATAAAGGTCACTGTATTTTTTTTCCATTCTCATTGTTACATGGTTTTAAAGAAAATGAAAAAGAAAATGTGAAACACAATTTAGTCCTCATTATTTATTTGTAGATCCTGCAGCATCATGTTGTAATTAATTTTTTTGGAAGTTTCCGTTAAATGTAGTATTGCTTCTCTTGTTATCATACTGATTTTTTTTTCTATTTATAAATGTATTTTGATGGGCAGTAAAACAAAGTGTCTTAAAAGTTTTAAATAGAGAAAATGTGCTTTACACAGTTGCCTATAAAAAGTGCTCTATGTTATCCAAGCAATTCATACTATAAGCTTCACTCTTATTGTTGTATGCAATTTTTACTATCATGCAAATAAGCTTAGGTAAATAAAACTAATAGATCACCTTAGAAACTTATGCAATTAATGTGAAAATAATTGATGTTTGCAATGTGTCTTCCTTTGGTTTACAATCAATTTTAAAGCTACAGCTGTATAAATTTTCTGTATAAAGGTGTATTTCTTTTTTATGAGTTTATTGCTATGAAAACACCAGTTATTTTGTTACAGCTGGCTGTTTTTATAAGTGTATCACAGTTTTCTTTATGCAGAAATGTTCTGACTAGGAGTGGTTATTGACTGTAACTACACAATTAAAATTGTTTGTATGGTATGATATGGCAGGGTTTGTCTGCGTATGTGTATATCTGGGACAAATAACTTGTTCTTCGTACACATTGTACCTTCTTGCTACCACTTTGAAGATGACAATTCAATTGTCCTTTAAAATCACAGGCAGATTTTTTTAATGACCTTCTTAAAATTTGAATTTAGATAACATACTTCAAAAAGAAACACAGTTTGGTTATGAAAATCATAACCTGTCTTTTCTTGGTTTAAAAACTTGCCTGCCCAACAGAGATAGCAGGATATTATTGAGTCAAAAGGCTATCAGGCATAAACATATTTACAGTTCCTGGCAGTAATGGATACAGCTGGTTTTATTTTGCACTAGAATTATGCTAACACTATTCCTTGCACTAATGTATAAACATTTAAAAAAAGCATTCATAGTCACAAAGTAAATAAGAAGGATGAGTTTGCACATGACAGTTCCATTCTAAGCAAGATTATTTTTAATAATCACTAGTAAGGTTCTTGATAAAGCCAAAATAATTTGTGAGCTCTGGATTTATGCAAGGCTCGTGTCTAGAGAGAAATCTGCAGCTCAAAGTTGAGAAGTGCACACCGGTGTTCTCTTTTCCTAGGAAACAATTTAAACTCAGTGCAAGCAGGGATTCAAATTCAGCTGAGCTCTTCTAAAACAACTAAAAGTCTGCAAAACTCAGGACAAGTTTTGAAGGCACAAATGACTCATAGGTTGCAGCAAATTTCTCCTTTTAGCTCCATGTTTAGGAAGACATTTATTGGGCAACAAAGCAGGTTTTCATTCCACATGTTTAAAACTGCTGCAGGTTGCCTCGGTCCTCTGTCACAGTGCCCTTGGGGTTCCTTGAGCAGCTCCCAGCTGCAGCACCTCTTGGCTGCTCCTGGGGTTGTGTTGGGACTGCACCATGATTTGGGCTTGGCATACAGTCCAGTTAAAAGAAAAGAGCCTTAGTACCACTCTGGGAGGGAAACAAGCTGTAGGAGGGACACGGATTTGCAATCTGGCATTTCAGTCCAAAGAAAGGGCAGTTAAGCTATGTCCTTGGCTTGAGGGACTTGGAAGAGCTCTAAAGGTATAGATAGCCTAAAGCTATGCTGGTTGCAAAAGGGCAAAAGCTAAGCCTAGTCCAGGGAAGCCGCCGTTGTCACTGTTCGATTTTGTTATTTATTTGAAATGGGATCATCGCTTTATGTGACCACACAGCCACTAAGTGTCGGGACGGATCCCTGCGGACAGGATGAAATGCAGCCCAGGCAATGCAAATACGACCTGATTTGATGTGCAGGACAATACTACTGGCACCCTTAGCTGGCTGAAGTGCCACAGAACCATTACAATAGGGCTGCTTAAGGGAAAAAGAAAAAAAAAAGCTTTTAAACTAGTAAGTGAGCATATTCAGGGTAGAACAGAAAGTGAAAGAAAGACTTTACTGGAATATACCTCTCCACATGGAAAGGGCAGCAAGTCCAATACCCTATAAAAGCATAAGAAGAAATGTTTGTAAAATTGTCTTCGCTATTTTGAAAGCAATTTCCTTTTCTTTCATCCTTTCTAATTTTTGGGGTGCTGAAGTAGAGGCCATGTGCACTTGCAGATGGTTTTTATAGTGGCTTCTTTTCCATTATCTGCATTTTTCTTTCTTCTAGCCTAGGCGAGGTTATCTTACAAGTAGTTCAGCCTCTGTAGTCACATATTACCCGCACAGAGGTTTGAAGCAGTGCGTTTTTGTGTCCCAGTGGGTGGGCAGCGAGTACAGTCTTTTAACTTGACCTCAGTGACAAAAAGCATTTTTTTAAAATCTTCAGCAGCATTTGCAAAGGTGATATGGGTATTAAAGATCCCAACTTTATGTGGATGCAAGCTACTACAAGCATATGCCACCTTGACTCATGGTTATTTTACGTAGAAAATTACCTTATGTCCTTTTCTACTCCTTTTTCTCACTATCTTGTGTAATCTTACAAAACACAACCTTTTTGTTTCTGCAAAGATTAAGAAATCAGACTGGACTTCTATAATGAAGAACAAAAACTGAGACATCAAAACACTCTTAGTTGGGAAGTTGTTAGTAAAACTCACTGAGTGGGACTTCACTGAGAGTGTATAAGGAGTATTTCATACATACTTAGGGAAGTATGGGGAAACAATATTGCTTGCTAGGAATAAAATTTAAGCTGCCAAGAAAGCCAAATACCTAAAAAAGCGGCAACTGAGTGCTGGGTAGGGATGGCAGGACTTGGGGTTTGTTATAAAACTGAAATTAAGCATTTACCATGTTTGATGGAGTTTACCATAAAAAAAGAAAAAAAAGTGGAGTATTTTTACTCCCTGCTGATTCCCATTAATCTATATTTAACTGACAAGATTTATGTGTATATGCTGGAGTCCCCAGTGTGTGTTTTTCAAGCCTGAAAAAAAAAACAAAGAGGCCTCAGATCCCCAGAAGTCCATGGCTTGGGGACAGTCACACATACAAAGGTTGCTTCACATCTAAAAACTCCCTAACTTTAAGGCAGGATTTCAGATTCATGTTTTATATAGCTACTTTGGATTTGTCAGCTGGCGCAGAAGAAAATGTTCAGGTTTTTAAATAAATTATTCCACTTATTTTTTTCTTTAAATTGGGAAGGTGCAGCAAACGGAGAAAGAAGAGACAGTTCCCCTAAACGAAGGATTTTCTTTCAGTGACTTATCAAGTCAGTACTTTGGTTGTGTGCTGGGAAAGTACCAAATATTGCTAAGTTTATTTGCCAAAGCAAAAAGCCCCATATGTTAAGAGCAGTTTAAATTACATACAACAGAAGATCTGCTTGAGCATCAAGTATCAGCAATTCTGCTTAACTTATTGAACTTGTGCTTTGATGTCAGGTAGATTGCAGAGACCAAATGTGTCTTGATTTTTACATAATGATTTATATTGTGCTTTGAGTAACAGTCCCATAGCAAAGCAGGGATATAAATATACTCCCAGGCCTTTTTTTGAGCACAGATGTAATTTTAGTTTGGTCTCCTCACAGTGCCTTGCGTCCACACAGTCTTTTACTACAACAAATGAGCTAATAATTCAAACTGCAATAAGTGATCCTCCTTGGAGCAGGACTAGTGCTACTTGGCAGTGAGTTTGTTTGCTTTCAGGTTCATACGGGAGCCTTCCCGCGTGCTCTGCTGCTGGCAGTCCTCCCACTATCCCACGCTGCATTGTTTCACATCAGCCTGGCCCAGACACCCTTCTTGCTTTGGGTCGTCTAGTCCAAACGTCATCTGCCCTGGTTACATGCCAGCACTCAGGTGTATGTGCCACAGGTTAATATAAGGCAGCAAGGACTGTATGTATCTGATGTCACCTACCCCTTACCACCACCGCTCGCATTCTGAGCCATGCAGACTTGCTACAATAGGCTGCTTGCATCGGAAAGAGAGTGACACTGGGAGAAAACTCACCTGCAGGCAAGTAGTTTCTGAGCTGGTGAAGAAAAGGGGGCAAAGGGACATGCATCCCAGAAGGCAGCAGCTAAAGGAAAGAGGAAGGTGCCAGAGAAAGATGGCAGCATCAGTAAAGTCACAATAGCTACCCTTGCATGGAGGAACGGGCTGCTTTTGCAAGTCATACTACAGTGATACCCTGAAATACTCCAAGGTACTGCCAAGCCTCCACAGAAAATGTTCCAGGCACGAAATGTACGATGGGCTTTACCTTGACAGGCAATATCTAGGATAACACAAAAGCCTCCTCAGCTGCCCATGGCAAAAGATGCCCCTTAACAGATTATCCTCTGGTACAGTCCTGCTTGTGGGACATGCAGGATTCTTTTTGTCAGCTGCAGACTGACAGCTACCATGGCAGCTGCAGTTAGGACTGTCTTTCCAGATTCCTGTCTTACCCACACAATATGCTAAAGAGACATCCAGGCTGTAAAATCTCTCATTTTCCTCCATCACATCCAACCACAAGCAGCATGTTTGCAACCTCGAACCTGCTTTTCTGAGCCTCGCCCTTCCTTGGACCAGATGTGCCAACAGGAGCTAAAAAAAAAATCATATGTGTTGTATGGCCCAGATGTCTTTCATAGTGCAAGAGAACAGAAAAAAAACATCACCTCTGTAAGCACACAGTTATGTAAGCATGAGCAGTTCTAAAATTTGGGGGCAAATAAGTTGCCCAAAGACTCTTCAGAGACAGATTTCGTGTCACTACAGTAATCTCAAAGCATTGGTGGCAATGATTTGGAATTGTTGGCGCCAGAAAGAATAATGCAGAGTCCTATTAACTTTGCAGGAGAGTTTCTCCTAGAACAGAATTTTAAGCAAAGTGCACCCTGTTCTGTTGTTTGCATTACAAAATATACAGCATTTGCAGGACCAGCCTTACAGGTGTTGTTGCCTTCTTACACCCACTGGATAACTGCAGCACTGTGAGCAGCTGCACACCCCTTCTTGTCCCATCTTGAGGAGGGACGTGTAGCATGCCCGAAAATGGCTTAATTCTTCTATGCTCTCGCATCATCAACCTAAACATGGCCTTTCATCCATAGTCAGTGTTTTTACCTGGGGAAAGCAATTTAGAAAACAAGCTTACTTTCAAGCAAAGCATGGCAGGAAAAGGTTCATAAAGTGTCCTTTCAAAAGTGTAGGAAAAGTGATTCTTTATCATTACCACCACGACAGCTTGGACTGGGAAATAAGTACAGGTGGTGTTGCTGGCTTCCCTTAGCAGGCAAAATGCTACATCCCCAGCCTAATAAGGATTTAATATCATCTGAGAAAGTGAAGGAGGCAGAAAAGGAGGAGAGATAAGAAAAAATATCTAGATAAAAATTATCTGGGGCCGCCGTGCCTAGAGGTGAGTAGAATATTGCAAGACTTGTTTAAATTGCAGGAGTTCTGAGTTTTTCCACCAGAAAAAAACTAATTGAGAAGCACTTGTAATTCACATACTGGAGGTCCTGTAAAAATGCAGAGAAAGTGAATGAAGTCACAGAATTGTTTCAGAGGAATGATCAAGTAGAGAAGGCTTACAAAAATGAAGTGGCAGCTTGATTCTTTAGCAAATACCTGCAAAATCCTAAGTGGGGCGTGGAAGGTGAATACAAAAAGAAAATCCAAAATTTTTTGTGGCACAACCACAGGCACTGTTTGAAATTATCAGCTAGCAAGATTAAAAAAACAGAGAGAGGGAGCAGTTTTCTGCACATTTAACTGCGGAACTCACGGCTACACCACCCCCTTCCTACCAAAAGCACAAATGGCTTAAAAAACCTCTAAGAATTTGTGAAGGCAAAAGGTTGATCTGACCTTCTTTTAAAGAGGCCAAGGACTGCTTTTCACTCTGCAGTGCCAGACAATGTATGAAGATCACTCTATACTGTTTTTTCTGTGATCCAGAGGTGGTATCCATGTGGGCAGTGTCCAGCATCCAGCCAGGAATACTCTGGGTCTTCCATAGTCCCAAGTAAGAAGAATTTGACTGGGCTGAAATTTGCACTGTGTTCCTGGTCAAGTTTCTATGCTGTATTCCTTGCTGTGTTTTTAACCATATTTTAAAACAATTTTCGAGGTGTAGGTCACTTCGTATTTACAAAACATTCTCTCCCACACGCGCTAGCATAAAAATGTATACCCCAATGCTTTTGGTCATTGCCGTGGTACCAGTGCAGTCACTATTCACAACTTTGCTCTAACTGCAGTAAGAGTAAAGTAAGGCTCCTTTGACCCTGTTCGCTTACAAAACTGGGCTATATTTTGTCATGTGTTAACACCTTTCTTTCAGCCTTCCCTATGTGCATCCCACTTTCATTCAGGTTTAGCTGACCTGTTCCTTTCTTTCTTCAAAAGCGCACCAGAAAGGTTCACGCTGGAGAAAGGTAAGTGAGGGCTTCCAGGATGACTGGAAAAAAAATAGATGCATCTATTTGCATCATCCCCTCATATAAGATATTGCTCCCAAGTTTTCTAGGATAATTTGTGCGATGGATGGGAGAAGAATCACAGGAATGTACTGGTTTGATCATAGGTCTCCTCCAGGGGTCACTGGGGATTCTGCAACACATTTTGAGGAGTCACGAGCAGAGGGATGATCACTGCAGCTGCGGGTACTTCTCCAGGGCACTGTGTAGCTCATGAGCATGACACTGCTTGCAAGCACGCTATTGGACAAAAACCCCCACCCTGGGACAGCAGATCAAAGCAATATGATTGCATTTCACATTTGATAGAGCTCATTCCTGAAGCCAGGGTGAATAGCCTAATCCAATATATCATTCCTGTGCAGGCAAACCCTAGGGCTGGCATCATGTCCCATGGAATACTGCTCCAGCGTGCAGCATCTGCCACCGTTTGCCCTAGGGCTTGGCTTCAGACTGCCCTCCTCCTTTCCACCTCCTTTTGGGAGATGCTTTGCACAAACTTTGAAGGCCAAAACTCAGGCTGTTTCAGGCCCTTCAGGGCATTTATTCCCCTGCCACTTCCTGCACTACCTGATCTTTTATCGACACTCCTGACCTTTAAAGATTCAACGGGACAGATTTCCAGTGATATAGCTTTAATTTTGCATGCTTTTATTTTTGCAAATAGAAGCCTATCTGCTTACCCATTGTCTCCCCTGTTTAATCAATATGTCAGCTGTTGATCACAACTGCTGCCAGAGAGCTAGTAGATGGGACAATTATTCTCACAAGGACTTTTAAGTCCAGAATTTTAACCCACCAGGTCCAGCATCGAGCAGCTGCAAGAACTCTGAGTAGCAGCTGCCCCTTTTCTACTGCAGCTGCTGAGCTGCTCTCCTGATGGCCTCTGGCTACTTTGCTAGGGCAAGGGGAAAAGCTACTTTCTTTTCTAGTCATTGTAGTAAAAAGGTTTAACTCACTGCTGCTGTAAGAAAGGAGATGAAATGCCACAGTCAACTCCCACCCAGTATGGTTATGAGTTCCCTGGAGCAGCTCTACCTTGCAGCGAGCCAGCAAGCTGGTAAGAAGCACAAGGCACAACAGGAAAGTTCTTCCTGTCAATTTTCACACCTCAAATATTGCTGTTAAAGAGGCATTGTGCAAGCATCCCTAGAACCTAAAGATACATGGAGCAGTCTCAAACTCAGAATCACATAGCTACTGATGTGTCAGCCACCTAAGCCCTCACTTCTCTGGACCTGCAGAGGTTGCCACCGAGCAACACTTGAAAGAGTCTTCGTGTTCCTCTGCCTTATGGAAGGAAATGGTTTCATATTCACCTAGCCCTGAGATTGGGGTTAAAGAAATTATGTAAGGCCATACTACCCAAAAACTCTGATTTTGTTGTAAGTACTGCTCATCAGTACCAAACTACCTATATTGCTATAGTTTAGGGCTATTAAGTTGTGGATGCAAAACGATATGGCTGCTAGTAAAACAACATGCAAGATGAGCAGTCGTAACTACAGTTTTCTGCCTGACCGTATGGTCTTTCATCCACTTCTTCAGCGCTGAGTTCTGGCAGGTAGGCTGGAGGACATTCACAACATCAAGGTAATTCCCTCCGTCTGCTATTTGCTCCTTCCTGGGCTCTGCCAGAGTCCAACTTGTGTGATTCATTAAGGGAAAGCAAGACACAAAGTGAATTAATATGAGCACCCCACATCCTTTCACAACATCCAAATGTGAGCTATAGGGCTGGCTGTAGGGGCGTGAAATTCTTTCAGGGGATTTTTGCTGACTTCTCTCAAATGCTCACATTCGGCTGCGTAACCTGCAGTTATATGAAGGCACCCTGCTGCCTTGTGGAGAGATCCCTTCCAGCAGGAAGAGGAGAGCATCTTCCAGCACAATGTAATGGTGCAATCTGCTGGGGCTGTGCAACAGCGTGTGGATGGCCTGCCAGCGAAGGTGCACTAGAACAACAGCATCAGAGACACGTGAGGAACAGCAGAGGGGTAAAAATACATAAAAGGAAAAAAATTGCCTTGATATTGAATAAAATGAAGGAAACAATAAAGTGAGGAGGGGGGAAAAAGGAAATAAATGGCAAATACATGACTGAAATATACATTGATGGCATTAAAATGTCCCATCCCTCATCTGTAGTAACTTTATTCCAGGATTTCCTCCCATTTCTCACAAAGGTTTGTCAGTTTTTCACTCAGCTAGTAGAAACCAAATAGAAGATATTTCCTCCCCAGCGAAGAGAGTGGTTTAAACTCTTATGGACCTGGATTCTTCTTTTTCATTATAATTCTTTCTTTTGGGCTCATAGGCATGATGTTTATCTCATCCACACATGGGAAGAGGGGGAGGAACGGGTAAGCTTGACTTGTGCTAACTGTTGGCAACAGTTGTTTAATTTTTTGCAACATACACCCAGTCATGAGACAGAGTAAAATATAAATAAATATGCCCTTTAGAAACCCTATATATCTTTATGGCCTACAATACCTTCAAATCATGGGAAACACATGTTTGCTAGTTTGTTCGTTTAAAAAAATTTTGGTGGCAGTGCTACCTCCCATTGCTGTAAACAAGGTCAGGAGGCCAAAATTAGTCTATCCTATTTTACACAAAATAGTCAACAACTTAAGATGTTTTTGCAATAATCAGAAAATTATTGACCGGTGTCAACACCCCCTTTCTGATAAACTGTTGAAATGTTAATATTCTTGGCAAAATTGTTTTTGCTCTAATTACTATATCCATCTGCTCTATAAGATTGATTATGCTGTGAGAATGTTTGTTCTCTTGTCTCCTGCAATGATGGGCCTCTCCTTGGCGCAGAAATAGTCCTGCCTCATCTTTACACAGAGACGAATGTGCAGCAGAAATCAAACCAACATTCAGCTCCAATAAAGCTGAAGAAAAATTCCTTGAAGGAGTTAATACAACAGGTATTAAGTAGATCTTGGATGGACCATCCCTTGGAAAATGATTGTCCTGGCCCAGATTAAAATAGCTGGCCTTCGTCCAGCACAGGACACCAGTGACCAGGCCACCAAAAACCTGGAAGCCCACAAATACTGGCGTATCAGCAGTGCTACTGATTCAACTGATGAGAAGTTTGGCTAGTTGGTGGCGCCAGGCCCCCTCTGCACCAGCTCCTTGGCAATGAGCAGCTGAGTTATTTGACGAGCAAGGCATTTCCTGTCCTACCTTCCATCAGCACCTGCAAAGGCTAATGTTACCTGGATTGGACTGGTTATTTTTTGCGCCAACATATAATATACATGCTATCTGTGGCGTGTGCCAAAAAGACTTTGTATAAAGTGATATCTGGTATTAATCATTATTAAAGGCTATTAAAAGAAAACAAAACACAACACAACAAAACCTCCAAGCATTTTCTCATACAAAAAAAAAAAAGTGGAAAAATTATTGTTTTATTAGAAAAATGTTGTTTTCCTATGGGAAATTTGGAAGAAATTTCATTTTTAACTGGTATTTCAAAATACACGCACAGAAAAGTCATGCAAACCAAAAAAAAGAATCTTTTTCTTCAAGCATTCTTGCACAGCAGCTGATAATTTTCCATTGGAAAAGTGATGCTTTTTCTCACACAAGCAAAATCAAATTCAGCAAAAGCATTTATTTCAGAAATACAATTTTCAGTAAAAAAAAAAAAAACAAACAGCTATTCTTTTCCAGATACTGAACTGTGTAGAAGTGTCTAAAGCATTCAAAAGCCATTGAGACTCGGGCTGAGGTTGCTTTCAGGTTTTTCATTTTAAAAGAAGATTTAAAGTCTTTGTAAAAACCTTCCAAGTTCTTGACTCCATAGGGTGCACTCAGTGCATATGCTTATCCTTGCAGAAAGAAGCTTAAAGGCTAGAAACTTCCAAAAAGGAAGAAGGCCTTTCTAGATGTTGAAGGGATGGCTTTTTCACAGTTTTAAATTTGTAAGTGTATACAACTTTTCCTGGACTGTAATGCAGTCTAAAGAGCCTCTGACAGCTATTTGTTCCCCTTTATTTGTGTCAGCAAGGAGTATTAAGTTGTACTTAGGTAAGACAGGCTGATTTCGGTGTCTCAGCTAATGTACCATGCAGGAACACTTTCAGAAGAGTTAAAGAGAGAAGGGGGAGAAGACTAACAAAAATATTGTTACTAGATTTATTGGAGGTAGCATGGGAGAACGAGGTTTTTAAGAGAAATTCATCATCAGAAAAAGATTTTGCGTGCCCTCTTGCTTCGTGTGCCATTATACAGTTTAACAATTAATGCTTATTTAATTGTGAAAGAAGTTTCAGTGGTGAGAGGGCAACAGCAGTGCAGTCTTGACATAAGATGTCTCTACTGCCTTCTTCTGGGTTTATCTTCTCTTCCCATTTCTCGCAACATTACCCAACCTTAGGAAGAACCAGCACAACACCGTTGCCCAGAACAGGAGACACTCAGGAGGACTTTCTATAGGAGAACTATAATAGACATTTCTTCAGACTTCTAGATTCAAACAGAGTTTCTCTGGTCTAAGTATCAAGCACTTCCATTCTGCCAGCGCTTCCACAGGGCCCTTTGTGTCCTAGTGTCTGGTGACCACCATTCAAAGGACTTTCCATCTGGAAAAGACAGGTTTGGGATATTGCCAAAGCCAGAGATTGACAAGATCCCTTTCAAAATGAGCAAAGTTGTAGTTAGATATCTGGGAGACATAAGTCTGGAGTAAATTCTGCTGAAATTAGTAGGGATATCCAATTAGATTTTCAGTAGACAACTATTTCTGATTTATATTCAAAATCTTTTGCAAGTTGTTTTTCATCACACACTTTTTAGTCATACCAACCCTAAAACCTTATAGATTTCTAGCAAGCGCCAAGGGAAATTCATTAGAGAAAGAAAGTGTCAGCATAAAGATCTCTAAATCTCAGAAAAGAGAAAGACTGAAAGAGACAATCTTCACCTAGGACAAATACAAATACCTCAGAAAAGGACACTGACAACAGGGAAATCCCTGCGCTTCACAAAGAGCCACTGGGAAATCCAGAAGTCAGAAGAGAAATTAGGCTTCCTCTAAAGAATCATCTGCTACAGTTACTTTTTCTACAGGAATCTAAAACTTTCTCATTGTCTGCTGCACAAAATTACAGCAACTGAATTAAGCTGGATAATTTCCTGTCTGTCTGCAGACTCAGACCGATGTCCTGACATTGTCCTATACTGGTGGGCTGTTTCAAAAGCTGCCTTTACTGGCACACTGCATGTAATGCAGTTTTATTTTTAAATGAAATCTTTGATTATGGAGAATGATCCCATGGCTAGAGATGCATGCTACAGAACCACTGAGACTGCGGGGGACCGTGCTTATCACAGCAAAATCGCCTTCTCAACTGTTCAGCATTGCTGCCGTGTCATGTTACAGTAATAACTGCAGATGAAGAGCTTTTAATTCATTGATAAAAGCAGAAGGCTGGAGTAGCTGGCTAGCTGTAATGAAGCTTATTATTCTGCAGCTAATTTGCCGATTATATTGGAATTTTATTTCTGAGCACTTGTACCAGAAGACAGCATTATCAACACAACATCTAAATATAGAAGATCCTGGGAAGAATGTTAATGAGCTATCACCTACCTCCACAAAGGTCCCTGTTATTAATAGTGAGTGTCCTAAGTATAGATCAAAAACTCTCCCTGAAGAGTGTGCAACCTGTGTAAAATATGATTCATCATTTGGAAGGTAACCAGAAAGTAATGGCTAACTCATGTCCCATTTAAAAGATTGTGGTTTCTTTAATGATGGTAAGTAGGTGACGGCTCAGATGAAGCACCCTGGTTCAGCAGCAGGATTCTCACACACACCCCAGCCACTCTAGCCACAGTTTTGAAGCCTGATCCTGGGAGAAGAGCTGCACGCTAAGGGGCACTCTGCTGCTCCCTATCCTCTGCCTTCTTTAACTCTCCTGCTTCCTTATTTCACTGTCTGGAGGCCTGAAGTCTGCTAAAACATGAGCTCTGCTCCTTCCTCCTACTCCTACCACTGAGATCCTCCAAAAGCCCGAAAGAGGATACTGGCACATCTCTTTCTGTGCCACAGGATAAAAGCAATGTCATGTGATAGATGCACAGATAAAGAGGAATCGAGGATATGACGTCTGGGTACAAACCAGTCACTAAGACCCAAGCAGACAATCGGTCAATCACATACCCTGAGTATTCCCAGAAAAACTCAGCTGTTTTTTGTTTTCCTAAAATTTCTTCAGAATTGCCTTGGGAAAAGGAATTCTTCATATCCTCTTGCTTTGCTCTCACTGGCGTCTTGCCATCCCCAGGCACAAGTTGCGTTCCTTCTGGTTGATTCTGAGAACATAATATCATGCTAAAACAGTGTCTCCTTGGGCCCCCTTGCAGGAAAAAAACAGCAACACCTAACTTCCTTGTGCCTTGGAAGTGAGGAAGAGCAAGCATGGCATTAGTTGTCAGGAAATTTCATAACTATGTCTACTTACTGCTAAGCTTATGAGAAAGTCATGTATGAAGTTAGTCTTTGTCAGGTCCTAGCTAGACCAAAGCGCAGCAGAGATGGCTGTAGGAAATACTTTGGGTTTGTATGCAGCAACACTGTAGTTCAGAAAGGTTGTTTATCCTAATCCACAGAAGCCCATAACTGCTTTGTAAGCTCACTGACTGTTTGAGGGAATTGCAAGCCTGAGAGTTTCTCTCCTGCATTGTGTCCAGCCAGAAAAATTGATCTTCTACTACTAAGAAAAAAAACCAACAAAAACCAAAAAGCCAAACTAAACCAAAACATAGAGACTATTGCAACAACACTCTTGTTTTCTTTAAAACATGATACAAAGTACCCAGCAGCAGGTACAGCAGGTACAGTTTGTTTCTCTTTCCTTTTCATTAAAATATTGCTGTAAAGAAACTTGTTTTCTTTTCTGAGTGGCAGTGTGCTCTGGTTGTTAAAATCAGTTTAAAACCTCAGGTCATGACTGATTTGTAAGAGCGCTAATTGCTGGAGTTACTCATGTCAAACTGATATAACTGACATCAGAAAAGTGCCCGCTATCCCCAGAGGCAAAGCAGTGGCAGGCCAAGGGGTGAGCATGGTTACCCCACAGGCTTGCCAGCTCACCAGCTAGCTCAGAGGGACTGTGGACAGGGGTGGCATGGCCATGAGGGCTGGCTCCACCTTGGCAGGGGTTCAAAGCCAGTCTTGCCCTTCGCTTTGGGCAGTTTCGCAGCTGGCCTTTGCCACGCTATGGACCACCTCAAGCCAGGAGCAAGGCTAAAGAGAGTTTCCAGACTTCAGTCATGAGGTTTGCTTTAAACTGACCCTTGCTTTTTTCCAAAAAGGGACGTTTGGGGGTCAATTCCACTCCAAACCGTACTGTCTGTGCTCCAGCACATACTGATTAGCCATGAAACAGTGGGCTGCCAAGCGCAGCAGGCACACTGCATGCCAAGCAGCTTTCCGGGACAATGGCTGAGCTGCATCGGCCCTGATCTCACGACAGGGTGCAGAGTTCCTACATCACAGGACAGGACAGCGCCCACAGGCAGAGGGGAGAGCCGTACCACTGCGGGAGGTAGGGGGCTAACACATGGGATCCACAGCTTTTGCAGAAGGGACAGAAATGGCCTGTAAAACAGCCAAGGAGATGGACAGTGATGGCAAATTCCCTTCCCCGAGCAAATGTCAATGCAGTAGCACGACCTCCTCTGCATATGGGATATTTTGTCTATTAGAGACCAACCCATGTAGCCACAGGCAATCTAGACTCCTTAGGGAAACAGAAGGTTGCCTACTTAGACTTATTAGGATAGTAAATGGCTGAGCAGCTGGATGAACGGGCAAAAATAAACTACCTGATAATCTTCCAAGTGTTACATAGAAGCCATCCCCATTTCTCTTCAGACCTGTTAGCTTTGCAAGATCAAAGGGATTTAAATGTTTAACATTCAGGACTTAGAAATCCAAATCATCAAAATGCAAACAGGCAGCTTTGAAAATATGTATCTTAGGAGTCACAGTCCCACTGATTTTTCCATTAGACTTTCAGAAACAGAGGTGCTAGGGTCTGGGAAGGTCAAGTGGAATTGCCAAGACAGTATGAAGGAGGTTACCTGGCATGTAAACAGCAATCGAGAATACAGGATTCACCTCTAAAACCTGGTAAGATCCAGACAGTTCGCAAAACCCTTCTTAGTAAGATCTACTTTAGTAAGGTAAAAAACCTCCACTGCCTAAATCATGGAAATCTGGACAGAACAGGGCATTAGATATCAGATCACAGGTAACAGAAGCATCACCGTTTTGTCATGTGCCATTCACCCAACCATGACAAAGTTTTAAGGACTGGACCAGCTCATTTTACTGAACAGCTGGTTTTTCTGTGGGTTTTTTTCACTTTTTTTTCTCAACAAAACAATGTTTCAGCAAATCACTTTTTCTGGTATTGAAGGCTTTGTGTATAACTCTTCTCCAGAGCAGTTACAAATGTTTTGTAATAGAGCATTATTTGTGATTAGTAGAAATAGTTTATTATTGTAATTGTGCATTACCTTGAACTCAGATCCTACAAATTCCTTCTGTGCTGCGGAATCAGTCGCTATTGATTTCCTTTTCTATCATTTCAACGCTTCTTTTTTTTTTTTCCTTGAAAGAAAGAAATTCTACACAGAACTATACCCTGTAGTTTACTGTGCATCTTAATACCGGCAGGAGGCTGAGAAAGATCCTGTTTGATTGTCAGTCCATGTCTGAAGCCTCTTATTCTGTGGTCCTTGAGAATGGTAGCAAACGTTTTCCAACAGACTGTGCA
This sequence comes from Neomorphus geoffroyi, assembly GCA_033558235.1. Classification (NCBI taxonomy): domain Eukaryota; kingdom Metazoa; phylum Chordata; class Aves; order Cuculiformes; family Neomorphidae; genus Neomorphus; species Neomorphus geoffroyi. The sequence goes on from JAUMJM010000004.1 coordinate 8,165,925, forward strand.
ATGTTAGGCATTTGAATCCATATCTATACACGTAAATAAAGTTAGCCCTGCTTTTTGGAAGACTCTCAGATCCCATCAGTGGGAGTTTTTATGGACAGAAGACTGAATAAGCATTGCAGGATTTAATTAGTACTATTACCCAAAGGAGTGCTTTAAAGATTGCTATATCAGAGGACGCTGATAGAGTTCAGCAGATAACTGTCCTTTTTTTCAGTGCATAAGCTTACAGTGATGCTTAAGAGAGGAGAATATTCTTTCTTAAAAGTTAAGTTCAGCTATGCACTTCTTGAAGGAGTATTTATTTGATTAACACATCATGCATTAGGGATATCAATATTCAAAAAAAGGAACCATGGAAAGCTAGAGTCAAAGTAAGAAAATTGTCTCTTCAGAGCTATGCTTACTGCTGACTTGTTAGAAGAACAATCAAGGACAATTAACAGCACCCTTAGGAGTTACGTGTAGCACAAACTCACATAACTTCTCAAAAAGAAAGGCATAGTGCACTTGTCCATGGTCTACATAAGAGATCTCTTCACAGATATCCTTGAAAAAGGAGGAAGTCTGAAGTTAAAACCACCACAAAATTTACAACCATCTTCAGCTGGTGCCTCAGCTGGTGTAAATCAGCACAGCTCTGCTTGTTTGGATGGAGTGACACTGATTTACACAGCCTGTACTGGACTGCTGTGCAAATGTGCTTCTTAAATACCTAAAGAAAAAAAAATGTGAACAAATGAGGATGGGAATCATTTCTAGATCTATAGCTGAAAATGAGCCGGAATTCTGTGCCTGTGTTTTCTGTATGATCACAGGTATTTTACTGCTTAACAGCCCCAAAATAAAAGACCAACATTTCAATTTAGGAAGTGCCAGAATGAGAGTTTAAAATATTTGTGCAGCAGAACTAAATTGCATGCATATATTTCTGTAATGGTTCAAGATATCTGTCTTCATACAATTAATGACTTCAGCTGGACATTATGAACTCTGCTTATACTCTTGATCTTGCTACATTCTTAGTTTTTGCTTTATTATATATTTTCTTGTAGTGAGGCTATGAACCCTGACGCCTGGATGTCTGTCTGTGAATGGGTCAGGTATTACATTGCTCATAAACTGAATAAAATAAATAATTTGAACAGATCAGCCCTAACAAATAGTAGAATGGCTCCAGCCCAGCTTCATGTAGAATAAGGTTTGGTGCAGCGGGTTTTTTTCTCTCAGAAAAGAAGACAAAGACAAGAGGTACAGAATAGTCATTTTAAAAGTATTCATGTAACAATAAAAAAAGCAAAAAACAACAGAATATGAGTCATTTCTTGTTCAAGATAAGAGATGTGAGCTTATAAAGGTTAAGAAGAAGTTATTAAAGGAATCTTTTAGGATCCCAAAAGGATATCGCTCAAAGTTCAGGAGAAATACAAGAAACAAAGAAAAACAGCTGAATTAATCTTGCATTTAATTCAGTATTTCTTGTCCTGACTATAGTAAAGAGAATGGTACTTGGGAAACATTCTGCAAAGTGTACAACTTATTTATTTAGGTGAGTATTTCTTCACAGAATGTTGCACCAGAAAAAAAAGCACGTAAGTTTTTGGAGGAGGCACTTGGTCTTTGTGGTGAGCCCATGGGAGGATATGCTTTTGCAGGGTCCAGTGGCCGGGCAGTGAGCATTCCTGCCAGGATGAGGCAGAGATAGAGGATAGTGAACATAGGGGACTGCTTGCCACAGGAGCAGCTCACCCTATGGGGTGGGGCACGTGTCCAGGACCAAAATCTGTGCAGTGACCGGCAAAGACCAGATACAGTCTGAGAACCCCCAGAGCTGCTTCTTTCTGTGACTTCTGACCACATTTAGAGAGAGCTTGAGCTGGTTTATAGGCAGTAATATTCTAACTATGCTGAATCTCACACCTTGCCAATAGCTCAGCCGGTGGGATCGTTTCTCAGTTCCTACAGATTTAGCCATTTATTCACACTGATTCCACTCACCTCTAACATTACAGTCCTGCTTGTTCATCAGATCTGGATTTATCTGGATGTAGAAGGCAGTTTCCACGCACTGAGTTCATAATAGAATAATACAGTGAATAAAATAGCCAATGGAATAACTCATAGAGGTTTATGCTGAAAATGCCTACTCACATTTTCAACTTTTTCTAAGTTTTTGTAAGCAAGTTGGACTAGGCTGAAGTGCCTTACACACAATGAAGTGTAGTAGTGAGAGTCTGGTTAAGAATGAGGAAACCAATTTGATTAGAAGGAGATTGACTGGGGAGGAATTTAAAAAAGATCTTCCTGACGAGCACAAACGCAGTAGTGGGGAAAACTCCTGTAAAAGTGGAGCCAGTAAGTATCGTAGCCATAACTCGTGACTGCAGCATGTGTGCATGTGTGCAAGAGACAGATGAAAGATTTAGTAGATAGATGGCAAAACAGGTGACACGATTTCTGATTCTGACTTATGGAAATTGATACCTCTGCTGAAGTACAACCTGTTCTCCAAATCCTGACGTTAAGATGAATAGCAGCCAAAAGGCAACGTCTAGCATTTTATATTTGCAAGGACTCAAATATTGATTGCACTACTTATTAATGAGTTTCATTCATAATAAATACATGGTATGTTTGCACAGAGGAGGTGTTTTCTGGGGGAGGCATTACATGCTGTATTAAACAATGAATAATTTCTTAATCTTAAATGTGGGTAAACAGCAGGATATTAAGTGTCATGGTTATAGGCAATTTCAGGAAGGTACAAGTGTAGCAAATGCTCCAACACACCTGATGAGACATCTTTTACCCCAAATGAAGATTTTCTTCATAACAATTGCTATGTGAGTTATTACAAGCTAGAAGTCATTGACATAATTTATAACAGGCAAAGGGTTTGCCTTTAAAGTACTAAATTCTATATTGTTTCATTCATATTTCATTGCTTTATGTATTATGGTAACTTTCTGTGTTATCCTTTTAGAGCTCCTCCTACTTGAAGTATAGTTACTTCTACAGTGCCTGGTCTTGGCTCAAACTCATTTTTTTCTTTTTATTCTCCATTAAAATCTATTTCAAAAAAAGGGTTTCCTTCATAAGACAACTGACACATTTGAAATTCAGAGAAAATATTGTATTGTAAAAACTACACAGAATGGACTTTTTAAATAATGGATATATAACATTGCATTTCATACAGACTGTATTCCCCAATTTGCTGTGATGAAACAGAATATGAGGTCTTGAGTTTAGGAACTGAAACTTCAGAGCCCTCAGCACACCCTCTTTTTTTTTTTCCCCTATGTTTTTTAACCACGGTTGCTAGATACTTAATTTCTATGATCAGCTTTTGATACAGAAGAAAAAACAGTAACAATAAAAACAGTCACTATTTTATATTGAATAAGCAATTTTTGTTTCACAATTATTCTCTCAGAATACAGATTATTATATCTGGGCTACTTGAAAAATATAGTGTAAAACTAGTGTGGAATATTTTCTTTCCTTCATAGCTAATACACACAGGCCTCTATGTAGGTCTCTGGGGGTCTATTCCAAGATTCACTGAAAGAAAAAGGAATTTAGCCAATGAGGGCATGCTTACACTGTCCTACCAACTTAATGCTCCAAGCTCAGACTCCACCTACCCAGCCTACCTAACTCCTTGACAAGCCACCCTTGTGCCCAGAGAGGGCAGAAAATTGGGCTAAGCTGAAACATCAGCCGTGACCATGCCGTGGGACAGGTTCAAGTGTTTCAAATCACACAAAAGACCAACTCCTGCCAGCAGACAGGCACAGCTAAGAGTACAAAGCTCAACAGAGCTGATCCACTCCTTGCTGCCACAGGAGGAAGTCTTATAACCCTAATATTCACGCATAATGGAATAAACAGGTAAAACTCTTTCAAGGTTTGATTGGTGATATGATCCACAGAACAAACAGCGGACTGTTAAAATATTTGTAGAATACCAGTAATAATGCTGTAACATTTTACTGTTACCCTAGCCACTCTATTTCCCTACCAAATTTCCCATCAAATACTAGCTAGCAAGACCATCCTCCAGAGGAAAAGACAGCAACTTTCACACTTGTGACCAGAGTACTACTGTCTAGGTCTTGAGCACAAAAACATTAGGCTATGTCTGTGAAGTGGCAGCTTCAAAGTTGCATTGTTGGCTCCAGAGCAGATCCACTGAGACCCTGAACTCTTTTATTAGCTTCTTGACAGTGGTGGCAGCCTCTTGGATAGGAGCAGCATTACTTATTTTTGAGAAACAACATATGGTACTTAGAATCCAGTAGTTGCCAGCTTTTGATGTAATTAGCCACGATCCCTGAACATCTGCACTCATCAGCTAGCCTCTAAGTTGGCGATCTATTGTTCTACATCAGAACTGTGATTATTCTTTCTTTGGGCATGCTTCCTTCAAGAATGCGTAATATGTTCAGTTAAAGTTATTAGCTTCAAAACCCTGTGAGTACTCAGTAGGCAGAAATCCTATTATAGATTATCACCTCGTCACACTTGAAAAGTTCTCCTGAGACTGGAAAAAGGCAACTGCTTAAAAGGCACTGCAGGACAGTGAAGGTCCACGATACATGACAGTACTGTCAAGACCGAACTATCCTCCTCAGAATAACCATGTTTACTAAATCGTATTTGTAGCCTGATATTGTCAGAGTAACGGTCATGCATATACATTGGGTAAGTCCAGTATACTTATAACAGGGAAAATGGAGTTTAAAAATACTAGTCAGAATAACTGAGAAAATTAATATATTTCAAACTTTTGCTAGAGTATTTCATTAGAATTTTCAATTGTCGAAAAGAAATAGCCTTACAAGGTGAGCAAAGAAGAATCATTTATTCAGTTGGGTTTTTTTATTTTGAATTGCAAAAACAAATTAACAATTTGTGACCAATTATAACCTTGGATTACCAGATGGATTGAAAGAGACAGTAAGGCAAGAGAGAGAAACCATTTGTTAAACAAGTAATCTCATGGAAGCCATGTGGGCTGTTTAGGCAATTAGGATTATTCATAGAAGATGGGACTTAAAGAGTCTTTCAGAAAGTCTGTTATCTTTGATAACAAGGTTACACTGTGAACTATCTAGAAGAGAAATTATATTGGAAGAAAAATTGAAGAAAAAGGAAAAAAATCCAAGAATAACAGTTACATCTAGAGTAGCAAAATCAAACAATAAATGAAATGATAGTTTCCCTGTCCAAATAGGTCTAAAAAATATTATTAATTAATTCTGGGGCAGTAGAAAGAGAAAAGAAAAAGTCAGTGTAATGAATATTGAGTATTCAGCAAGAAATCACTCGTTTTTGCTGGCTCTGTATTTCTAGCACTCATGCAAGTAACTATAGGACATCTGAGTTGGGTCAAGGAGACTGTTAATACTTGAGATTGTCAAGCTTAGTGGAAATAATAGTCCAGCTCCTCACTAAATAAAAGAAGGCTACCATGTAATCTATATCATATTTTCTTAATATAAGTTGAAGGCTTCCTGCTGCACCACACTCCCCGGCAGAGTTTCTCAGCGGCTCCTGCTAGGTAACAACTGTACATTGAATTTTGAAATGAAACTTTATTCTTGGGCTAAACTTACCCAAAGTTTCACCTGGAAGTTACACACTGGGTAGTGTAACTGGAAGATAAAAAGACATGCTCAGAACAGCCCAAAGACTCATACAGACTGCTGAACTGTCAACATAATCAGCCCTACTGGTTTGCCCAGCAATCATCAAGACTTTTTAGGTGACTCCAAGCAGGATTATCTTTCATCGACATGTTACACCAAGCCTAACAGGTTTAAAGTCACATCCTGATTCGCTATGGAAGCTCATTATGAAGAATGAATCCTGCACACCATTTAGTACCAATATTAAAACAGGAGAGGTGAAAATTTCTTCATCTCTGAGAAGTTTTTCAGAAGGAGGCAAGTTCCTTCAGGTGAAGAAATAGTTGGGCTGTGTAATGAGGCCCTGCAAAGCAGCATTCAGCTATAATCAGGTTAAGATAATCTCAAATGGCAAGCAAGGAGAGAATGTTTATTTTCCCTAATTTGGAGTGGCTTTGCTATACTTGGCTGCAACACAAAGAATTGAGCTCTGATGAACAGTGCAAGAAAAGAAGATGATTGTTTTACCAGCTTGAAAGAGAGGGGAATCTGGGGATTTCATTCTTATTTATATTATTATGAAGATCTTTTGGTTTTGGCCTGAGAGTAAAAAGACCAAAGGACATTTAAAGCCTGCACTTTTTCCTGCAGCATTTTCATCAGCTGATGCAAAGCTGGCCAATTTATTGCTCTGACTGACAGCAGCTGATCAAGTGTTCCCACAGCCACTATCACAGTGTGAAACATTGGGTTCAAAATGGTGATGGGTTCATTTGCTGTAATTCTAAATGGGACAGAGCCCAAAACCAGGATCCCAGCTCCCTTGAACTTGAGCTGTTCAAAATTCAGATCTATATCAAAATCTTAGTGCTCGGGCTCATCACTACTTAATTTACCAAGGCTGTTACTGGCAGAGCACTTCATTCTGGCTGTCTTCACTAGCCCTCACGTGGCAACCACAATGAATTATGCAGCTGGGAATGCAATAGCATCTGAAGCAATTGACCCGTGCAAGGATAGTGCTGTTGCTCATATCACTGTGATGCAGTCCCATGCTGGGCAAAGCAGTGCTGCTTTCCACCAACGGGACCAGAAGTTGGTCCCCTACTCTCTAGCATGTGAGTAAATCCAGCTTATTTGGCAAACGATGCCTTCCTCCTGTGATGTAGAAATAGCACTGTATACCATTGACTACATCCCAATAAGATTTCCCATAAGCAGGTCTGCTTCCCCCTTTCTTAAGAAACTTAGCAGCTTCTTAAGTGAGTAGTGCTACAGCCCATAGGAGGACTTCTCACATAGGACCTAAGTGAGTTTAGTGAAGCTTTTATTTTAGTCTGCTTGTGTACTTGCTGGAGAGCTGGATGCAGATTCAATAGCTAATGTCATCCTTAGTATTTCTATTTCTAAAGTAAGCAGTGTAGTGAAATGTGACTGCGACTACCTGAATGTAAAACCCAGAGGATGGCTGGTTTGGCTGAGACTCGGGAGGTCCATCACAATTATGGCAAAAGTGGATTAGAAATGGGAGCCAAACGAGTCAGCAGAGTGCATCAAGGCTGTTAGACATGCAGCAGGAAAGGTATGTCCGAAAGCACTGAGCAGATTCTGAACTGTTTCTTTATCTTGGCTTTTATCAGTGAAGACCCAACCACAATGGTCCAGTTCTGCATGTTCTGTGTGTTCTGCAGCCTAAGCTCCTCAGGAGCTGAAGCCAGCATGGAATCTCCCTGCCCTGGGACTAGCCTGAGCTTTCTTTCATGCAGGAACTGTGCAGCTTCAGCAACTGAAATCACACAGTTACCAGTGGTGTTTGCAGCCAACAAAGCCCTCTGCAGCTGGGGACTCCTACTTTCCTCACCATGGCCGTGCATTTGCGTGCTCTCACACTGCCGTTCTACTTCTTTGAGAATGAAAACTTTCCAAAGGAGCAGAGAGACAAACTATGAGTTTCTGGCTTAGCTCCAGACCCCACACAGCGCTGCTGTCTTACAGATAAGAAAATGACCTTCTCCCTGTAAAGGGAATATTGGAGCAACTGTGTTACCTATGGGATTGGAAGCTTTACCTCCCTTCTCTAGACAGAAGTGCTTCACGCTCTGTCCTCAAAGCAGGTTACCTCCCGGCAGAGCTTCCCAAGGGACTGACTCTGAACAGCATGGCCTATGCTAATGCTCATAACTAGCTTGCTACCCGCTTTCTGTCGAAAACATCAAGTATTCACCATGAGTGCTGAGCTACATATGGTGCAAGGTATACATTATTCCACTGGCAGCCGTTATATGACACTGTAAGTAAAATAAAGTAACAGGTAGATATATTTTTCTTGTTAATCACAAACCTAATTTTCTATTAAAATGTATGAGATGACAAAATCTCAACAAACTCTTTAAAGCTATTACTAGAGGATAAAGTATTCCACCGAAGTATTAATATTAACATCATTAAAAGAGTTTTATCAAGTGTGCCTTTATCTCCAGATTGCAAACAATAGCAGCCTGAAGGAGAGATATGCCCTTGAGTATTGTGGTATGAAAACCAACAGCAGTTTTAGAGCCACATAAAGTCTTCTTGTGGCTTCAAAATTAGGGAAAAAAATTCTTGAGGCCACAATTATAAGAAGTAATAGAGTAAATGAATCTATTTTTCATCACCTTGGGCTCTGAAAAGAAAACATTTGAGAATTATATTGATAAGAAAAAGAGCTGAGATATTCAAATGCATTTAATGTTGTTTTAATTGATTAAACTAGATCAGGAGCATTTGAAAATGCATAAAGGAACTGTTCCTGCATAAATATTCAAAATATATCTGGTTCAGGAGATAGGTGCTGCTTTATACGCGTAAATGATACAAGATACCTTACCTTCCATAAATCCAATAAAGACTTAGAGTTCAGAAGATTAAGAGTCTCAAGTTTTTAGGGTGCATTTTTAAATCAGTCATTTGTTAATGTCACAGAACTGTCTTTCCCTCCATTTGAGAGAGAGTGCTTCTGGCTCTCCAGGGCTGTAGAAAAGGAATCTGAGAGAAGGCAAGATGAGAAAGGAATCTGAGAGAAGGCAAGATGAAGATGTGGCAGCCTGTGACAGGTTTGTCCAAAAGTCTGTTAGTGGCAGTGAATTACAGATCAAAGCATGTGAAAGCCTGGACAAATTCCCCAACCTCTATTTGGGAAAAATGTATCTTCTTCCTACTATCTGATTTTGAAGAGAGATCAAAGCCATTTCACCTCTGAGGATAAGGGCTCAGTTTTGGGAAACACTAAGCCATTGACTCACTGATGTCAAGAGCATACGGTTTGGTGTTCCTAGCCCTCATGTCCCACAACATGTGTGTAGAATAGTTCACAGTGCCCACTGCTCCTTCCCAAGCTGTGGTGGTCCTGTGCTAACTGCTCGTAAGTAATTCTTCTCCCTTATGTTTTTTTATAAATTCCAACAATGAGTTATTTCAAAAGATTTAAAGAAGGGGAGAAGGGGATAATCTGGGAGAGAGGACAGAGGTAACCAAAAGCCAGTCCATTGGAGAGTCTGTACTAATATCAAAATTCCCAATCTTGACAAGGTCCCTTTAAAATGTTTCTTTGTTTCATGATCATAAACTCAAAATAGTCCCCTTTGCCACATCACTGTAACACTGCTCCGAGATGAGGAAAATACAAGAATATTGTACTGTAGATGTCTGTCTCCCAGCTGCATTGAGTGATGAGGCTCTCTCTTCCCTGTATGTTCATAAGAGGTAATTTCTTCTAGAGTCTCTCCATAAAAAACTCCTTACAGGGAGCCCACCATTAATCTTGAGCGCAGTAAGTATTAGCCAACATGGTAAAAAGAACATTAAAAAAAATCTTGTCCCTAAGCTGCAGAAGCCTAAATAATGACAGTAATAGCATAATCTCACTCTCACACACAAAGTTGTTAACTGACAAAAATAGAGTTCATGCAAAGCAGAGTATACAATCAGAGCAGAAAAGCACAACTTTCTTCACTAATTCCCAAATAAATAACACCGAATGTATTGCTTTTAAGACCTTCATTTATTTTAAAGAAATACTTCTGAAAGAAGTGTTCCAATGACAGACCATGAAGAGCACTTTGTAAAAGGAGATTAATTATATTATGAATTTTAAAAGTGTCATTGAGTAAGAGGACTGCTGTATAAAATACCAATATACCATCCTACTCAGTCACCCATTCGGGCTAGGCCTGATCCTGAATTTCCAGCTGAGAACTGGAATTATTTAGCAATTATTTAGCTGAGCATAAATATTTAGAGACAGTTTCTGCTAACAAATCTTGCCTCCAGGAGCCAGGCCCATAACAATATTCTTGGCACTAGTCTTCCACATATAAATCAACCCCCTAACTTCACACCTTCCTTATTTCATTTTTACAATTTTGTAGAATACCCAGTCTGGTTTATTTATGCGGTGCTGCATCTAGGATTCTCTATATGATGGCTGTTATTAGATCTAATCCTGGCTACATTGCCACCATTAAAAGCAGCCCTACAATATTAAAACAAGAGGCAGGGGAAACAGGAATCCTAGTAGCAGTGGTAAAAAAAAAAATGTTTTTCAAGGTGAGGAAAGCAAAAATAAAATATCCTCATTCCCCCTAAGTTTTGCCACAAATCTCTGCATCACTTCCCTCTATTGTATATATAGATAGAAACAAGTCAGTCAAGTGATTCCCTCAGGGGATCAGCAAAGTGTAGGAAGAACTCAATCTGGTAATTTAGGTGCCTATCAAGCATGAGGACAGGGAAGGTCTGATTCTGGCTGGAGCAAGCAGAAAGCAGCTGGGGCCCAGCGGCTACCCCTGCCCTCTGAGATTTGCCTTTTCAAAAAGAAAACTCAATGAAAACAGCTCAACATTTGCAGCTCCAGATGAATCGTGTTGTAAGAAAACTAGTAACCGAAGAAGTCTCTTAAACCAAGACAAAATTTCCTGCCTGAAGCAGCCCAGGGGGATCTGCTGGAGTTGAGGGTGGAAGGTCTGTGTTGTCTGCAACAGACCCACAAATCGCCTGCCTCCCTGGCTCCCCCTCCCTGCTGCTCACCAGAGCAAAGTTAAAGCTATTCAGCTAAAATGGGACATGAAAATATTGCACACTACTTAAGCTCACTTTAAATGTATCATTGATGGAACAACTGGCTATTAAGCTGCACAGCACAAAAATTCAGGGCATCTTGCGAGTTGTTCCTTGTATCTGCTGCAACCTGGACATTTTCTTCCTCTGTGGAGAAGCACCTTTCTTGATAGCAAGTCCACGGTGCTCCAGAGAAAATGGCATATTTGCCTTGCTCTATTTGTTTTGCACTTGTCAGACACAAATGGGGCATGTCACAAGTTCACTACTGCAGTTGTCTAGAGGGAGGTGTGAAGCCTACAAGAAGAAATGTCCTCTGAAGATGACTGGTTTAACTGAAACTGGTGAGCATTGAACAGGCAGGGAAAACAGTGGTCCCAAGCAAAAGCCCTTGGATACAAGTGATCTGCCTGTTCCTGATGTGGGAACAGCACTGTCTTCCTTACCACAAAAGCACATCAGGTTTAAAAGCATGACTCTCCAGGCCTTCCCAAGGTTACGTAGTACATCAGGGAGTGAAAAGAGTTAAAAAAGACCCCCAGCCAGCCTCTTCTGCCTATACTTTGTTGAAATGACTATTTCACACTGCTATAGCTTGAACTTTGCAGTTCCAGCACACTTTGATGGAAACGTGTCCCAACAAAGAGCTTAGCAGTTTTCCACTCAAAATGCAGAGGAAAAAGTAGCAATAGCAGCAGAGGCACAGCTGAGTTCTCTATAGATGGTAAATAAATCATGGGAACAACAATCCTCAATTTCACATCAATTGTTTGAAAATCTCTACAACATCAAACATGTTACTAAAAATCTAGAAAAAAATCCGCTTGGCTCCTTTGTTGTTTTTGTTGTTGTTTTGCTTTGAAATTATTTGTTCTAAATGCAGCTTAACATGCAGATGACTGGTTTGAGGCTAGTGTATTTCTTCAAGATAGAAAAAAACCCCACAGTAATGGTTTGTACAGAGATATCGGCAGGGAGGCTACTTAATAACAGAAGTATCCGGAAGAACACTCAGCACTTGCACATGGATGGGGAGATGGGGCAGTCCAACAAACTCGCCTCTATTAGACTCAATTTAGGCAAAGACGTGTTTCAAATCAGAGTGGAATAAGACCTCACTGATTGTAAGACACTGGAGCATAAAAGACAAAACAAATCTGAAGTTCCTCAAAAAAGACTCAAAGAAGTTAATGACTTGCTAAGAATTTTTTTCCTTTGCTAGTGTGGCATTCAGAAAGGAAGAGTCAGCCGAAACACAGTTTCTTAAGAACCACTGTCCCTGCTCGTATTACACTTTGACATATACAGCCTGATATTGCACTTGTCCTCCTTTTTTTTTCTTGTTTGGCTGATTTATTTGCAATTCAAACCCATATCTAATTACTGCCCAGTAACAACATTTCCTTTTTTACAGAGCAATGGCTTTCCATATTTTTGCTTCCCATTGAATTTCAATGTTCTGGATCACTTGCCTCTATTGTTCTATCTGAGCTACTGTTTTCCCCCACACTGAATCCCTTTATGCTGTTTTTGCCGATGCTTCTAGCCTTTCTATAGCCTATTGTAATTTTTCTATCTTCACCCAGATTTGCAACTTCTTTTGACTTTGTATCATCTGACCATGAATTACATTAGCATATTATTTCTTCCCTCTTCCAAATTTGCTGCCTAACATCAGCTCCTTTGTGTTGAAAACAAAGTAGTAGTTAAAATATAACTCATAAACATGTTTATAAAAGCTATCACAGAATTTCCCTAATTTATTCCTAGCAGCTACCTGGCCCATATTAATAGGTTCACCAAAAAGGTAGACTTTTACAGTCCAAAAAAGAAAAACTCCAATGAAATAAGTCAACAACAACAACAAAAAAAGCCTCAATAATTTTCTTCACAGTTCTGACTTTTGCCCTAACTATTGCCATGTTCCTCATTTTAACCTTTCCAGCTAAATTCTTAATCGTGAAGTTGAAATAAAAAGAAAGCAAATTGCACTATAGTTTGTAATGCTGAGTCACTACTCTCCTCCCACTCCTTTCAGCTGTGCCTGTTCCAGATAGATGGCTTCAGAATCAGTGGCTGGGTGTGGGTAATTATGGGAGATGTGGCAACGGGACTTGGGGACAGGGGTGGTAGTAAAGGCTTTTTTAGGGGTTGGAGAAGGTTTTCTGTAGTTATTAAGTTATTAAGGATTCTGAAATAAACTGGATATTTCTTTCAAGCGGAGAATTCTGGCCAAATTTTTGTGCCCTATGTAGCATTTTATGTATCTAGCAAGATGAGAAGGGCTTGTTACTTAAATCCCAGAAGAAAAATGCTGAGGACAAACTTACCACATCTGGGAAATACTTTTTCAGAGAAATTGGGCATAAACCAAATGATTTAGTAGTGATCCTTAGCTTAAGTTGCTTTTAGTGCAAGCGGCCATATTGTATTAAGGGAGCTTTCAGTATGACTGTAAGATATGGGTTTGTGCTGAAATTGAACTGCATTTTAAATCTATGAGATAGTATTAAAGATACACCGATGTCAGAATATCTGCCATCTGGGCTATTCACTAGTACTTGGGAAATGGCTATTTCTTGGAGCCTCCAGGTCTATTTTAACCAGCCATTGGCTGTAACACCTGTTCCCCAGACCATTTTGTGGGAACTAATGTCCTTTCCTATTTCCGTGGTGTCACACAAGCAGAAATGAACGAAATTCAGACATCGTGTTCTCCTGGAGGTTTAACACGCTCCTCAAAGCTTCTTGCTCCTACTCTTGAAACAAATCCTAAGGTTACTGCAGCCAACTCCACAATATCAACACTTGCTTCAGAACACATTCCATAAGTAAAAAGGTGTTTAGAAAAAAAAATACCTCTAATTAATAAAAATTTTTCCTTCACTACCAATCTGCCTACAAACCAGTTGGAGATATGAGCCAACTGCGTCGGCTGCCCGTTGCATCCAATAACGTATGGCCCCAGCGTGGGTAGAGGACTGTAATTCACTTGCAGGACTCTGCCGATGTCAAACAGCACCCGAGCAGTTTATGAACAGCAACAGAGCCTTGAGAGTGAATTACAGCCCTGCATTCACTCCTAGGACATCTGTTGTTGTTCAATATAGCATACACTTTCTGTAAATTAAAAAAAAAAGAACTAAACAACAGCACTAGTTCTTCACCCAGGCTTAGTCTCCAAAAAATCTTTTTCTTTTTTTTTGCTATTTATTCAAAAACAAGCTGATCGACAAGAAACCTGAGGTTTGCCATGGTATTTTCTTGCCAGTCACCATTACCATTTTAATCTTTTTGTTCTGAGCTATCTTTTCAAGATTATAGTAGTCTTGTAACACAGGTGAAACGACGGTTTCTCTTTCATGCTTGTGTATGCATCGCCATTTACTATACAAAGCCAATTTCTAATTAAAACAGTTTAACGCCATTGTTGTTTGCGAATTATCACTTGTGATCAGTTTTCTTGTATTTTACTCGAACATAAAGTCCCTTGTGACATCGCATTAGTTCTGTTTCCCTATTAGGTACAGTTGTACTGGGGCAAATCTGAAGTAATCTGGTGCATTTCGCTTCCGTGCCAACACAAGTGACTCAAATCCTTGGAGTTATTCCATTTTTTTCAGAGTTTGGCCCAGAGAAGCTAGTTACAACATGTGACATCAAAGAGGAATTTGTGAAAAAACTTCCTTAAATGTTCTATTTACGAACATTTCTGGCCATGTGTCATGTTTTCTGTAGGTTTCCCCCCTCCTCCTATTTTATTACTAGGGACATTTGCCTGAAAACAGACTATTTGTTACTTAGCAAGTTCATTTGCTCCTGCTGCTTATTTCTCACTTGAAGTCACTCCTGTGATTGTGGCATCATAATTAGTTGCTCTGGAGATGATTATGATGTCACAGAGGACTGTGTGTTATACGGCTGCAAGTGATGAATAAGCAGCAGGAGCAGATGATCTCTCAAGCAATAAAGACCATGTCTTTATGAAAATATCCCTGGAAACAGAAAGCCTGAAATTCTATTTTAAAGCAATGGAATAGTTTCTAGCATGTCAACACTTTCCACAAAATATCAGTGTTCCTTGCATGGGGGGCAGGGCGGGTTACACCTTTTTTATCAGCTATGTGCATCACTTTAATACGTTTGAAATATTTGGCCTTCACTTGTCCTTATTGAATTACAGAGAGAATGAGAAATGTATATCTATCAATAAAGGGATGATGTATCATATAGAAAATAGCACATTCACTCAATCATCAAAGGAAAGAGTAAATTATGTGGGCATTGACACACAACCTAAACCCCATCGCTGTTCTGCTCTGGCAAGCGGGGTCTTTATCAAAGAGGTGTTCTGTAGGCCAGGGGAGGCAGGATCCACACAACCGTTGCTGTATGTCCACAGCGGAGGGTCCCTGCTTTCTTGCACAGAAAACTATCTCCCTATCAGACTTTTCTTGGCATATCAATCCTCTCCTGAAATCTCCCTTCTGGCCCTCACCTTTAGAGATCTTCTTGGGTTTGCTGTGGATCAAGGAAATAGTTCATCTTTCTCCTTTCCCTTTTGATCCTGTTCTCACCTGTACCTTCTTCCTAGCTGCCTACAATGAATAGGAGGGAAAACCCTGGAAGAATGAGTGCACATCACTTACCCAGCAATAACTTACCTAAGGCCAAAAAAAGACACCTTTCGAAGAGTCGTAGTTGTAGGTAGCATGACACCTTCTTGTCTGTTCACTTGGTTTTGGCCTACTTGTATGCTAGCTACCCTCTCTAATCCTCTAAAACCCATGGGTATAATTGCCAGATAAGACTTTATCTCCATCCCACCTCCACAGCATTTCAGTTTTTTCCCAATATCAAAGATAATGAATTAAGCATTCCTAAAAAAGAAGGCTTTAATTTATTTTTTCATACATTCAGTGTTGCTCTTTTTATCTGATTGGTTAATCTAACTTAATCTAGTGGAACAAAAAAATATCTGCTTGGCGCCACAAAATACAAGAGAATGCTTTTCCTACTCTGACTACAAAGCTTGCTGTTTAATTGTACAAATATTTGTGGGTTTGGCTAAGGTGAACACTAATTTGTTATTTTAGCAAAAAGCTTCAAATAATTTAGAATGTGCTAAGAAAATATTCACTGCCTTTTTGCAAACAGCAATGTGCTAAATGTTTAAGAGAAACTACTATGCTACTGAAAGGACTTTGCAAGTAGATGCTTGCAAAAGAAAAAAAAAAGGCAAGCTAAATTTTCAGTGGTTATTTTCTGGAATGTCAAAAAATACAGCCTGTAAGAACCTGCCTTGTGGGCAAACATTCTCACTATGTCCTTAGTTATTTATTTTAATTAGTGTTTTGGGCTTTTGTAACCTCTGAGAGGGGGTTTGTTTCGGACGTCTTTACACTTCTAGCCTTCAAGAAAAAAAATAGTCTGCTGCTGTGAAAATGAAAAGGTGGTGACTGAGGATCTGCACAGTCTTGTCTCCAGGCAAATGAGGACCCACTGAATGCAGATAAATACCCCTGGCCCTTGAGGAGAGGAACTTCAATAAATCTCAACTTCATCCTGATTATAGAGCATCCTGTAAGTGATCCTTTGCAGCAACAGTTAGTGAGATCAATAGCTGCACGCAAGGAGGATTTCTCTGGGAGCATTCTCCTTGCTGGGCAGGGTGGGTCCAGCAGCATGGCTGCTGGTGAAGAGCAATGTGAGTGCAGGCAGGTGTTAGGGCTATGACATGCTGAGCAGTCATATCCTCCCACTCACTTGCATCAAGTCAGGGAGTTGCAATCCATCTGCCAGGATGCTTTTTGGCAGCCGTGAGGGGCCTCTCAGCAATTCTTCCTGAAACATTTCAACCTTAGCATAAACTTCAAACCCAGAAATCTAAGAAAACCCATGACTTGGGTGTACATGCGGCACTTTTTTCCCTCTTACGCACAGCAAGTTAAGCACATAGAGTTAAACAGCAGAACAATTTATTGCAAAAGAGGGAGGGGAACAAAAAATAGAAAGAAAATAAGAGCATATTAATCATCCACCATGGCTAACTACCAGCCTCCAGAGCATGTTGGCCATAGTCCAAGCCTTTGCTCAGCAAGGATGAGCAACGGCATGGGTGACAAGTCACTGCTTTCTTCTTCTGGCCCACTGGCCCTTATGGATGTGCAACATTTCCATAGCTGTAGTTCTGGGTGTCAGGCTTCACTGCCTCAGCCAGGAAACCGCTGATCACGATCCCATTGCTCATCCCCGCTACGGCTGCTCACCTTGCTTGCTACCTGTTTATCTCACCACAAGGTCCACCACACAGCTCCCTGGGAGTCCTGTGCTGCCAACATGTGCTTCACAAGGCATTCTCCCTGGTGAAGGCGATTCTGTACTGCTTTAACTCCCGTGAGCTCAGTTTCAAGGCTGCCTTTGCCTCCCCACTCTTCAACGCTGCACACAGGCAGCATCAGGCTGTGGTGGCATCTCCTCTTGGGGACACTGGAGGAGTGCCCAAGCTTTTTGTGGGGCTGCTCCTACCTTTGCTGTATTCTGAGCTTTAATAGAAATAACCTGCCTGGAGATTAAATCCATTGTCCTTTCCTTTTCAAGTCTCAAAGAAATGCTGAGAGAGCGATCCCACCCCTGGGGCCTCTGGGCTTTTTCTGAAGCCCTTCGCCAGAAGCTACTGCCTTCCTGCAGGCCTCGGGCCCCACCTTTCCACAGTAGCTCTTTTCTCTGTTTATTTGCTCGCTTTTGCCAAAAGCAGATAAAATACAAATCGATTTATTTCTTGAGGGAAAGAAAAAAAAGCCAAGATTATCTGAAACTGTCAAGGCTCCAGTACCACCTTCGTCGTGGCCGGTGTCAGTCATGTTCAGAAGGAAACACGCGGTTCAGCCTTTAGCTGGCTGGGGAAAGCTGCTCAAAACACGAACATGAAGGAGACATTTCTAACATCTCTGTGTGGTGCTGAGGGGAAAAGCAGAGCCTGTGCATTGGTTTCTGAGTGTACAACTGGCTTTCTGCTCAGCTCAGCAGAAGATTTTAAGTTAAGCAGTGGCTGGTTACCATATGGTTGAAACATATAAACTTCACTCAGCTAAAAAAGGACAGGGAGAGAAAGAGCTGGCAGATAAAGCAAAAAGAAAGCAGTTGAGAACTACAAACTGCCTCACAGGGGTGACACAATTACAGGTCGAACTGTTCCAACCATTCAGGCATCTCCTTGATTGATCCTACTCAGTAAATGCCTATAAAACGGATTATCTGTCACCCAGAACTGAAAGAACCGGACCATCAGTTTCACATTTAGAGCTATTACCTTGCCTTTGCTCAGGTCCAGTTCATGCCCATGTGCCTTATGACTTGCCAGACCCTACCGACATGCGGGTGTGCCTGCAGACCCTTCAAAACCATTACAAAGGTGGGGTCATAGCAGGGGCTATTGCTACCCTACTCACAGTAACCCATGCAGACGTCCAGACGACTTTGAAATCTGTCTACTCGCTAACTATTATTCATCTGAGGTCATGGCAAGATGTACAAACTTAAACAAGTACTGTCTCTTCAAAAAGGGGGATTTTTTTAAATTGTTGCACCAAGAAAAACAGAGCAAAACAAAAAGAGTGCAGATCCCATCAATACCCACAACTGATATTTTACCTCCTGGAGGACATTGTAACTGCTGAGACTGCGGGAGTATTATTTTGTTTTCAGACAGCTCTCTGATGAGGAATTCAGTACTGTAGCTGTGGCACGGCACGAGACACGTGGTTGGGATGTAAAAAAGTGAAAAATAGGACCCTAAGAGCTAGAATGTCTGTGATGAAGCTCCTCCTTCAGAAAAATGGGAAGTGTTAAAGCTCTGAATATCAATCAGCACTTCCCACAGGCAGTGGGATTCACTGGCAGGATCCGCCAGTGTCTCTGAGATAGCAAACCCTTTCCTTAAATTAAAATTTTGACCAACTGGAGGCAGAGCAAATTATTAAGGTAATCAAAAATGAGTGACATTACTCTTTTAAAACAAATCTACAAAGTGAAATACACTGTAGGATGCATGAAAACTCCATCATTTCTGTGTTTTATGTGAATGAACCCCCCAAATGCTTGCAAATCACATAAAATCATGAAAACACACCAGAGTTCAAGTTTACAATTCATTGATAACAGTGTACACTATAATAATAATAATGTAATAGTGATAATAATTCATCCATTGCTTTATTACAACTGCAGATTTTCTTTGATTGAAAAATCATTAAAAACATATGTAAGAATTTGGAGAAGAAACAGAAAGTAGTCTTTGTTGTAGCTGTTTACATACACTACACTTGATTCTCTTAAGCAAATCCGTGGAGAGAGGGGACGAACAACAGGAAAATCCCCAAATAATAAATAAAAAAATTTTAAAACTTCTGAAATTCAATTGTAAGGAGATTTTCTCCTAGAAAGAGGACGCCAATTATAATAGCTTCCTGCAAAGAACGAGAGAAAAACAGAGATACTTTCCTGTAATTCAAAATACTAGTTGTAATTTTTTTGTCTTCCCTTTTCTATGACATGAAGAAGCTCAGATTAAGCAGGTGGTGTACACTACCAAGTACCACGAGATGAAAAGTTACCCAAATAATCCAATCTCGGTCAATAACTGTGGCACAGACCAAAGCCCCATAGTCATTAAGAGGTCATTTCAAATAATGTTTTTGCCTGTGCTTCACCTGGATACCCTTGTAGACTCTGGGGCAGATCGGAGCTTGCAAGCTCCTGAGCACCTTTAAGAGATGACTGTAGATTGTGTGGGACGACCTCAGAGATGATCAGAGACACCAGTGGACTGCAAAGTTTACTGGTGGGCTGGGCTCTGGAGTTGGTGTTCAGCAAAAGGAAGCACTGAAGTATTTACCCAAGGTACCATGGTATTGCCCTTTTAAGTCTTCCCTCCCTGTAGCTCATGTAGTTGAAAGAGTTTCTGCTTATGTCCATTTTGCTGGCTGAGCAAGACGATACATGGCATGCCAGAATACAACCTCTTTCACAACCAAATGAGTAGTGGCTTCATTCTGGTTGGCCTTCTTATGCTAGCACTAAGGAGACTCATTCCTTTCTTCGTGCTGTTTTTCCTCTTCAAATTTTCTTGTCATTTTCAGATAATCCCCAAGGTTAGACTGTTCCTGCATCCTGTCCATCTTCCTTGCACAGAAAGGTTGCTCTTTGTGATGTAGTTCCCAGCAGAGCTTCCATTTTCTCTAAGCAACGTCAGACACTATGTGGGGAAAAGAGCTGAGTGATTGTCATTGAAAAAGTAACAATAGCAGAAGGGATGCATGGAAAAGCAAAAGATTCAGGATTTCAAGCACATGAACAGCTCTCTAACTTCAGTCCCGTGATCTCTTATTCCTGATATAATAAGGCACAAGTGAAAACCAAAGGACATCGACAGATGTGGATCATCTGGAACTTAAAATGAGAAACATGTTTTGAAAGCAAAGACATTTATAAGATATATTTCCCAATTTACAGTCCATCACTTTTTTATATCTGCAAAACAAGGAACATTTCTCTTGGGCAACTATTCTACAGCTCAGTACTGATAGAAAGACTTTTTTTTCAAATATTCAGCCTCATTTTTCCGTTTCCTATAATTATCCCAGGATTCTTAGCTATACCCTAATTATACCCTAGGTATATAATTAA
Source organism: Neomorphus geoffroyi (assembly GCA_033558235.1). NCBI lineage: Eukaryota > Metazoa > Chordata > Aves > Cuculiformes > Neomorphidae > Neomorphus > Neomorphus geoffroyi. Next base: position 8,186,336 of record JAUMJM010000004.1, read on the forward strand.
TACCCTAGGTACTAGCCTAAAATAATCCTCTCCATCCCTGCTGTCTGCACCCATCTAATTCTCCTGGGAAAAAAAGATGTTAATAAAATAGATGAACTGTTGTCACTTTTTTCCCAAAGCTTTAATAGAAAAGAGAGGACAGTTGAAGGACAAATAGAGATTCTTACTAATTCTAGCATTTTTTTACGCAACTCTTAGCTTTTTCTCCAGGCTTTAGTAAGTTGTAGATATTTTTCTCTCAGTTCTCACTGCCCTCAATGTGAGTGTTATTGAACTTACTCCAGTGTCTATACTACAGCTTTTCAAAAAGCATTGTGAAAAATAACATTTAGCCTGTGGGCAATATTCTTATGGATATGCTACTCAGCAGCTAGAGAGACACCATATGAACCATACATTTCTGTCCTCTAGAAGTATCAGTATACAGAAGCATGAGTGGATAATGTTCTTTTTTATCTTGAATGTGCTACAGTCCAATATGTGGAGTAAATTATCTTCAGCAGAAAGACTTTTGGCCCTTTCTTGTCAGCCAAGATTTAACTGCAGCTTTAAACAGGAAGGAGTTCAGGGTACAGGCTGAAACAGTGATCTGTGAAAGCAGATGGATAAAAACCTCTGTTGTCCTTCTTTTCTTTCACTTGATCAATCAACTCAGTAAGATATGACTTTAACACATTGATCAGTTCCCAGAACAGCTTGTGAAACAATCGTTTACTTTTGACCAGTCTCAATTATATCTTATCTACACTGGGTCACATAGTCTATCAAACATGTAGCTTAAAATAATGGTAATCATAATTTGAAACTAGTAAATGCAGTCTTGAAAAAGGTTAAATTTAAATTTCCCTGGGGTCAAAGGTATTTAAGGATAATCTAGGCACTGGCTTGAAATACAGCATAGTTAGCTACCAGATGAAAATTATTTTTCTTGCAGCAATTACCATGGTAGTCCCAGAAGGGGTTTGTTATGTTAAAACAGCACTGAGACTCAAGAACTGTTCACAGGCAGGTTCGTTAGGCTGCTTTGGAGGGCTTGCTGTTTGCTTTTGTTGGCAAGCATGACCTGTATGTTTATTTTATTCCTTCCTTACTTCACATGGTGAATTTTGTTCTCTGCATGTACTAGAGGATTACAAGCAAGAGATGTTAAAGTTTTTCTTTACCTACAAGGCATGTACAAACAGAGGGCCTGATCCAAACCCTCTTATTACCAGTGGAAACTTGAGTCACCATCTCTGAAAATCTAGCCACATTTTTCAAGGTGCCCAGGTACAAACATATGTTCTTCAAGTATCATATTTGAAAATTTAAAAAATATTCTTTATGTGAAAAAAAGAAGAAACAGTCTGTCTTTTGTTCATTTCCCTCTAGATGGTGGGGGGGTTTTGCTAAGGTCAACTTTCTGTTTGAATGAACTTGATTTTAAAGTTATATACCACCAAACGTTATGCCACAGCTCTGGCTGGAGACCAGTTTTCCCTGGAAGGATTTATGAAGCTGCTCTTTCAATGATTACTAGCAGTGTGCAAGACAATTCTTTGACCCACTCACCCTGCTGCGGTGCACTGCTCAGAATTTGTTTATTTTGGTGAACGTAAAGAATGCAAAACAATGTCAGCATCTCCTTTGCCAAGAAAAGAAGAGGGAGAAGACCGTAGACCAAACACGTCAGCCCAGCAGCAAGGGTGAATAAAGAAGTACACTATATTGCAGGTACTGTACAGCATGAAAATAAGTCTTCACTTGATGCATAGGAGACCTCATCGCAATCCTCTCCAGGGAGTCAGCAGGAGGTAAACAGTGAAACAGCTTTTGTGTAACACATGAGCACATCCTGTAAAGAGCATATATAGATAGTGAATCTCTCTAAAAACTGATACTTAGCATGCTAAGCAAACAAACAAGCAGATGAATACATGTAAATTAGATGAATGACTTGGGTATAGAAGACAGGAACCTCATAAGTCAAATGCTTCCCAGCTTCCAGAAGGATTTGCATACAGCGTAAGGAGGGACCTTCTGCAGATGCAGATTTGCTAGCAGGGTGTGTGCTTTGTGGGACTGACTGATTGGGAGAAAGAATTAATAGACTGGAAAAAGAAAAATCCACTTTCAAAACTTCAAAATGTAAGTGCCTGGATGCAACATTTTCATTTTCTTGCCCTGTCTGTTAGGAGGTTGGGCTTTTCCAAACGAAGCACCCCTCTTTCCAGCTTAGGTTCCGGGAGCAAGCAATCAGCCAATACTTCCTACATGGGGGAGCTGTGAGAAAGAGGATGATTATTGTGGTTTGGACTCTGTAATGGGATGTCATCCCTCAATCATTGCTTGCCTCTGTTGCTCATTAATAAAACAAGAAAGAAAAAACCCAAGTTGTCTGAAAAGCCTTCAGAGTAAGAATTGCATGTAACTTTTGACAGTGCAATGCCTGGCACACTGGACAGTGTGCCTTGCCTGCTATGTGACTGTTACTCAGACAAAAATAACAACCTTTAGGAGTAGGGGTTTTCACTGTACTTATACTTTTTCACAGTGCACTGAGTTGTACTCTGTTGATGCTGAGTCAAAACCATGTACTTTTCTTCCATATTCATTACTGCGCTATTTGGAAGGCTCAAGGACTTGAAGCGAACTTTAAGCTGAGAAGACGTTAGCAGAATGTATACATGGAAATCAGTGTTTCTGTCTCCATCTGTTTCTTTGGTCTCAAAAAACACAAGTGCCTCTGTAGCACAGTCAGTACAGTAACAACTTCTGGGCCCAGTGGGCAGATATTTTTCACATCTTTTTTTTCAGTAAGACTGCCAATACTAAAACCTTGTCATTGCCATTTGTAATGCACTTTTATTTTGTCACATCAAGATAAAATTGTTTCAGCTCACTGCCCAGCACTTGCCGCCATGACTACTGATCTGAGACAAAGCTCTCAAGCATACAGAAAACTGGAGAGAGAGCCTGCAAACTGAAACAAAAGCAGAGCAGATTAAATTGGAGTTCTATAAAAACTCACTGAGCTATACACTATGACCCCAGTCATTTGGTCTTTTATACCCTCATTTGATAAGACAATAGAGCTCCTGTGAGGATGGAAAAGGAGGGAGAGAGACAAGATAAAGAAGGTGGTTGTACAGCTATTAAGGGACCACTGCATCACGTCAATCACCTAGTAACCTCTAATCTCCCTCCTCCTATAAATCAGTACCTGTTAAGAAGAAAAGACCATACCTGAAAACTAACTTATTACTGTCTGGCTTTCCTATGGGATATTCTTTGGAGTCCTTGAAGCAATCTTCCTAAACTGAATGACTCCATCCTTATTCCTCTGGCTGAGTTCGCTTTCATTTCTGAGAAGGTCCTTCAGGCACCAGAGAACACAGCTTCACTATGATGCTGAGATCTTGTCCATTTGTGCTATCTGCCAGCCAGCACCATGTCACCCACACCATGCAGAAGACCTAATAAAAGTAGGAAATTTAGTTTATTTTAGAGCAGGCTTGGTGTTTTGTTAGTTGTCATCATCACAATTTAGGTCAGCTTCCAACTTCCTCTAAGTTCTCATAAGAAGCATCTGGGATTTAAGCTATGGAGTCAAGTCAGCAGTGATACCATTGCTGTTCACCTCTGTTCTGTTGAGGTAGCCCTCAAAAGGTGAACAGAGGAGCCAGAGTGGACATGCAGTTTATTATCAGACAAGGTAGATGAAGAACAGTTTATAACTTATCAAGTGGCTTCTGTACAATCCTTTGATCTGTGTTACCCACTCTATTGTTAACACCTGTGCAATGTTCAATAAAACACTCCCACAAGCCCTTTTTGGTATCTCCAATGTGCAGTCTGTTATATTTCCTGTCGATGATGCAGTACATAACTCATTTAGAGGGGCATGTGAAGTGTTCATGAATGACAAATTAAGATTTAGTTCAAACATCCCTGATGGGGTCTTGGTGCATTTACCAGGTTTATAGATCTGTTTCCTGGGAATGTACCTTATAAAGTTGCATTTGTGGGTTGTTTATTCAATGAACAAAGTGATCCATTATGTTTTTGTCACTGTTTTAGACATGAATGGAGGGTAGGGAAATAATTGCAGTAAATAGCTCTTCTTTCTGGTTTTCACAAGAGTAAAAGTTGAAGTACAGCAAATGGAATAATCTCCTCAGGATCGCAAGCTGAAGTGAAAAAACCTACTCAAGAGCATTTAATTCTCTGCTACTTCTTTCATCTTTGGAATTTGGAGAAAAAAATCTAGAAACCTTTTGTTGATAAAATGCAGTATGTTACAACGAGACATAAAATTTTAAATCTAGAAAATTTAGGTTTAGTTTTAGTTAATTCATGGCTTGTGAGTGGCAAGGAGAAAGAAAAATTAAAAGCATGATTTTTCTTTCTCCTTTCTTTTTCCTGGGAAGCCTCTGGACTTTCTATTCGTGTCCAGTGTGAAAAGTGGTATGACTGTCTTAGTGTTTCCAGCCTAGAGGGCAAAAAGAACGCTGGCAGTCTCATAAAAGCATCCTGTTCTTGATAAATTTCTATTATTATTTTGAAGGTCAAGTAGTTTTTGGTAATGTGCTTCTGGCTTGTGTAAGCTTCAAAATCTTCTTTCTCTATTACTGGTAAGATTTTTGCATGTGATGCCAAACACTGAACAGTAAGGTGGGAAACTAAATTATTTGGTTTGCACTGTCATTGTGTGTGTTTTTAACCAGAATTTCAGTGATGTTATGCACTTCTGCTAGAGTCTGTGGACCAAAGTCCTTATGTCTTCTGTTACAGACTAGCTATCAAATCATTCTTTAAACTAGAACAAAGAAAAGATTTATTCAGATTTCTCAGTCCTTGGCTCCAGAGAGGTCAAATGGACACAAACAGGATGAAAAACTGAGTATGTCTTTAATTCTGTATGGACAAGTAAGATTGCAAAAAGATGAGTTTTACAGAAGTCCAGAAGAAGCTGAGGACAGATCAGAGCTGAAAATGTTCTTTCAACATTGCCATGTACCACATTCCTACAGGAAATTTCTATATGTGGAACGATTTTCCACTGATAGACTCAAGGATTTAAATATCCTTTAAAAAGTCATTTCCTTGAGAAAAAGAGGTAAAGACAAAACTTTTCAGGCCTCATTCACCCCACTGAATGGTAAGCAGTTACTCTGAGCTCTGTAACAATAAACGTGCCCTTGCAGACAGACACCATGGGCTGCAGTAGCGTTGGGATTGCTCAAAAGGCTGTGCATTTCGCACACTTCCTTCACTTCAGGCTTGGAGGCAAAACCCAATTATTTTCCCTACATCCCTTTCCATTACAGCCACAAATATTCACTTATGTGGGTAAAGACTTGTGTCATGAGGTAATGTATTTTTTTCCTCTGTGACAGCAAGTTGTTCTACAAAGTTGTTGGTCTCTGGTAGCTTAGCTGATTCATTTCCCTGAGTGCTGCAGGAGCATCCAGAAAAGCTTACAAGATACTTAGGGCAAAACCCTTTCCATTTGGAGAACAATCATGTCTGGCTCAGGCAAATTCAGTGGATTTAGTGTGGTAAAAAAGAAGCTTCCTCTTTCTGAGCTCTTGTCTCTCTCAAAACAGATTGATCAGTAGAGCAACACAGTAAGAGCGAAGACCTGTTTTCAAAGAGGAAAATATCTTGTGAATAAGCCACTGGCCTGAAATTCAAGAAAATGTCTTTGCTTATCACATGTTTGCTGACAGAGAATCCTTGCAAAATACTGGATTTCCAAGAACAGATTGCAGAACTCCTACTTTCATCTCGGGAAAACTGCAGCCAATATATCATAAAACCAGAATTACAGAGACTTTGTTTTGGGGTAAAATCAAAACTAGAATTAAATATTCCACTTTCAGGAGATAAAGCTCTAATCCGGTACTGTTTGGCCAGTGAGCCATAGCCAAAAAATAAATTTCACCACCGAAAAATGAAGGGCAAAAATTTGGCCCCACTGAGCTGTCAGTTTTTTTCTGTTTTGTCCACTCTTACTGTAGGGCCACAGGACACACAAGCCTGTATTTACATAATCTATTTACATAATTTTGAATTTGATATGTGGTCAGGAAGATTTTTTCTTTCTCTATCTAAGATTTTAGGGAATTGGGAGGATTTTTCCTTTTCTGATATTAATATATAACTTCTTCCAGAGGTAATTTCTTTTAACAAATGTACTCACAACTGGCTCGTGCGCTGGTGATGTCCCTGTGCTGTCCTGATCTCCCCCTGTTGCGCATTCCAATTTTTTAGATGTTGCCTTTACATAAGTGTACAGGATACAGATAAAGACCTTGCAGCTCGTAAAACATAAAATGGATGTTCTGTGACCACCCTCCAGACAAAGTATCTCATGAGGGTTCCTGTGACTACCAAGAAATTGCATCCAACATTCCTATGCAGCCTTTAAAAAGACATTTTGAAATTAGTTTTTCATAATTGCAGCAAACAGCTGCGATCAGCATTCATAGGCCAAAGAAAAAAGATCTTCCAGTCTTAACATTTTTCTTAATAAGTTAAATATCTGTGGTAGATTTCAGATATGTGCTACTCCAGTACTCTGTATTAGAATTCGCTCCATGCTGTGGGTTTTAAACTTATACTGTCAAATTTAGACAAATCGTATTTTACAAGAGATTTGGTGCTTGTTTGCTTCATTCTTCGAACTCAGACTCATTCATTTCTGGAGGAAGCTTCTTCCAACACAGAAAGAAAGAAGCATGAGGGTTTTGTAGAAGGATTCTCTCAGGCCTCACTTTGAAGACAGATGCTGTAAGAAATTTAAAATTACATAGGGAAAAAAAAACCTTTGATGGATTTTCTTAGTTCATAATAATAACCTGATCCCAAGTCTATGCAATAGTTCAAGTTTTGAAAGATCTTCATTTTGAGCTTTCTGTGTTCCAATCTCTTTCACAAACATCAGGCCCAGGGTGACACGATCCACAGCAAAATACTCCGAGGAGATTAAGGATAGGTGCCTCTGATGAGAGTTGTATAAAACCCAAAACCCCTTCCTGCTGTGGAGAGATTGCTTAATATCCTACTAAATTATACTCCTGTCTCTAAGTAGAACCATTAGAGGTGTTTCTTAAAGATATTTGGAGACTATGGTTTACGTGTAAGGCAAACAGATTGCATTTGTAACATTTAACACACAATAACAATAATAAAACACATTGACGTGGGTTTTCTCTGTAAACAGTCTCTTCTGAAGATAGAGCCAGTGAAATGTTTTGAGAACTTTGACATTTATAGCTGTATTTGTAATCTCTTTTGGATCATTGCCTCATGGAATCACATGTTTGTGTATTTTAAATTCTCTGGAGAAATAAAAATGTTTAAACAAAATAATGATGTGATAGGCATTTTATGAGGGCTTGTTCAATGTGCACACATGTACAAGCGAGGTTAGATTTTTTCTGAAGTGAGTGGGAGTTTTGGAAGTGAGTATCAAGGAGAGAGCCTCTTCATTGAATGATTAAAAAGAGAGGGAAAAGGCAAGTATACCCAGACCTGCAGAAGATTGGAGTCTTGGTGTCTGAGAAGTAACATGGCAGTTGTTACACATACTGTGCCAATATACAAAAGAGAAGTAAATAGAGAGGACATACACTTATGTTCATAGGCATACATATACTTTGACATGTGTAAATGAATTCACACAGGCACACATCACATAAGCACTTGTATTAGTGGTAATTCACAGTAGATAATTTATTTGCCAGTCTTTCAACTAATGGCACATACGTAAGCAGATTGCTTTTTCCTAAATGTGATTCTCATTCCATAGAATCTGAGTAGGCTTTAACTGTATAGTGCGAGCACAGGTAGTTTAGTATGTGTATTTGACACTGAATATGCAAATTCTGGTTGTGTTCCTTCACTGTTACTGATCATGCAGATCACAAGGTGTTTTCCCTGTTTAGAGATCATCAATGCCATCGTAGTAAAAAATAATAAGGTTTGCTTCATAGGATGGGGAAAAAAAAAGAGGGAAATCTGTTGCCAAAGGGAAAGTACAAATGAATAGGATTAGACTTGTATTAGATGTTTATGTTTCCCCTGGGCACTCTGACCTTATTTAAGACACCATTTGGTTACATGGTAAGACTGTCACTGCTGTCCCTCATCAGTCATTACAGTGGGAGACAGAGAAACTGCCCACCCAAAGTCAGGAAGAAGAAATATCAGAAGGTCTGTGCCAGCACAGCCACCAGCATGGCTATTTCTTCACAACCTGGGTCTGTATCGCCTGTCGAGACGGGGTGGGAGTTGGTGGGGTTGAACTGCATGTTCCAAGAGCAACCGCATATCTCAGTTCTTCCAAAGTGCTAAAAAATTTTATAAGCACAGAGAAGCAAGTCCATTTTTAAACTCAAGCAAACGCTTGCCCAGAATGTTTTACAATGCTCAGTTTAGCCTTCTCTTCTATTTTTTCATATTCAAATAGTATCATCACAAGTGTGTCAGGAGTGTTTCTAAAGAGAAAAGAAGATACAAAGAGCTTGTGAGCCCTGGAAAATTCTTTCTGTGTCAGCTTCAAAATTCTCACCAAATCTGTGTAAGAAACTTGCTAGAACAGCACCAGCTGCTCAAGCATCTTCACTGGTTGAGAAGTATAGCAATTGAAGAGCTGCGCACAGCTCCCGTTGAAGTCAGTAGAAAGATCTCCAATGATACCAGGAGTCACTGGATAAAACCCCAACTTTGATAAGCTTCCCTGCCTACTGAACAAAAAATGCAGGTACGGTTCAAAGTAGAGGCCGTTCTAGAAGAAGTAGTGAGTTTTTAAAGTCTAACAGGTGTCCTTGTAATAAGGATCTTCTCTTCTGGGGATTTCACAATACTTGGAAAGACATAGCTATTCGCAACTCTTCCCTGTAAAATAAGGAACTCACGGATGCTGATTTTGCTCTGGTTCCTAGATGCAAATACACGCTTTGTTCTGTGGTATATAGTGAAATCTAGGATAACCTCAGATAGCACAGAAACTATGGGACGAATCCTGGCTTTATGTGGCATATTACTGCCTGAATACGTGCCTTAAAAGACAAGATCTGCTTTAGCCCTGGCTTGTGGATGAAGAAAAATTGTCACTCAGAAGTAGTTCAAGCCGTGGAATGATTTAAGCAGAGATCTCTGGGGAAGGAAAGAGAAAACGGAGAGGAGAAGTCTAGCATATAAAGCTCCTGTAAATAAAGCACTGACCTTTATGTCTGACGGTCTGTTTCAAGTCCAGCCTTCTCTCTTAAGTGGAACCAGACAAAGGTTGGTGGGAGGTCTGTTCTCTTGGGAGCTGTGTTAGGCCCATCAGACACCCCAAGGGGAACAATTTGAAAGGTCACAACGTAGCTGCTGGACATCTTTCAGCTGTGGAAGGATCTCCAAACTTCACTTGTTTATAGAGTCTTCCTGATGATTGGAAACTATAATTTGTTGTTGTTGTGACCTCTTAACACATTCTCATCATCATTCCAGAGCATTCGAAGACCAGGGACTTACATATTGAGCTAGAATGAACAAAAGGTATCTTTGGGGAATTACTTGTCAGCTATATCCTGCTAAATACTTTTTTCAGCCGACAAGCTGAAACGACATTCCTTCCCTAAACTGCTCTGCTGGCCCAGTACAGGTATTTAGTTGCTGAAGTTACCAGTTATTTTTTAAAAGACAGACCCAGCCCACTAGAGCTTTATAACAGATTAGAAAATCTTGCTATAAATGTCAGATAACTGTAGGTAGTGGTGGGAATCGAGTCTAGGTAAGAAAAGTAATTCATGTGACTCCTGGAGACAGTGAGATATTTAATATTTTTACAGGGCACATCACACACTTTAAAGAAGTTTTCGTATACCACTATCCACTAAAGAAGTATTTTATGAAGACTTACTCTTTCTTTTTCCTTTTCATCATGCATCACATTTCTTTTGCCTCTGTATACTTTCTCTTACCTTTCTCTCTTCCATTATGTTCATGTTCCCATATCCTTTTTTCCTTCTTTTCTATTCATGCACAACCAAGGATCTGTAAATAACATATTTTTAGCAGAGAGTATGTAGTTAGCTAAAAGAAGATATGTTCCTTTGGTTTTCTCCTAGTCAGATCTATACGTGCTGAGTGACATGGATATCAAAGGCCAAAAATACTTTCTATAAGCCACAAAACTGTAAGCAAGTTTTATTAGAGATGTAAAATGTCTCAGAATTGAAAACTCAATTCTCCAACCTCATCACTGACCAGAAGAAAATATCCCAACCTTTTTTAAGTAGAATATATCTACTCAAGTCTATCATAAATGACTGAACTAAGTGAATCAATAAGCAAGGGGGGGGTTCATTTATGGATAAAAAGAACTAATCGGTAGTAATATGATTGTTCTCTGTAGCAAATGGATAAGGTATGGAGTGCTGCCATTGAAACGTGGGCAGCATTAGTCACTGTCAATATTCTCAGAGAGTTCTACTCATTGTGATGAAGCTTTATAAATCTTTGTCATGTCTTCAGTGCAATAGACACCCAAATCTGCTTACATTTCAGGTAACATATTAACATAAATAGCCAAGTACCAAATGGGATATTCCTTTAAAAAATGAGAGTTAGATTATTAAGGTGATATTGTGTTGCATTGTCTTCCATCTTTTATTTTGATGATCAGTGTATGCAGGGTAGACAAGCAGATTTAGAAGATATTCATTGATGGTATGAAAAGTAGATTGAACCAGCAAAAAAATATACAACTTTTAAATACGGAGTTCACGTCTCTCACATATTATGGGTGATTCTCAGCTGAATTCTTGCTGAATGTTATTCAAATAACATGTTTCTTTTTAAGGATATTTATTGTATCTCAGCTGATCATACTCTTATGAGTCTGTTCTGCATCTGATCCTCTTCAGTTGTCAACTGACACAAACCTACTGATATTAAATAAATCTACACTGATGTTTTGGGCCCTTCTCATCCAAGGCTTGGGTGCAGTTGTCTCTTTCACTTTCTGCATTAATCATGACAATATCTAGAAACTGATGTTCAAGAAGTAGGCAAAAACCACACCCAGTGTTTAGTCTAAGCTTTTTTTGAGCCATGTTGCAGAATGTGCAGATTTGGTCTCATTTAGTAACAGTCATAAGTGCTGTAAAAATCCACCTACAGTGTCAGTTCAGAGACTCTGGCCTTTGTTGTACATTGGCATGTTTATTCTCTAATATTATCTCTTTCTCTCCCCTCCTTCCAGGTCTGTCTTTTTAGGCAGTTCTGCCCACATCCTAAACATCATGAAATATCATCAACGGAGCATTTCTCACCATGAAAAGAAGATCCTCTGGTGAGTCAATATATTCTTTTCAGGCTACAGCAAGTGTCTGGCCTCATCTCTCAAGGACACACAGATTCTGAGTCCACTTTAGCTTTAAAACATGATTTTAGCAGACATTCCCAGAAGCAAAAGGATTTGACCCATTGGCCCAACAGGCTTGGAATAAAGTTATACACTGATGAAGAATCACGGGCTAAGACAAGTAAATCTAGGTAGACATTGTGATTTCTTTCTGGAAAAAAAAAACCCCAAACAAAACCAAGAACAAAACAAACCGCCGAACAAATATTTTCTTCATCATGACCTTTTAATTTATGAGGCCAGTGTACCAGGATGCAACTATTTGATTCTGGACTTAAATAAGACACAGCGATAAATATCTGGACTAATTGTATGCAGTGAACACATGTAACTGAGTGTATGCAGAAGACAGGCAGAGAGATAAAAACTGTGTTTGTACAATTATACTTATGCCCAAAAGTAATTACTGTGTGGCCTGCACTCTGGGCTGGAGGAAAAAAATAATCATGTATTTTTCTATAAAAATAATAAGGTAATTACTATGTAAACACCATGTCGCTACATGGTAATTATTGCAGGCAAGGCTTTGCTCCACCTATTCATATTGACTACTGCTACCAGGTGAGCCGGCCTCCACCTCCTTGATACCGAAGTGACTATTTGTGTACTGAGCATGAGTAAAGGTGACAGCCTTATGTAATTAAATGGTCAATGAGCAATTACTATGTAAGTACAGCATAATGGAACCACGCAAAAGAATCTCTAAGCAGAGGAGCAAACACGTTTAACTGTGTTGTTAGAGTCAACCTGTCCTGCTTCCATTGCCAGTAAAAAGATTTCCATGCATATGGGTTTTTTGTTTCCTTTCTTTGCCTCTTTTAAACAAGTCTTGGGTTAAAGAGCAGCATTGTAACAAAACCACAGAGACCAAGTATGAATATGCTGGTGAAGCCATCTCTGAGCAGAAGCCAGCCCTACATCAGGAGCAGGAACGGTGCTAGCCGACAGAGGTGGGTGACATTCAAAATCTTGGGTTCCAGACTGATTTCTGTGAGAGGCTCCATCTGAAAGCTGTTCCAACTGCTCTGTGTCTCAGTTCCCCAGACATGAGATCAGAATAGGTTTATTTTCTTTTTGTTAGGGATTCTCTGAGAGTGAAATCCATTGCTTGAATGTCAGGCAAGGAGAAGCTGCAGGGACAAGGATCCCATTCATAGGATGATTCTTCCCTTCACCTCAGTGAACCTTGAATGTATTCATTCAAGCTTTTCAACGCTTGTGATAAATACAATGACTCTGTTCTTATCTGATTGCATATGGAAGACCTCAAAGCACTGTGAGAACTTTAATGATCCTGGTGATACTGTTCCTGCTTTTATTAAAACCAATAGCAACACACTATTTGATGTTAGTATTAACACAGTCATGCCACAGGTTTCATCATAGAAAAGTATATATGTCATGATTTTCCAGTCAAAAAAAATAACATGGTTTACCTCCAGAGTAACAGGAGTTGACCCCAAGTCTCTTTGATCAGGTTCCATTTGGTCTAGGAAGACAAAAATTGGCTAAGAAGCTTCTTGGTGGTTGGTAATGACACCAAAGCAGGATGAATTGTAGCCACTGATGTTAGTGGTATTCCTGAACTACCACCCCCTACTCCCTGTGCTGGACTATGCGACAACTGTTAGTTGTCAGAGCAGATAAAATCAAGATGAACAATCAAGAAGCCAAAAAACTAGAACAAACCTAGAACAGAGACACTATAGTTTCTAGTTACCAAACTGTCCTAAAAAGTGTTTGTGTTTTCCGAAGCATTCTGTCACAAGACCATTGTCAGGCTTATTATAAATGTAACCCACCAGCATCTAATTTGTATTCCAACTTCTCTGAGCTGTGACCTAGAAAGAAAGAGCAGAGCAGAAGAAAGTATTTCAAAACAATGTCGAGGAATGGTAGGGCAAATGGCTGTTCCTATACTGTACATGCAAACCCAGCTCTTTCTCAGCTGCGATTTAATGTTGCTATACCTTCAATTGCAATTACATTGAATCACATTGCAACAAATCTTTGTAATGCCAATCCCATCTTTCCACCTCATTGACAGCTCTGGAGATGCATCTGAAATTCATAGTAGCCTCATAGCCTATGGCAAGAGAAATCCATGCTGCTAAAATTTTATTTTAGAATTCAAGCTGGTTTCTCTCAGTCTAGGATGCTCTGGTTTTAATCTTTTGCTGCCTAGCACAGTGTATCAAAATAACCAGCCAATATTGTTAAACTGTCAGGGGTCTTCGTTGCCGCTGAATTTTACCAGTATAAATAAATACTGTGACTTAAGGAAAAAAGAATCCCTCTGGACAGAATTTTTAACATCAATAGAATTAAGAAGAGAGGGAAAATATGTATAAACTTTGACTTGACAACAGCTATCTCCTTCCCTTTTTTCTTTTTTTGGTACAGAAAGAAAAGGCTTGAGTGGAATATTCAGTCTGATTTACTGCTCAGGCTGATAGGGACTCCAGGCTGGATCCCAAAATTTGAACAACATTCAAAGGGAGAGATATTTAAAAATCCCAGAAAAAGAGATATTTCCAAATTAATGGCATTGCCCAAATGCCTTGGCTCCTTGCACCCTACCAGGAAGGTTTATTATTTTCTGGTAAAATGTTGCTTGAATGGGGAGTGGTAGTCAGTGATGCGTCAGTGCTGCTCTTTGAAGACATTAAAAAGCTGAATGCACAACAAAGAACAGATGTTCCAGCATGCTTTATTTATGCACCCATCAGCAATCTTCCAATGACCACAAAACACAAGCTTTTTTTTCTTTTTACTCCTCGCAATATTATTTTCTGATCAACTCACACTCTATTTTTCCTCCAGCTGAAGTCTTCCATGGATTGGGATGTGTGTCTGTGCATGCACACGTTTGTGTGCGAGTGTGTGCCTGTGTGTGTGCGTGTGCCTGTGTATGAGTGTGTGTGCTTGAAAGTCTGCTTCCATCAAAAGCAGGCTTCTATTGAACTGTCGAACAGGTGTGGATTCTGCAATTAGATCACATTTCAGAGAGAGAGAGAGACACTGAGGGTAATAATGGCGGTGAATTCTTCATAGTCAGATGCAGCACCATAGCGACCAGTAACAATGAAGAATAATAGGTATTAGTATTAGGGTGATTATTTTTACTTTATAGAATCATTTGATTGAATACTGCCATAAGGCACCGTTAACGTGTGCACAGCGCTTGCCAGCTGTGGAACAAACTTGTTTTACTGGCACTTATCTGAAATTCTCATCTCTCCCCCACCCTCTCTTCTCACAATTGGAATGAAAGTAGCGATTAGGAAGTGAGATGTAATGCAGATTAAATGTTATGATGGACTAAGATCCTGATAGGTTATTAAAACTCACTTGCATTTTGTGTTTTAAAGGCATAGCGTTTGCATATTTTTCCACCGGTCTAATTCTTTTGAAGATAAAACAAAGGGAACATTTTAAAAATCCATTCATAACCACAGGCTTTTTAATAGTGAGCTTCCAAATTTATGATCTTCCCATGTGCGTTTTACACCTGTGTGTTGTAAATATATATTAAGTATGGAGCAACTGTGTTACCAGTAACCGTGGATCTGATTTAAACAGAGCTAAGGCCTCCGCACCACAGCAGGCCAGATCCTCAGCTGATGTAAACTGGCATCTCTCCACTGAACTCAGAGGTGCTACATAAAATTGTACCAACAGAGGATCTGCAACAAGGGTAGAACGACAGCTTCCATTTGGAATTTCCCTGCATCTGTATTATAAATCAGAGGCCTAACATTATTGTCACATAATATTCTGGTGTAGCAGAGGTGCTGTGAATTTTTAAACATAGAGAGAACTGTTGATCTATTGTTCCTTTCCTACCCTCCTCCCTCCCTGCTTTCAGCTGGCATTGTAAGAAAGCAAGAGTATCACAGTGTTGGACAACATGGAAAATTCCGATCTTCATTTGTAATGGATCTTGATATAGATGTTCTGTTTTCCCCTTAGCCATAGAACTTAGTTCTTTAGAGACCCTCATAGGGTTCCTCTGATGTCACCTGGTATCATAAATATGCCATTATTCCTACTGTAACAGTAATCACCATTAACAGTAGTAACAGAAGTAGCAGATTTTGATAGCAGCAGCACTTGATAGTGTCCAAAAAGCATACTAATGGCGTCATCACAGGGCTGAATGCTGTAATCTATTTCTTGTAGATTAAGTAAATAAAGACTAAGTCTCTCTCAAAGACTTAGCATGCACTCTGCAAATATCACATTCTAATTTCAATTCCCTTTGTGCTGTTAATTATTTTTCAAAAACGCTTAAAAATATTTTTCAAAATGCCTTCCATGTTAAATCATGGTCGTTCTATTTGCACTTGATCCAATGAAACAAGAACGGCATTATTACTTTTTTCCTTGACGTTATGAAAATGTCTATGCAGATGTTGCAATACCAACTTTTCCGTATGATTCTGAATTGCAGTCATACTGTGCATTGACGTACTGTTCCATTTATTTGTCTGATTGAATACTGCCATGAGGCACAGCTAACGTAAGTTAACAGTGCACAGTATGCATAACCCAGTGTTCTTACTTCACAAAAATATGAGCAAATGCAACAGTGGGTGCAAACTAAAAATCACGTGCTGAATTTTGGCAAAGGTTGGCATAAAAACACCTCCAAAAGTTACCTTCTGTGATATAAATCTCAGTATGCTTTATACAAGTCACAAAACCAGCACTGGGAATCTGTAGCGTATGCATGTACACATGGTGTGCACTGACACTGTAATAAAACCACTGTTGAAAATAGTATTTCACATGTGTATTAGCTTCTTTCTGTATACAAACCATTCAGATTCTTTCTGCTATTATCTTATTTTTTTGTTTCAGTGTTCGGGTTGATGGTTTGAAAGCACAGTGCTAAATCCACTACCTTTTTTTCTTTACGCTACTTAAAAATATGCCGTCGTAATTTAATATGCTTTAAAATTTCAATACTGATGAGGAGTTGCATGCCATTTTTTTAGCCCACTGAACAAAAGGCTTACTGAGTCACACATAGCCTATTCAAATAGGAAACACAGATGCCTGCTAATTTATCTTCTCACATAAAGTCCATTTACCAATCCATACAAGAATTGCCCCCATGTCTTTGTAGTATTGCAACCAGAACGGATGCTGTCACTCATGGGGGACATGTGACCATTAGTGCCACTTCCTTGGGGAGCTCTTTAGCATACTGTCCTCCACTGCAGTAATTAAAACTAACAAGAGCAGTCTACAGAGGAAAATAAGAAAATACAAGGAGAGAAACCTGCACGCTAAAGCTTGCAGCAAGCCGGAGAAAGGAAGTTGAGGAAACATTCCTATACATTCCTGATATGCAAAGGAAAACCACATTTCTATGGAATAGAAAAATGAATACATAGGAAAAAATAGATCACTATTAGATGAGGTTATTCCCAAAACATTAGTTTAAGAACACACGGGTTAAAGAAAAACATTTATTTCTTAAAGGAAAAGAAAAGGAATGCTAGATATGCCCTGTTGCATTGATAAGAATAAATAGAACCAAAATCCCAGTATTTCTCTACTTCTGTCAAAAGCTGATGCCAAAGCAGAATTTAGATATTATAACTAGGATGGGGCATTTTCCCTCGAGAATAGTTTTTCCACCAAATATGCAGTTTGATGTTGATAACAACTACCCACATAATTATTTTAAATTCAATAAACAGTTTCAACCATAAAAAAAAAAAATAGATTATGAAATTAAAGCTCTTAAGATATATTGTTTTAAAAATCAATGTTATGGCATTCTGATTTGCAATATTTTGTTTTGAAATGTAGCAAATGAGATTTTTAAGGGATCAAAAATACACAAAACAAAGAGAAATTTTATCTTGGATTAAAATGAGGAATTTTTTTGTTTTCCAATTCATACTTTAATAAAAAGTGGGTGGGAATCTGCTTCTAGTCAACTGGAAATATATTTTTACTTGTGATTTTGCAGCTCAGCCACTGAATCAGAACTTGATTATTTACTTCTGATGTGACTTCAAGGTACATACTTGATGCAGCACATAGCCTTTCAGATATGTCCAAATACTGGGTCTCTCTGAATAATTGATAATGTCTTCAGCTAGGAAAGCAAAGGATGGATGCAAGAGCTGACGAGCATTAGAATTCAAGCCGCTGCTTGTTCGCTCAGTTTAAGGAAAGCCTTGATTCCAATGCTATGGTGATGAAGTTCTGTAGCATCTAAACCAAGGCCATAAAGCAGCAATGGAACAAGCTTCTGAAATCTGTAGTTCTGCTTAGCTAAAGCTTCAGTTTCCACCTTATTCTGTCAAACTCCCATTGAGATCTGGCACTGGCCTACTGGTCATGGGATTAGTAGGAAGTACCCTTGTGAACTGGTGTTTTATATCGGGACAGGACATCTAACCCACATCCCTTCTTGTAGACCTGGTTCTTACAGTGGTTTTTCAACACAGTCCTATATAGAACTGCAGATGGATACGTTTGTAAGGAGCTCACACAGAGGAAATGGAAGCATTTGAAGGATGACTGACTTATGACAGGCACTTAAGAACTTGTCTTATTTAAAAAACTTGTCATAAGGTAGATTCCTGAGAACTGCTGGGCTGTTATCCCTGTCATGGTGGTCAGATCCTATGCGTACATGATTGGGCAGGAACATTTATCTATAATAGAGAGTACAAGGAAGGCAGCTGAACACCAGCATGCTTTCAGTACCAACACCTTTCACCAGTGTCCGAAGCTTAATAACAGCATGAAAATGCAATGTATTGGTGATGAGGAGAGGAGGAAGAGGGAAGGAGGTGGCTAATGAAACATTAGACAACCTCATGGCATGGTGTGCAGTGCATGTTGCTTTCAGCATGGCAACTGGGTAGGATAACTGGACAGTAATCTGGAACCAGACCTCACTGCAGATGATCCCTGAGGGATATGGGCAGAAATGAGAGGTGTGTTGTAAACACACCATGGCCAAAAGTCAAGATGTTTGTGGCCACAATGGAGCTAGAATTTCACTAGAAGTTCACTCTTTGGCAGTTTAGAATAAGTCTCACAAAAGAATAGGTAGAAAAGTCAACATTCTAGAAGTAAATATATTTGTTTACTTTTTTTTTTTAAATGGAAAGGTATGAAAGTACAGAACAAAGGCTGCCATGGTGTTTTTTTCTTCATGGAAAAAGGCATTGTTTGACAAGGCTCATTGCTTTGCTGGTGCCTAGAAAATTAATTCCTTCTAACTCACAGATGAGTTGACCTTTGGCTGAACCAGTCTGCTGTCATTTTGGGACTTCATTTTTCATTTATTTCATGCCAGATTCTACCATCTTTAGTTCTGCTACAGAGTGCACATATCTCATAGTATCCCTCCAAAAATATACTACATAAAGTAAATAATTTGACTTCCTAGTTGTTATTTTGAGGAAGCACTGCTGTAGTTGCTAAGCAGTTACCCTCTCATTCTAAAACAGATCTGATTATTGGTGTCTACAGGCATAACCATACTTTGTCTACTACCTCCCAAGATAACTTGATGCCTCTAAGAACACTGCAAAAATGTGCTTTATGCCCCAAAGAACTTGTATTTTGAATTGGATATTGACTACTAGAGGCAAATCAGAAGGAACAGGCTGAAAAAGGATTGGGTCACAGCAGTGTAGCCACATAGCTACCTTTTTTGCTACACATAGTATTATTCTGCTCCTAATCAGGCAAAACATGTGCTTGCAGGAGGCATTGAAGGGAACAGAAATGTAGGAGAATAAGAATGGAAGTAAGAAAATGTGGTGAAAACAATGTCGAGAGAAAACGATGATGACATCCACCACTGTGAGAAGAATATGCTGTGAAGTCAGATAAAAGAGTTTGCCTGTTTGAAGTCAGAGGTGTTGACTAAATACAGTTAAGATGAACGTGAGATGGAGCAGGAGTAAAAAACCTGATAAACAGGCAATACCAGCCACCTGGCATTTTAAAAACCTGCTATAATTACATTTATTTCACACTAATAATAAAATATGTAGAAATGATCTATACTATTTATGCTTGTGATGTATCATTTGTGAAAACATGTAATACCCCTAAAGCTCTGCCATCACGATGTCATTTGAGAAGTAGCTTTTAGCATTCCCACACATTGTTTTCACAGCTCACATTATTAATGTGATCACCCCCTAACAGCTGTCTCATGAATCACCACAACCTGACTCCCTGGCAATAAAAGCAATAATCCCGACCTGTCACCATTTCGCCATCACCACAACAAACTTGGATATCACATTCCTGGCTGTTGTTCCGTGCAGTCTGGCATGTACATCGTGTCTGTGATGACAGAAAAAGTTTGAATCAATAAACCCATTATGAGGAGACAACAAGAAGGGGATTGCCATGAACGTGTATTGACATTTAAAGTTCCCCCATTGCACTTATTTCCTGTATTTAACCACAAAAGTCAAATACATACAAATATAGTAGAAAAAGGTGGCCTGTGGGCTCTGTGCAATAGATCTGGTCTGACACAAAAGCACATGCTCTTTTTACTAGCAAGAGCTAAACCTAACACTCACAGAGGATGCAGGAATTTTGCTGTGGTTGCTATTTCCAGAATACCATTGATGGACTCTACAGAAATCAGGATTTCACAATTTTTTTGTGAGGAAATGATGAGATTCTGAGATCGCAGTGGAAAAAATCAGAAACGGAGAAACACAATGGTTTCTCAGAATTACTGGAGAGGCCCTGAGGCATTAACACTTTTTTTTTATCTGGATCAAGAAAACATGTAAACTTTCTTCTCCCACTGAGAGACAGTATGAGTTCTGGAAAGCCAAAAAACCCCAACCTAGTCCAAGAATACTCACAAATTTTTAAGATGCTTGGAATGAAAATTTTGCTATCTATCCCAAGGATGAAGCATGCTTTATGTCAGCTGATGCTGGTTTATTCCATCCCCAGGCTCAGTCCTGTGTCACTTACAGGATTAAATAGTAGGTCATCCATATCAAGTTCCAAATTTTATTTATTCAGGAGCAGTTAGGTTTTATGATTTAAGGCTCTTAATGGGTGCTGGAATTTTTTGCGGAAGAAAAATGATTGATGAGCAGTAAGGAAATGTCTTGCTTTGTAGGCAATTTAGGGGTTTTGTGGAAAAGGTTCCAAATTATTAATATAAACCCCTACATATAAAAATGGGATTCGAAGTCAAGATATATGATACCCAAAGGTGTACAAACCTGCATACACTGACAGCTTTGTTCACTAAAAAAATCACAAGATTTTTTTTACTGCATGAACGGCACTGTAGAAGTGCTCAGTTCCATAGAGCCACTTTTCGAAAATATACTGTGCTGTCTGTTCCACTCTGTTGTAAAAAGAAAGGAAACAAGAGGAGAGCAATGAAAGGAAAACAAGAAGATGGTGGGCTTTCTCTGTCAATAATACACACTCGCTCTTCATTCCTTTCTCCCTCTCAGCCAGCAAAAGCGACTGGCAGGTGCAGTATTACTCTGCAGATGGACCAGGAGTGGCACACATACAGTTATATATGCCTGGCATACTGTACTTCCTGCTTTATATCACATGCCAGATAACCAGGCAATAGCCAGATTTGAGAGGACATCCCCAACAGTTGTTGTGCATGGAGAGGAACCAGTCTACTGGCAATATGCTATTAACCCATCTCCAAAAATAGACTATGCACTTAAGCCAGGGCAATAATTCTTATTTGCCTCCATCCTTTCATTGTCACTCTTTGTTCCTCTTCCCTTCCTTGTCATAACAAAAGTGGAGATTGTTTTGGATGGGATGCATCGGCATAGGTGACCGTGAAGATCCATATTTTGCACCTAGTATTCTCCTAGGTCTCCCAACCCTGAAACATCTCCTTTTAGACTGGAAGTGGAACAGAATAAAACAGTTAGAAGGGGAGGAAAGGTAAACGAGACTTCTGTTACTGTTCAAAATGATTATTGTATTTTATATGAACATTACACAGCCAGAAAAATGACTCTGTGCTTTCGGGAGAAAGACTCAAATTTGCTCACAAACTAACTCACAGAGCACATTTATGGAAGGTCTTTCGGCATCTAAAGATGTAAGTAATTATTTTGTAGGATTCACAAAAACAACTAAATGCAGATTGAGAATAAAGAGTCAAAGTTTGTGTGAATCAGATTAACAAAATCACCTACCTCTAGAAACCTTGTTAAATCTGGTCTAGTATCATTGCAAAAGTGTCTGTTTTGCTTAAGATCTTCTCCAGTACTTTTCAAAATTTCTGTCATTTCAAGGTGAAAATGTACTGCTGTGTGCACCTGTAAAAATAGAATCAAAATTGTGGGCTAAGTTCTTCTAAAAAAGGCACTGGAAATCCAGTGTCACCAGCTCCTAAGTTCCCCCTCCAGTGGAAGCCCTGAGTGATGGAGAACCAGTGGACCAGCCCTCAGAGCCCCTCTGCTCCCCACTGAAAGGTGTAACTAAGATAAAGGTAGGTGGATCCAGCAGGGTTGCTCACAAGCACCTCAAAGCAAAATCAAGTGCCCTTTACGCGACATGCGCTCTTTGGAAAGATAAACATTGTAGAAAGAAAATATTTAAGGAAATATCCCACCAATGCAGGCTTCAGCCAGTTTCAAAGCAAGAGAAGTTCTGCTCAAAAAAAAAAATAATTTGAAAAAGGGCACAAAAAGTTTGAACACAGCAATAAAAAAAGCAGAAAACAACAACAAAATTGGGTTCCTTTAAATCCTGACATTTATCACACCATGGGATTTACTTTTACTGCAGTATTTAAAGGATTTCCTACTCTTAGACTTGGGAATACTGCAAATAGCACAGTAAATTTAACTACTATGAGCAGTAAATGTCAAGATTTTAATGGTTCCACTGTATGTTAGTTGGTTATACAGTCACGCATATGTGTTAATATATAAGTCCTGATTCTGCTCTCAGTTATATCTGTGTAAACTTGGAGTAAGTGCACTTAATTCAACTAAGTTACCACCACATGAAACCTACGTGAAATCAGAACCCAGGTCTGTATCCCAAATCTAGTTAGGAAGAAAAGCATTGGTCTAAATCCTTATTGTTTCCATCAGTTATTTCCAGAAACAAAATCTTCATTGAAATCAAAGAACCGAGATGGGACATCAGGATCCAACATTCAGTTCCCATCAAAGGGCTGCTAATCATCTGAGCAGAGACTGACCATCATTTATTTTGCACTTATCTGTCTTGCAGATCAGAAAACTATGAGGGCAGAGCTGATGTTTCTTCTGTCAGAGTAAGACTCCATCTTGATACACCATCAACTAGGGTATAACACAAAAATAGATTTCTGCTGTACCTAGAGGACTTTTTTATCCCTTTCTAAGTTTTACCCATGTCATACCACAAACAGTGTTCCTGTGCTTTAGAGAAGCTCTTTTATTGCACCCCACTGTTTCTGTACCTAAAGCAGCATAAAGCCATGGAGGATACTGCAATCACGTGCATCCAGGTACCTCTGGTTGAGGCTGCAGTTGTGCAAAACTGTGTGCTGAAGTAAGCTAAACGTACAAAAACCATATTGAAAGAGAGTTCTGTGAAAGCAAAGAATCTTCTTTTATATCAAAATAGATTTATCAAAAACATCTTCTGATGACAACACCAAAGACAAGTGCCATGCTGTTGATCCTTGCAGAGATGCCATGCAAAGCCACCAATTCATACCTGCAGCTCTCCTAGGATGTCAAATGTATTCTTTTCCCTGCTCCCTCTCAAGCTGGCAGCTAGCAGCACACACTCCTTGTGAGGCTGCCTTGAGACAATTCAGCCGGACAAATGTCCAGCCACACTATAAGGAACAAACTGGAAAATTATTTTGAAGCATCTTAAACTCTTAAAACATGCTGTGGCTTTCTCAGAAATATATCTTTTCTGACATTATAAAATAAATGCAGTCTTAATAGTTCATTCTGAGTAAAGGATTCCAAAGCTGTGGTATAGGCTAGCCACATTTTCTTAGACATGCCTCAGTCCTATTACCCAACAAAGGTTATTTCAGATCCTTCTATTTTCAGTCTGCCACACACTAAGTACTCATCATTTTATGACACATAGTTACATGGACTAAGATAATGGTAATTATGCCTCATACTTCAAAGCAATTACCCGATGAGGTGAGGAAGGACTCCTTCTTCCACATTCCACAATAGAGTATTTGCAGCATGGACTTATTCACCTTTCTGAGATGCATTAGCTATTGGTCAGAGTCAGAAGCAAGATCCCAGATTCAATGGATTAAAGGTCTGATCCATTATCACACATCTTATAATTATCCAGAAGCATAAGTCTTTACAGTAATTAATCAGTGAGAGATTAGTGAATATTCCCACTGGGAAGATACTAAGTCTGAGAAATAAGTGTAGTTTGGTGATGTCCTTAATTAGATATTGACTCATTATCCAGAACGCTTGTGTTTCTGGACAGGATGGTCACATATGAGTAAAAAAAAAATAAAATTATATTTGCTTGTAGTCCTTAAAGAATACAGGGTAATTATTCCAGCCATTTACATATAAAATTTATAGAGTCTCTGCTAGGGGATTCTGTCTTCGGTTTCTCTGTAGGTATGGATGTACATATGTGGCTCCTCAGGAAGCAGTCAAAAAATGGAGAGGATAGTTGTGAGCAAGGTAACAGTTCTGCCACCTCGTGACCCTATAGGAACTCCAAATCAGACAAATGGGGGCCTCCAACTCTCTTACAAGTCCTGGACCAATCTTCCAATGTTTGTATGGCTGGGGAGTCTCCGAGGAAGTCTGAAGGACCAGGGAACACACGAGGACTAGGAAAAGTAATTTCCTCTATTTCAGCCTCTGGCTATTAAGAGCTTGTAATGCCACATGAAGGTGCTGTGGGGTTTAGCCCCTAACTGCCCTCATATCCAGCAGCTGGCCTCAATGAACTAACCCAGTCCTCACCTTTTGGGCCCAAGAGGCCTGAGAACAGCAAAACTGCAAGACCAGTGAGACCTTGAGGACATGATCTCAAGCTTCATCAGGGGAAGTTTAGGCTTGATATTAGGAGAAAATTCTTCACTGAAAGGGTGATTGGTCACTGGAATGCGCTGCCCGGGGAGGTGATGGAGTCACTGTCCCTGGAGGAGTTTAAAAGGAGGTTGGATGAGGCACTTAGTGCTGTGGTTTAGATGACGAGTAAGTGTTGGTGTTGGGTCATAGGTTGGACTCAATGATCTCAAAGGTCTTTTCCAACCTTGTGATGCTGTGATAGCTTACTCCTCTGTCCTACCCTGGTGCAGGACTATTGCACTTGCTTAAGTCAGCTTTGGTTTCCCACTCTCAAGAGCTGATCAACGAGTCATCCCTGTCTATTTAACAAATTCATAGAACCGGCTTTTTCACCCCAGCAGAGCATGTCTATGAGATGTCATTACTTCAAGGACCAGACACATAGTGTCTATTCCGTATAAACTAAGGTGCTCAATCTTTTCTACCAATCTCACCCTTCATATTACTTTTATTTGGGATTTTTATACAAAGCAACTCAAAAGGAAAGAGGTTTTCATAAGATTTCACAGCCCCTAAGGAGACAGAGAGCTAGAAGTGCGTCTCGAGCCTCCTCCACACCTTGTCTCACTTGCAAAGCAACAGGCCAACGCTGTGATGAGGTCTGTTAAAGGCTCCCTCAGCTCTTTAGTCGCCTCCTCTCATTCCTGACATCGTGTCCCCTTCTGTGTGTGGCACCATCGCACATTTCCTATACTCCAAATAACTTCTCACTCCTCCCGCAAGGAATCTTTCTTCCTTTTTCTCCTCACCAGTCATCTCACCTCTCTCCCCCCCACTTACTGAGCTGTGAGCTTACTGAAACAGGGAATATGCTGTATTCTTAAAGTACTCTATAAACATGTTTAATAACAATCTTTTTCAACCTTTGATCTTTCCTGGATGAATCCCACTTAATCCTCACTGAGATTTTATGAATGGTTTTTCCTTACCCTTCGAGGCATCAAATTTCTGCTAATATTTTTATGTCAGCAACTAAGTGGGAGAGAGACTGTGGCTGCTAAAAATAAAGAATAAAAGACAAAAAAACCACTAATTACTCAGATCAAAACAAAATCTGGAGAAGTGAGTCATAACTCAAAAGAAAGGAAGAATGTCTTGCTTTTCACTGGGAAAGGAAAAGAATTAAATTCTGCTCCTCTTATAGTTAGGGGATTATTGTCATCTGTAAGTTAACCAAACGATCTTACTGCAGCTCACACTTCTTGACTGCAAATAAGAAAGAAAAATGTCACTAAAACACACACGAGTTGCAAGGCAAGGAAGCCAAGCAGCTTGAACTTCTCAAGTGAAAGAGATTAAATTGTCACAGTATTAAATAAAAGGTTTTAATCAAAGCAGAGAACACAAAATACTTCTGACTCTGCAAAGCCAATAAGATAGTACAAGATAGTAGAACTGGTAGAAGTTTGTGCCAGCTACTGAACTAGCATGCACCAAAATAATTTGTAAATAGATATCTTTTGCTTTGTGTTTTTATTTTTAGGAAAATGTCAGTAGTGAGCAAACTATAAATACTTCTGGATCCATCACTGATGCCAGTACACTGCAGTGTTTGGAACTAAGTCTTTTATGCATTATTTAGTGTTTCAAGTGTGGAAAAATACTTTCAGGTTACAGTAACGTAGATGTCTGAAATAACGGTCATGAGTCAAGTTCACAGATGATGTGAAGAATGATATAAGATATATATGAGACTTGCCATATCTTACTCCTTCTGTAGTTTTTCATAATACCGATCAACCCTTTCAAATTTAATGATCACTGAATTTATAGCCCTTTAACTGTGTCTGCACGCATGTGTGCATTGTTTGCTGTTATCAAAGGCTTCATGTAGTTTTTGTGTTCAAAGCTGTCAAAGGATAACATTGGATGACTTAGAAGTTGAGAGACAATTGAAACCTGTTCATCAAAATGTCACTTAAAGCAATCTATAATCAAAAAATTTCTTCTGTCTATTTTTTATGTAAAGGTTTATGGAAATTGACAGTGTCAGAGGTAGGCAATTCTCTGATTAGATCTTCAAGAAAAATAAGTCCACAGCTCATAGATTGCTGGAGAGCAGAGTGACCACAAGTTAAACTCACTTAGCACACTACAACTATACCCATCAGACCATAACAGGGACAACATAGTGTTTGTGGGCTATTTATACATGTCATTGCTAGAGATTCACTTGCTGAATTTTCATCTGCTATGCACTCAGTGCTTTAACTACTATCATTACAAATGTTTACTTCTTCTCTAATGTATTATCGAATTGCACCAATTTTCATAATAAAACCTTTGCCCCGATATAAATAGTTTATTCTTGCAAATAACAAAAAATAGGAAGAATTAAATGGGTTTTTTAAGAGATTATATACATTGGGAAAGATCGAAGGGATCATCAATTTTAAAAAGAATATGCTCCTGCAACCCAGTTTCCACCTTTTGAAACTAGAATTTGTAGATTTCATTCTGCGAGCATGCAATCTGTCTTTAAAACTAACCTGGAGAGTGCTTCCAAATCAGTAGTTTAAGTAGTACAAAAGACTTTCACCCATTGGTGAAAACCAAGGCTTCCCTCCTGATGCCTTGCCCCTTAAGCTCTGTAGGGAAAACACGTCCATAGTGAAGAACCTCTAATGCTGATCCACTGCACGGGGTTCATTCCTGGTAACAAGATGATCAAAGACAAAGTCTGGGACCACGGTCAAGCTGATCCAAAGAGAAGGGGCATAAAGCCATAGTTTTCAGATGGAAAGGCCAGCATTACAGAAAAGCAGTATTAATGATGTTTTGAAAGAGGGAAAAGCATGCGAGTGAACAGAGGCTGGTCAGATACATGGAAGGCAGATGTATAGGATATACATTCCTATGCGTCAGTGAAACAACTGAACAGTTGTTTTATTAAACCACATTATGAACTCTCCGATCATAATAGCAGCTGCTATTTGTATCCCAGTAGACTAATATGCTCTGTTTTTCCTATTAAGGCACGTTTGGGACAGTTTTGGAGAGGGCGGGGGAGAAATTGCAGTGAGAAGATGTGCCGGAATTCCACATTTTAAACAATATGTTGTAAAATATTTTAAAATTATTTTTTTTAATTATTTTGTAGGTATGCTCATATTACAAGCAACTCATACAAGATGGAGTAGCTAGAATCTTGTCTATATTATGCAACAGATTTGCTCCATAAAGGCTCAAAAAAAAGTGGGTGGGAGAGGTACCCATAAGTAAGTACACACAACTGGGTGCCTAGCCTGCTTATTTATACACTCACGAGTACACCAGAGACTAGAGGTACTTCCAAGAAAGTACAGATCTGGGGGAAAGAAAAAGGAGGCCATAGCTGCCATTTGCACCTGCCAAGTCATGTTCACATCTCATCATTTGGTGGAGAAATAGTCACGTTGCAACAGTTCTCCCACCCCAAATCTCAGTTGTATTAGGTCCCTTATGTTTCACTAGCCATTCTTATATGCCCATATTTGTACATTTATGTGTCTAGCTGCAGTAGACACGGATTCTGGATAATTATTAGTTTGAGAGGGTTTTTAATTTTAGGAGTTGCAGTAGTAAAAATATTGTCAAACTCATATTCCAATTTAAATATTAGAATTATGTTTCATTGTCTTTCAGTACAAAAAAAATTAGAAGAGATTATGATTTTTTTAAAATGATGCTACTTTGATATGATATTGCAAAGAGAATAAGGCACTTTCCTTTAAACTGATTTTCAAAGCTATATCTGAGATCTATATCTGCTGTTTATGGATCACAACTAACTTTATAGTCATGTATAAACTGTACTTCTGAGTGCTGTAAGAGGTATCCCCTGTCTCACAATAAAAATATTATGGAACATTATATTTCCATATAGTAATGGCACTCTTATTTTACTAGTAGGAAAGGTATTGTACTAATTTAATTGACTAACATAAAAGTCTCACAAGCAAGATCAATATTTTATTTTCTCAACAGTTTTTGTCAATGAAGATTTAATTTCCCATGCAGAGAAGTTGTCTGTATAGCTCACGGATATAAGTGGGGCGTGGCCCTTTCTGCTGGAGCCCTAGGCTTCAACTTCCCCAGTCCCAAGGGAGTCTCAATGCTAAAACACAAGCCTAGATGTCAGTAAGTAGGAGTTTCATTTGTGACCCTATAATAAACCTATCCTTTGACCCAAAATCATACCAATTTTATATGTTTTAGTTTATGGCTGAACTGCAGACTTCTGATGGCTTAACTGTGTTGGTTGGGCTGTGAAGATAAGAACACATAAGCAAAATGGAAAAAAATGTTACTTAGGTAATTTCACAGTTTTGATATCAGAAGACAGACATTTCTGTCTTTGTTGTAAATCTGGAAGCGTGGTTTTGATTTTTTTTTTTACACAAATTAGCCTAAATAGAGCATTGTTTAAAGCAAATAAAATCTGAATGCTCCAAATCTACAATTATAATTCAGAAACTCACAATGGAAAAATTCCTGAACTTTCCATGAACCTAAAATCAAGTGCAGTTTGAGAGAACTCTTCAGTTGATCTGGGTCAACCGCTGCTGTTTTGTGGAAGCCATCGGCAGTTCGAAGGCCAGAGTCGAGTTTCACACTGAACTTCTGCATTTGCTCAAAACCAAAGCTCCCTGAAATTTCAGAGGTTGTAAATTAGAGCCAGAATTTCAGAAACCTCTAACTGGCCTATAATCTCTCCACAGAACAGATTTATTTACTGCTCTGTTAATCCCTACAAGCTCCTCATCTAAAGGAAAGAAAAATATCCCTCCCGCTTTTACTCGCAGCCTGCTCCAGCGGTGACACTAGGCAGCACTCGGCACAGGTTTTCCAGATTACTGTTATCGTACACAGAAATATTGAAACTCATTGAAGTGTTTTAAAAATAACGCATCGGAGATGTAAACATAACCCCAACTTACATAACGAATCGAGAAAAAAGGGAGGTCTGATGAAGTTAGATGGAAAAGATATAGCCCCTTTGGCAATTTCAGTAGTTTGGCTACCGAGGAGAAGACACTGTGGCAAATGATGCTAGTAATAAAAATTATTATAATTATTTACATAATTACTTCACACTTATGATTAATAACCGATGTTAATAAAGCTGAAGCCTGATAATAATATTAAAATCATCTTGCCATTTGCACCTCAACAGCATATTTTTTTATCATTCTTTTAAATTTAGAACCTACTTTGTGACTCTGAAGGTGCAGAGGTGAGAGGAAAGAAAACAGTAGCTGAAGAGCATCACCTTCCTGTGCGTTGTGGTACATAAAAGGAGATGATGAAGTCATAAGCCTGGTTACAAATATACTTGAGAGGAATATATTGGAAAGCTGGTTCCTAGAGGGAAAATGACAAAGGCCTTTCAACCGCCCATGGTGTGTCAGAATCCAGAGGCCTCAGATGTCTCCCTGGCCCTGACCAACCCTATGCACCCATGGGCCCCAGTTCAGTACAGCCCAGGGTCTGCCAAGCCACAGGCACGCTGAGCCTGACTCCTTCGACAGGACAGCGGCCCCACCTGCCCTGGGCCGGGGGCCTCAGCCAGCCTTTGCATCATCCTAGCACTGCCACACAGCTCCCACTTTGCCTGTCACTGGTGAGTGACAGGAAAATGGACTTTTTCCTTCCAGACCTTATTTTCTTCCCCTACAAAGCACAAACCTTCAGAGCTGGGTGTTCAAGAGCAAATTCCCAGACATTCAGTGGCTTGTAACATGAAGACTATATAAGTACAGTTAACTAACACTTCTACCTAAAAACTCTATTTTGCCTACTTTATGCTTTATTTTACATCCTGATACATCACTGTCATGTTTGTCAGGCCAGATAGAGAAGCCTTTAAACTTCCTGTGAGTCCAATATCAACACATATTCTCAACCTGGCTGTTAAAAACTCTTTATACCTATCCTCAAAGTTGTATTTTTGTATCTCTGGACTTGATAAATAGCATGTGTGGTGAGGTGGGAAAGGTGTTCATAATTTCCAGCTGAAGTATTGCCTGGTGAAGTGTCAGCTTGGGTTGCATAACTCATATATAACCAGACTTTTTGTAGCTGGTAGGAGAATAATTGGTTCTCCTTGTCTATTCCCGTATCTCACACAGCTGCATTGGCCTCTTATTTCATTATTCAGTAAAGCCTGCAAATGACCACCCCATTCTTTACAAAATAACATTTCTAACATTAAGAAAAATCTCATAGATGAAGAAGATGTGGCCAGCATTTAAACCCTAACATTTCCTCAGGAAGATACAAAGTGTTTGTTGTGCTGTCACATTACTCTGAGGTTTGTCAAATCTGAGCCTTCAAGGCTGCTGTTATAGGGGAAGGGCTGGTGTGGAGCTGAGTCGTTGGCATGGGACTTGGAAAAAGATTTAGCAGTTGCTACGCTCCAGAGATCCCTCAGTCAGATGCCCTGAATGCAGTGGGACGACTGTGCATTAAACCTGAGATAGCGTCCTTCAATTTCAGAGCTGGTTAGACTATCTTACATGAAGAACCAGTATAGCACAGCCAGTCAGCTGAAAATCTATTCCTTCCCTTACTACACACTAGCCTTTCCAGGCCAATAAACACAGAACTAAGGTTTGTTATGTACTACTGTAATAATCATTACAACTTTCCAAGGACTGAAGTCAAGAGGACTGAGTTAAAGCATAGCTGGCACTGGCTGAAGTACCAGCTAACAAGGATTCTCAATGAAAGGGAGCAAGGCTCCCCCTATGAACTTGTCATTGCATGAACATCTAGGGAAAAAAAAAAAAGTTGCTCTTAAATTGTTCCATTCTTTTTGTCAGTATGGGAGATGGCAATGTTTTCATGCAAAGAGACACCATCATCACATATGACATATATCAATATGGTGTAGTGGCTCAACTGCAGGTACCTTGCCATCATTTCAGGTAATTTTCTTAACCTTTCTGGGACAGGATATGGAACAAGAGAGAAACAACTAACCATATCACTGTGGTCCCAAGCCTTTGATGAGCCACAATGCCTATATGTGGTTCTTCTTCACAGCTGACGAGATAGCTGTAGAAGATAATATGCTGCAAGACAGATAGAGCTGAGAATTACTGTCATAAGCAATCACATGCTGATACTGCAAAGTGCCTATATGCTTCACAAACAGAACATTTTACAGTGAATCCTTCCACTCCAACATGTTCAAGACTCCCAGTATCTCCACACACTTATGTGTCAAGCTCCTCTGTACACTCTCACTCTTCTTTCCCATTCCTTTCACATAGCCTTTACCTCTTCAAGTCCTCCTTTTCCACATTGCAAAGGAAGGGACCCTTACCAGGTTTGTCAGAGCCACACTTGCTTCTGGACTCTTCCCAATTCACTCCTGGATGGTCCTCTATCCATCCATCCATCCATCCACCATTTCTTAGAATCTTTTCAGGCTACCTATATCATAAAACCAAATTAGATTTTTAAAAATTACTCTTGAATGGCAAAGTAATAAATATATTCCTTTTGCTTCTTATCTTGACTTTTATAGGTAGGTGTATGACATATATTTTTAATTTTTCCAGATTGTAAAATGAAAATAATATTTACATCATCTCTCCTCTTACTGGAGGTGTGAAGGCTAATTAGGGAAAATTTTGAACATGTTCTGGAGATAATCAACATCAAAAACATGTGACTGATACTTGTCTAGAAGCAACAGCAGTATCAGTAGCTGTACAGATTGCATGAGGAGGAACATACCTGTGTAAAGTGCATACATTTGTGAAAAACACTTTGTGTCTGCTCACTTCAAATGGGGACTCTTTCCAGAAGAGCAAAGGAGAATTTTTGCATCATTGAACCATCTGTCTATTGCCTCTCATTGTACAAGTCTTGTACTGGAATATACTGGCAAATCACTAGGAGATACCTACTTCAAGGTCTTTCTAAATACCACTACTTACTTATGTTACCTGAATTTAAATCACAGTTGATTTTCTTACACCCACATTAAAAAAAAGTGGATAGAAAAATATCTTCCTCTCTTAACTTTCAGCTTAAAGCTTAATTCTTTCAAAAATTTGAGAAAGCAAAATGAAATTGTACCAATGTCCATGGAGCAGGAAAGCTAAACAGGAGACGTCTCCAAGGCCAAGCAAATATGTTGAAACCCCTAAAATTTCCTTGTACAGAAATACATGTGTAATCTTTAATAGCAAATTATTTCCTCTTTCAGGTGTCCAATCAAAAGTTATGTGAAGTCCCCCTATCCCAATTTCCCAACAGCATCATGGAGAGCAATATAATAAGGCCCCATTGACAAAAATATCCTTGATTGCAAGGATCGTCGATATCCTGAAAATGAGTTTTCACAACACTAGAGGTGCACTTCAGCTCACTTTGCCAGGTGTTTGCATTACAGTGATAATTTCCAGCACTGTGCTGGCTGCTGAATGTGGCCCAAAATTGGAATCACCCCCATAGGATTATTCAGATTGCATAGAAAGACCTGGGCAGAGATAGAACAGACTGCCATCTCAAGTAAAACAGCAGAGCAGCCGGGGTGTAAGACGCATCAGAGCAAGAAAGCAGGAGTCGTGTTTACAGCTTTGTACCAGCAGAACTTTCTACACTGATACCTAGGGAAGCACAGGGAAAATCGCAGAATCAAGTCTCCCCTCTAGTTTAAATCTGTACTTTGAGGGGTCTGGGGGTAAACATAGAAGCCTGCATTTGCACACACAATGCCTCTTTCCTCCTCACCAGGATATTTCCATAAATGCTTCTCTCAATCTGAGTCTTTCTCTGTGCATGAGTTTGATAAGGACTCACCGTCATCCTCTACAGCTGGTGAGTCCTGGTCTACAGTTTGATGATGAAGGATTTCCTCTATTTCTCACTCAAAGTACAGCCTAAACCACTTTAGTCCTGGTGTCTTTCAAGGCATTTCTTTTCTCTTCCTGTATATGAGAAGGATAGATAGAGAAATAAGTAGGAGAGAGAGGCTTAGATCACCACAGTATAAAGCAACACAGTGTTTGAACCCTCACAGAACTTCACATGGGCATGTTTGCACTCCAGATGCATGAAGCTCCACAAAGGCAATGGTTCACACTTGCACTGAGTGCAGGCTCTCCATCCGAAATGCTGGAGGGCATCACATGTGAAAATACCTGCCACACAGAGAAGCTACTTTCAATTCCCTTACTCTGTTCTCCTTCTTAGGTAATAATTGCCTAAGCTGTCCACAGTTTCGAAGGGGTGATGAGAGAGATCTTTGTCCTAAAGCTAGAGTGATAGAGGGAAAAATGTGTCCCTGAATTCTGAGAACACCGACCAAACTCCTTGTATTTGCAGTCACTTCAGTGAGCAGTCTGTGCCTCAGGTTAGAGTACCAGAGAAATAAAGTTCTGTCTAAATGGAGACTTGCTGTTGATATCGATTTATTGACAGAAAGTTATATTTCTCCTTTTTGCTGTCAATTATCTCTTAAATAATAAAAAAAATTGTCTTGATTTTAACTCTTTTGAGGAGTATTCCCTACTCCAAAGCCAAGATGTTTAAAAGCAACCAGTGATTTTAGACACCCTTCCTTCAATTATTTGATCTAAACAATGAGAGACTCTTAAAAAAAGTTTCCAAAATGCTGCAACTTTCAAGTTGGGCAAACAACAGTTGATGCTGAAAATACTAGTCCCATTTGAAAACTGGGGCCCTTGTATTACATGTGAATAATGATCCATTACTTACAAATTATAAGCTGAGGGGACTGGGTTTTATAAAAGTACTCATGATGCTTAAAATTACTTTATAACTGACCACTCCCTGTTTTAAGGGACTAGGGTTTTTTTACTTTTTTAATGTGATTACTCCAGTTTTGACAAAGGCTTGCTTACCCCCTAGCAAAGGCAAGGAGGTTCGGGGTCACTTGTGCAGGCAGCACAAATCCAGACTGTTTCTCAGTCCCTAAGGCACAGCTACACTGTCAGTCCGGCTCCCCTACGCCAGCTACAGGTACTAATCCTCAAATCATCAGTGGAGCACAGACACCCCAGAGCCATCCATCCCAAGATCTCTGTATGGAGAAGTTTGAGATGATTGGGTCTGCTGGTTGCTCTCTCTGGGTTCTGGGAGCCGTAGCCCGTTGCATAATGAAGTATCACCATATGTTTATGTACCTTCAAAACCTGGAAAAGCGAGCATTGCCCTTAGTCACTGGCATTTATGTTTCACAAAGATATAGAAGAAATGTGAATAAGGAGTATGTGATATGAAAAAAAGATGTTTGAGCTCCCTGGCATTGTCATTAGAATTAATCTCTTCTCCTGTAGTCATTGCACTGCATTGGGACTACAGACCTGGCTTAATGCAGCCTGATTGCAGCTGTGTCTGCTTTGGTTTCCTGAAAGAACTTGCAAGTCTAGCATGGTAACTTATCATCTGCAAGCCGGGAGTTTTATTCACAGTTTGCTAGAAGCCACATTAAATAGCAACATCAGTCTGGAGATCAGCCTCTGCAGCAATGTTCTTATCCTTAAGCTTGTGCAGATGGGTGATTCCCTGTGTGCTTGCTTTAATGGCTGTGCTGCTGAAGACACTAATATTCTAAGACATATCTCTCCAGGGGGCTCTTGATATGAGAGTAAAATGAAATTTGTGTCCAGTTTGCCTGGGCCTCACCAGTGCCCTAACAGCGGGATGCTGAATTAGAAGGACATCCTTCACAGATACACCTTGCACAGAAATACCATCAGAAAAACCTGAAACGTACAAATTATTTAGCCAAGCTCATAAATAGCAACTTCTCCAAACAACTAGAAATATTTATGCTTCCTGTTTTCTTGGAGTTCAGGAATCTGTGGCTTTGTTACCAGCACCGCCTGTGAGGTTATTGAGAAATTAATTTTACTGTCAATGTGTATAGACAGTGCTTTGCTATAAACACACACCCAAATAATACGCATTTTGTCTTCCTTTCCTCCCTCCAAGCACTGCGCTAACAATATGACTCTTTACTATCAGTACAACTTGTGATTATGTAGCAATAAGCAATCCACACTCAATATGCGATCCTATTAGGCAGTGTTGAGTTATTACAGGTCATATTGCCGAGCCTAAATAAGACCTGACAGAAAAGCTCATTAAATCTGAAAAAAAACTCAAATTAAAAAAATCCTCATTTCTTTTTTTTCCGTGACTAGATTGAGGTATTTAGTTCAAATCTCCCAATCACCTTTGTGAAAGCAGCCTCCCATGGTGCGGGAGTCCCTCACAGAAGGACTGTACAATTCTCAACATTGGATTAGCACTGGTTTCACCAGTCCCTTCCCTTAGTTGACCCTACAGGGAACAAGAGCTAATGTACTAATTCCTCTTCCAGGCCCTTTGGCTTTTCTGGTCTCATGAGCAGGTCTCACACTCCCTGGAGCACAGATGACACAGACAAAGCCTTTTCATTCCTCCTAAATACAGCACCTTGCCACTCTTTTTTTTTTTCCAGTAGACAGGCACAACCTGTAGAGGCTGCCCTTCTCACTACACATGTCCTACAGGCCATAGACCAAATGACAGGCCAGCACAGTGATAAAGAAGTTGAAATGTCAGCTTCTGCGACTCCTCAATTCATGGTTTGCCCTAGAGACAGGACTTTATACCTATCTATCACGTTAGGTGACCGTTTTGGAACCTCCTGTCTTGTATATTCACACTGCTAGTTGC